>CM062646.1:14970399-15080399 GCA_025617555.3 Puccinia polysora
CCTCAAAATACAAAAGAACTTTCATTGTTCTCAAAAATTCACAATTACAAGAAAAATAGAATTGGATTGAGAGGAATTTTAAGAAATGAAAAAATCATCAAACAAAATAAATTCAACATAAATTGAGAAATAAAGCAAGCATAATAGGGTGTATCAAAGTTAAGCAAATCTGCCATTAAAAATAAAAATAAAAACACTTATTTCTCATCAGATTTGTCAAATTTACCTGAAGATGAATGGGGTTTTTCAAATAAATTATATAAAGGCCTTCAACAGATCAACCACGCATCATTCCATATCATCACCCCTGGTTTCATCCTCCAACCTTATTGGAACACTTCATCACTCTCATTGCTTCATTTCTATCCTCATCACTTCATTACTCTCATTGCTTCATTGCTATCCTCATCACTTCATCACTCTCATTGCTTCATTGCTATCCTCATAATTTCATCACTCTAATTGCTTCATTGCGCTTCATCACTTAATCACTCTCACCTTGCTTTTTCACTTTCATCACTTTATTGCTTTCATCACATCCATCCTCTCATTGATTCATTTCTTCCTCACTCCATCCCCCCTTTCATCACATTCTAACTTTCATTGCTTTATTGCTTCATCACTTCATCCCACTTAATCTTTTTAAATGGCCCCTCAGCAACACTCCCCCAGAAATTCCACTCAACCAAAGAAAACATCACGCAGGAACTCATCATCCAAAATCCTGCCCCATCAGCTTCCAAAGGCCCAAGTCAGCTCAAGAGAGCTGATCACATCATCTTGGTAAACTGGCTCAAAATTCCATCCAACTACAATGCTTGCTTTGGATCCAACAATGAAACACAAGTTGTCCAACCTCCTTCCTCTAAGGTTAATGGTTATCTCCTGATGGCCAATGAACTCAAGAATAAAACCAAAGTTAGGCTGGATCTTCCATAAAAACAGATGCAAAAGAAATTCAAGAACTATCAAACCAAGTACAAAAAAAGCCCACTCAATGTCAATCTCCACTGCCTTTGGTATCACTGACTCCAATAAAGCAAAGGGAATCAACTTGGTAGTTGATAATTTGGACTCCATTTGTCTTTTTTATTTTCAAATGGATGAAATCTTTGGAAAGAAGGCCAATATCACCCCTTTAGCCGCTTCTGATTCCCAACAATCAGATTCAGTTGATTCTGAGGACCTGGCTGTGGATTCTCAGCCTAGAAATGATGATCCTGATGAAACCTATGAGTGGCCCCAATCTGATGTGGAGAAGGATATTCAAACAGAATCAAATCCAATCATGTCTAAATCAGCATTGATCAACAATTCAAACCCTTCCTTGGACCCCTCACTTCCTTCTTTGGATTGATCTCTTCCTGGGGTGGAAGAACTTAATGACTTGGCCAATAAGGAGAAAGTTATTCCTGTATCACCACCATTGTCATCATCTGCTCAAGTAAGGAACCAAGATCTTTTCTCTTCTTTTTGGTTAATCCTGACTGATTCAGATTGTAAAAAAACAGGCTCATCTGTTCCTGAATGTCCAAATACTCAAGCCAATGAGGCCTTACACATCCCCTTCAAATGAGAGCAATGAAGTTCCCACACAAACCTCCTCTGCAAAGGGAAAGCAAAAGGCGTCCAATTACATCAAAAGAAAGCCTAATAGCCATCAAAAGCGGAGAAACACTTCAAATTTTTCTGGCTTTGAGGATATTTTGGAGAAGAAAGATTCAAGTAAGTTGATTGATTGATTGTACTGGCTTTCAAAATCAAGCTCATTCCTATTCCCCTCCAAAAAACAGTGAAATCACAGATAGATTCTGGAAAACTTCAATTTGAAAAGGAGAAGTGGGATTGTCAGCCTCCTGGATGCCAAGACCCTTGCTATCCTTTAGCTACCAGAGGTGATAGAGTAAATAATGAATATATATTATTTAATAAATGCAGCAGAAATATGTAAAATATTTGGATTAAGCTTATTGCAAGGTTAAGTGGTTTGGTTATTGTTTATTGTTTTAAATCAATATGAATAGATTGATTATTAAATATTTTTATAGAGGGGCCACAATTATATTGGGGATATTTGACACCTCTCTTCAGGGATTTCAGTATGAAAACACGTAGTCCTGGTTACTTTGGGCTCTTTAGTTTAAAGAATATTTTACCCAAAGATAATATGTATATAAAATACACAGTGGAGTGGCAGGGCCTTGTAGCCAAGCTACCACGACAGAGAAAGGATAATAAAACTTACTGGTATATTACTAAATCCTTTGGGTATCTTTTTGAGACGTGTACTTATGGGTTAAACCTGTATACTGGGGTTATAAGGTTGTTCAGCAGTTTTAATTAATATAAAAGAGGTTGAGGAGTCTTTAATTTACTTCCTCTTCATCAGCATCTGGATAGAAGCAATCCAACCTTTTCTTCTGTCCCAAGCACCATTTGTGAGGTTTATCCTTGGAGGGGTCAAATGAGGAATTTTTGAAATTTTTCATCATTTTCCTTTTCCACATTCTAGAACCAAATTGTTCTTTAATAAGAAGTTTCAAAGAATTCCATGGTAAGGATCCTACTTCTTCTCTCTTACTGATAAACCAGTCCAATGCTACTCCTTCAAATAGCCTGGGTAGCCTGACTACAGCTATAGCTTCTGGTAGGTCATAAGAGTTAATGGTGTAGTCAATAAATTTAATAAAATTTATATGATTGTATTCTCCTTCACCGGAGAAATTGGGCCATTCAGAAACAGGGGGTAACAGTTTGATTGCTTGCTCCATCTCAGGAGTAGGACTAGGCCTAAAGGTATCACTCCTATGCATTCCTAATAAGGGTGGTGCATAAGGAGTAGTGGTTTGTCTGGGAGGTTTTGTTTCCTCTGTAGTACTCCCCAAGGGGTTGGTCAGATGGACTTTTGATTCTCTAAGATAATTTTTGATCAGATTAAGTTGCAGGTCCACTTTGTTATTAAGAACATCCAATTTTTCACTAAGGGATAGAATAGAGCTGTTAGTGGTGGTTGCCAATCCTTCTTTTAAGGGGTGGAAAGACATAATAAAATCTTCTTGGATTCCTGATAACATATTCTCAATTGTTTGAGTCTGTTTGATCCTACCTTGATTAATTGTTTCCAATAAATTTTCTGTGTGTTCTTTAATTTCTTCCATTCCTACCGTCTTTGTTTGGTTATTAATCAATTTGGCTACCACTGAGGTTAATTTATCCATTTGGGTATAAACACCGTCCAAATTTTCACAAACAATTTTGAAATTATGACGCATATCATTAGAAAAGGAAGTAATTACATCAGAGGTTTGTTTGGGCTCAGAATTAGAAGCTAATTGTTGTAAACCTTTTTCCACTTTTGAGCTAGGGATATTATCTTGTCCCAGTCTTTCTTTCCCTTTGGCTTGGGATGGGAAGAGGATCTCTTCTTTCCTGATCCTTTGCCTTTCAGTTGGGCTAATTGATCCCAAGGATTCTACTTTTCTACGTAGGATTCTACCTCTTTCCTTGGAATCATTTTTTGAAGAGCTATCTGGGTGGCTTTTTCCTTGGAGATTATCTTTTTCATGGATACAATGTCCTCCTTGGCTTGGGCTTCTTTGAATTCTTGCCAATATTTCACTTGCTCTTTGACTAAGTCTTTGATCCTGGCTTCCTTTGCCAGATTCTGCTGGGGTGGCTACAGGGAATCTTTTTGTAAAGGAGGGTGGCTTGATTCTACTACCTTCTCCAGCTCCAGGTTGGGAGAGGGCAGAAGTGATTGGTGCTGCTCCTTTTCCATCAACATTTGATTCACAGTTTCTAGTCCCTTCATGTTTGTCCTTATTGGTGGTCTCACGGTAACTGAGATCTGTTGGCAAAGATACATAGGAGGGAATTCCTTCTGAGTCTCTTGTGATACGTCTATTCATTTTCAGAATAATATGTTTGTGATTATTTTACAGAAAAAATCCATAAAAATAAGTTTCATTTCAAAACTCACTTAAATTGATGTTCAAAGGTACCCAGACTTTATTGGGGTTAAATTGATCCTTAGTAGGTAATCCTACGGGGTCTTGGTGTGTTCCAATGAGGTCTTCACCTGCCCAATCAATATTTTCAGGGCGTCCAGAGATATCTGGGATTTCATGATCCAATAAATCAACTTCAGTGGCGGTGGTTTCTGGTACAGGAGGGTCCACTGATAAAAAGTGTATTTGATTGGTGAATAAAATATATCAATATTATTTTCTTAAAAAATAATATGGTGATACAAGTTGTATACTTACTTTTATATTTCAAAAAGTAATTTATACGGTATTTCTTCCAAGCTTGATGTTTGATCAATAGAGCCTGAAAGTTGATACGCCTTTCAAGATCTTCTTTCTCAAGGAGTTTATCTAAGTGTTTACGTGCAGAAGAGATATTAAGTTGCTCAGCTTGAGTTAAAGCTTTCCAACAAGTAGGCTTATAATTTTTAATATATTCTTCTTTTCTTACATTTAAAAGATTTAAATAATAGATTATTAATTCTGCATTGGTTTTTAAATCCACTGCAAAAGAATTTAATGATAAACCATGGTTTTAAAGTCAGATAAATTTATCTTTGATGTTATTTTTTTGTGAAATGTCTGGTCCAAGGTATTAAATATAATAAAATGGAATATTTCCCGGCCAGACCCCCAATTGTAAGCCTCCTGGATGCCAAGACCCTTGCTATCCTTTAGCTACCAGAGGTGATAGAGTAAATAATAAATATATTATTTAATAAATGCAGCAAAAATCCGTAAAATATTTGGATAAAGCTTGTTGCAAGGTTAAGTGGTTTGTTTATTGTTTATTGCTTTAAATCAATATGAATAGATTGATTATTAAATATTTTTATAGAGGGGCCACAATTATATTGGGGATATTTAACACCTCTCTTCAGGGATTTCAGTATGAAAACACGTAGTCCTGGTTACTTTGGGCTCTTTAGTTTAAAGAATATTTTACCCAAAGATAATATGTATATAAAATACACGGTGGATTGGCAGGACCTTGTAGCCAAGCTGCCACGACAGAGAAAGGATAATAAAACTCACTGGTATATTATTAAATCCTTTGGGTATCTGTTTGAGACATGAACTGATGGGTTAAACCTGTATACTGGGGTTATAAGGTTGTTCAGCAGTTTTAATTAATATAAAAGAGGTTGAGGACAGATATTATTGATCAGACATTGCCATAAATCACTTACTTATCTCTTATAAGTACTTTATTACCTTGGCATGGTGTCTGGATATGAATATAACTGGTTGTCTACCCATCAATATCCTCAAAAGAGCTCTTTATTTATAGCTTTTGCAGTCCCAATATTGTCCTTCTGAGGGTTGTAGGTTCTCAAAGGGACGGACACTAAGGCTAGCAGGGTTGTTATAATTATGGCCAGCAATTAGCTTAGGCAAATGAGCAGTATTTAAAGCAAAAGAAATGCTGGACACTGTGTGTCAATAATGGCTAATGGGGCTCTCACAATGGGGCAATATGTTGGATGAATTCAATTGGATGATGAATGAATGATGGAAAACAGCAGGGAGAAGAGCTCCTTAAGTACAAAAGATTGGCCTCTTGTGAGCCCATGATACAACAAGCCAAAGGGCAAATTTTCCGCCCCAAAAGAGCTCTACAGGCTCTACAGGCCTTGTTACTTGGTTTGGACTGCATCAGCCCACATGGCATTAGTCCCTGAACCCTTACAACCAGACTATTCCGGTCCATTCTTGTGTTTCCACCGTTACGGGGCTGAACCAGCCCATTGCTGTTCAGTCCCTTAGTTGGTTGTCTTTTACAACCGGCCCTGATGGCATCATTACCCCTGTTACGGGCTGGTTGCCTCATGCATCCAGCCCCTGGCCCCTGAAATGGGCCAGGTGGGACCCAGGGCTCACCTGGGTCCGGTTTCAACCTCACATGGGGGGGTGTGACCAGCGGACATGCTGTCCCCCCCTCTATCTCTTACAAATCCCTGGTGGGGGCGGTCAAATCCCCTCACCAGGGGCCCTGGGGGTCGATACCCCCCAGGGCGTCGTCACAGAAAGTTGGCCTGGGAGGTGGTCAGGTCCCCCCAGGCCCATCGCTCCTCCCCCTTGGTAAAGGGGGGGGGAGAGCGCCCCTTCGCGCTTAGTTCGCTACGATGGCGGGGGGGTGATGAAATCCCCCCCACCTGCCGGTCGCATACCATGCGGCCGGCGCCGCCACCTCCTGGGGCAAGGGGGTGGTCAGGTCCCCCCTGCCCTGACCGACCGCCTCGTTGCGGCCGGTCGCTGGCTGGTTCAACCCAGCCAGCCTGCCCCCTCCCCCTCGCGACGGCGAGCGAGGGGAGGGGGAGCGAGCCGGGGCCGCGAGCCCCGGCTCCGCGGCGCTGGTCGCCGGTCGCGACCAGCCTGGCCCGCGCGGCATCGCACCGCGCGGGATCCCTCGGCCGCGCAACAGCCCCGCGCGGGCCGTCGGGCCCCGCGTGGGCCGTGCCGAGGAACACAGGCGGCCCCGAACGGGCCGCGACGCGAGCAGGGGCCCCGAACGGGCCGCGACGCGAGCAGCGGCCCCGAGCGGGCCGCGACACGGGCGGCAACCCTAATGGGCCGCCCCAAGCCCGAATTGTGAGAAAAGACTACTTTTGCGGGCCAGCCCGTCTGGCCAAGTATGTCCAAAATAAACCTTGGGCCCAATTATGCCCATACAAGCCCATCTGGCCGTATTTGCCCATATACCCCATCGGGCCCGTTAGGGCCCGTGTACCAATGGGTCTATTTCACGCGTTTTGAGGCCAGTTTCCCCAACTCTGTAACATCCACATGGGCCCGTATGGTCCGTGTGTGTGTCCAATGGGCCTCAGAGGCCCATTTGTGCATCCCATTTGGATTACACTTATACGTAGCACCCGCGTAAGTGCGTACGTATTTTAACACACCCCCTTAATCCAAAAGGGGTGACATCCGCATATTAGTCACAAAGCCTTGATGCTTGTTTCTGTCTAATGGCTTAGTCAAGATATCTGCAATCATTGCTCCAGTGGGCATGTACCTCAACACAATCTCATTGCAGTTAACTGCGTCGCGAATATAGTTATAGTGAACATCAATATGTTTTGTTCTTGAATGGAACACTTGGTTTTGTGCCAACGCAATGGCACTCTGGTTATCGGAATACAACAACGCAAACCCTTGTGGTTTATGTGTATCCTCTAAGACTTTTCTCAACCATTTTGCTTCCTGTGAAGCTGCTAAGTAAGCTCTATACTCAGCCTCTGTTGATGAAAGACTTATTGCCGACACCTTCTTGGACATCCATGACACCAGATTCTTACCTAAAAAGAATACAAAACCACTTGTTGATTCCCTAGTGTTACCATCTGCCCAACTTGCATCGGAATAACCAACCAAATCAAAGTTTGCTGACTTTGTAAACAACAGTCCCAGACTGTGTGTTCCTTTAAGATACCTCATAACTCTCTTAAACGCTGACCAATGCCTCATGATTGGCTTCTCTAAGTGTTGCAACAAGACCCCAATTGCAAACGCAATATTGGGCCTTGTACACTGCCCCAAATAATTAAGCGATCCGACAGCTGACCTGTAGTCATTCCCTGATTGAACAAACTCCAGATACTCCTCATCTGTAGACTTCTCTAAACGAATGTTTGACTGCATGGGAGTACCAAACTCCTTTGCATCCTCTAAGCCATACTGCTTAAGAAGAGCTTCAACGTAATGGCTTTGGTCTAACTTAATACCATTCTTGCCCTTACTAACTTTCATTCCTAGCACCTGTTGTGCCAGACCAAGATCTTTTATCTTGAACTCCTTTTTGAGTGTCTCCATGACTCTCTCTTTACCATCACCAATAATGATAATGTCTTGGACCCATACAAACAAAATTGCATCCTTTCTCACAAAAAGGCAAGGATCGGCCTCAGACGTCTTAAAACCAATCTCTATCAGTTTCTCACTCATGGTGTTATACCATGACCTAGCTGCTTGCTTCAATCCATACAGGGATCTACACAGCTTGAGGACATATTCCCCTTTATCTGCCAAAAGAAAAGTTCTAACACAGATTTTCTTCATGGTTTCTGGTTTAGTCTCTACTAACCATTCACGAAAACCATCAGGAATCGACATATAAACAGTCTCCTCCTCTCCAAGTTTTGCATTCAAGTATGCTGTTACAAAATCAGCTTGTCTGATTTCTTCACCCAACTCCACTGCCAGAGCAATGATGTACCTGAAGGTGGACAGCCTTCCAGTTGGTGAGAAAGTTTCTTGGTAATCAATACCCTCTCTCTGCTTGAAGCCCTGTGCAACACATCTAGCCTTGAACCTTTTCAAAACTCCATTTGTGTCAAACTTCTTGTTTAACACCAATCAAGACCCCACAATGGTCTTTCCTTTTGGAACAGAATCCCACTTAACCACTTCAAAAACACTATTATTCTCTAGAGAATCAAATTCCTCAAAAATAGCACTCTTCCAGTTGGCTCTCTCATCAGAATTCATAGCTTGGCCAAAGCTATTTGGGTTAACCCTGTTACCCATTTCTGAACTCAACTCCAGGACTTCATTGAGCATACACTGTTCCTGAAATGTATCTTCCTCATATCCTGCGGCAGCATAATGGGATCTCCACTCCCCGTACCTGTCAACCGGTACTCTAACCCTACCACTCCTTCTAACTGGAGGTGGAGGCTCATCAGGTTCTGATTCCACAGAATCACCTGGAGCGGGTACTGAACCCTCTTGTGGCACGTCTGCCACCTCTTCATCTTCTGGAACCACATGTTCCACAGCTTTTGCTGGTGAAATAGGTGCTAATTCTATTTCTTGTTGTGGCTTAATCACAACGACATCTTCACTCCTTTTGAGTGGAAAGGTACTTTTGTCGAATTTTACATCCCTGCTACGGCCCTGGACAATAGATCCTATAAGATTTAATTATTAAATCATAGCCTACAAGTGCCCCTGTTCTGGCTCTAGGGTCTAATTTTCCGACCATTTCATTATGGTGGACACTATAATACACCAAGCAACCAATTGTTCTTAGGTGTGATTTTTTGGGGTACAACTTCCAAAACTGATAATGGGGGCACTTCCCATTAACACTTACAATGTTGTGCAACAGACACACCGTGCACATCAACTCAGCCCATAAGAACTTTGGCAGACCAGATTGAGACATAATAGTTCTGACTTTGTCCAGTAAAGTCCTATTCATTCTCTCAACTATTCCATTATTTTGTGGAGTACTTGCAGTAGTGACTATATGAATGATACCATAATCTTTCAAAAGCCTCCCAAAATCTTTACTCACGAATTCACCCCCTCCATCGGTAATAACCCTCTTGATCTCCTTCATCAGACCATTCTGTTTCCAGACTTTGAAGATTACAGAAACCTCCTCTGTGGTCTGATCCTTAGATCGAATTGGTTTAACCCAAACATAATTAGTTGCAGTATCAACTAAATTGATGAAGTATCTTGCCCCACCAAGGGACTCTGGAGTGAATGGCCCTGCCAAATTAATGGAAAATTCCTCTCTAGGAACATCTGTGTGATCTCTACTCTTAGAGAACACATTTCTAGTCTTAGCCCCCAAGGTACAACTCTCACAGTTGCTGTCCTTTACCTTATGGCCACTTCTATTGTGAGAAACAGTGCTCAGAGCTGAGAATTTGAACAAGCTTGAACACAGAAGCTTATTCCGAACTTGTCCACTAAGAACAGTTCTCCCATTCATATCAATAACAAACCTATCTCCTTTAAGATAACGAATTTGGAAACCTTTTTTCCATAACACCCCAAGAGACACAAGGTTGTAAGGCAACTCTGGTACATAGAACACTTTATCAAAAGTAATTTGAAAACCCAGTTGATTTGCAAGAATAACTTTTCCAATTCCTTTAATCTGAATTTTTCTGCCTTTCTGACCAATATTTACAACCCCATCATAATCACTAAGATTTGAAAATAAATTTGGTTCAAAAAACATGTGATCTGTACAACCAGAATCGATCAAAACAAGAACATCCTCCTTCAATCCTCCTAGTAGGAAAGAAGCTTTATCAGTCACTGATAAGTTCTTATCTTTGAGGTTAAGATTACTCACTTCATAATCAATCAAGTCCATTTCTTGATCCTCATCGATTTTGGCCTTCTTGTTGGGACCTTCTTCCACAACAGCCTCTTCAATTGGAGCATCCAACGCCACCATTGCAACGTTTTCAGTTGTGAGATTGGCCTCCTTGTCATTCCCTTCGGACTTCTTCCTTTTCTTGGCCTCCTTGCAGTCCTTAGCATAGTGACCCTTATTCTGACAATTGTAACATAAGACCTTGGACAAATCCTTTTTCGCCTTCTTGCGAGATTTTCCAGTCTTTCCAACTAGGGCTGTTCCAGAACCCCCCTTCATCTTGAATTGAAGGTCATCCTTTTCAATCCTTTTAAGCACATCCTCCTCCCCAGGAAGAGGATCCAATTGAGAAATGATTCTGACTAAGGAATCAAACTCTTTTGGCAGCTTTTGAAGGATTAAGAGTGACAAACACTCTGGATCCATGTTAAGTCCAGATGACTTGAACTTGGCTATACTAGACCTAGCCTCTGCCACAAACTGTTTACAATTCGAATATTGTAACTTGAACAGTTTATTAAAGGCTATACCTTTCTGGTGAACAGAATCACCAGCATACTTGGACTTAAGCAGCTTCCAAAGGATGCTGCCCCTCCTCCTCTCATCTTCCCTAAGAGTATCAGCAACCAATGTCACATGATTCTCATCAAGATGCCTAAGGATCAGATGGTAAGACTTCTTCTCCACTTCTGAACTGATCAGAGTGTCATCTGCATCCATAATTTCCCCACAGCAGATGTTATCCAGCTCACTATCCATAAGGACAGCCCAAGCATTATAGTTCTGACTATTCAGAACTATTTTGGTAGAGCTAACATCAGGGATATAGGACATCTTCTTGGAAAACTTGAGGTCTTTGAGGTTCTCCAAAGTAAGGTACAAAGGTCTAGATGGCTTGGAAGTAATGATGATGTTGGTACTGATAATGTGTTATAATTATGGCCAGCAATTAGCTTAGGCAAATGAGCAGTATTTAAAGCAAAAGAAATGCTGGACACTGTGTGTCAATAATGGCTAATGGGGCTCTCACAATGGGGCAATATGTTGGATGAATTTGATTGGATGATGAATGAATGATGGAAAACAGCAGGGAGAAGAGCTCCTTAAGTACAAAAGATTGGCCTCTTGTGAGCCCATGATACAACAAGCCAAAGGGCAAATTTTCCGCCCCAAAAGAGCTCTACAGGCTCTACAGGCCTTGTTACTTGGTTTGGACTGCATCAGCCCACATGGCATTAGTCCCTGAACCCTTACAACCAGACTATTCCGGTCCATTCTTGTGTTTCCACCGTTACGGGGCTGAACAAGCCCATTGCTGTTCAGTCCCTTAGTTGGTTGTCTTTTACAACCGGCCCTGATGGCATCATTACCCCTGTTACGGGCTGGTTGCCTCATGCATCCAGCCCCTGGCCCCTGAAATGGGCCAGGTGGGACCCAGGGCTCACCTGGGTCCGGTTTCAACCTCACATGGGGGGGTGCGACCAGCGGACATGCTGTCCCCCCCTCTATCTCTTACAAATCCCTGGTGGGGGCGGTCAAATCCCCTCACCAGGGGCCCTGGGGGTCGATACCCCCCAGGGCGTCGTCACAGAAAGTTGGCCTGGGAGGTGGTCAGGTCCCCCCAGGCCCATCGCTCCTCCCCCTTGGTAAAGGGGGGGGGAGAGCGCCCCTTCGCGCTTAGTTCGCTACGATGGCGGGGGGGTGATGAAATCCCCCCCACCTGCCGGTTGCATACCATGCGGCCGGCGCCGCCACCTCCTGGGGCAAGGGGGTGGTCAGGTCCCCCCTGCCCTGACCGACCGCCTTGTTGCGGCCGGTCGCTGGCTGGTTCAACCCAGCCAGCCTGCCCCCTCCCCCTCGCGACGGCGAGCGAGGGGAGGGGGAGCGAGCCGGGGCCGCGAGCCCCGGCTCCGCGGCGCTGGTCGCCGGTCGCGACCAGCCTGGCCCGCGCGGCATCGCACCGCGCGGGATCCCTCGGCCGCGCAACAGCCCCGCGCGGGCCGTCGGGCCCCGCGTGGGCCGTGCCGAGGAACACAGGCGGCCCCGAACGGGCCGCGACGCGAGCAGGGGCCCCGAACGGGCCGCGACGCGAGCAGCGGCCCCGAGCGGGCCGCGACACGGGCGGCAACCCTAATGGGCCGCCCCAAGCCCGAATTGTGAGAAAAGACTACTTTTGCGGGCCAGCCCGTCTGGCCAAGTATGTCCAAAATAAACCTTGGGCCCAATTATGCCCATACAAGCCCATCTGGCCGTATTTGCCCATATACCCCATCGGGCCCGTTAGGGCCCGTGTACCAATGGGTCTATTTCACGCGTTTTGAGGCCAGTTTCCCCAACTCTGTAACATCCACATGGGCCCGTATGGTCCGTGTGTGTGTCCAATGGGCCTCAGAGGCCCATTTGTGCATCCCATTTGGATTACACTTATACGTAGCACCCGCGTAAGTGCGTACGTATTTTAACAAGGGTAACCAGGGGTAGCCTGTCATGTGTTCTTGGTGATATAGCACGGGTAGCATCTAATTCCTCAGGGTATGGGAATTATTCCACTTTATAATAGACATTAGGACATGTGAATAACACTAATCTGTCCTATTTATGTATTATTTAATTAATTCTCCTTAGTAAATGATCCCAGTAATTTAATAATTATATAAATGAAGATTTCTACGGACATCTTGATGTCAGGTGGGCTCTCATTATGTATTATATAACTGGAGTAAAAGTCATAATATTGATTTTACTCCTTATTTTCGAGTTCCAATTGATTTACTAAGATAATTACTTAAAAATATAAGTCATGTGAATTCATGTAATATTTTTACATCATTAGTTTTTTTAGTATGTCACAAAGATATTGCTGTCTAGAAATTTCCATAAAAGTATATCAAAGTATTTTAATATATTTTTAGAAGTTGTCATTGTCTTATTTTCGACATTCTTGTTACTTTGAATTATATTAAATAAAAAATACATATAAGGATTATTTATGTATTTTTATATAATATTATGTATTTTTGAAATGCCTACTATCCACGGGAACATTTATTACATATGTAGAATGTTCCTGTATAGGTTGTAGCATGTTTATGCAGCACCTGAGCCTCTCAGGCCGCCTGGCACTCTGTCAACCTGTAGTCCCGCAGCTGCGTACTTGTCAGAGGCCCGGGGCTGCGTACACAACCTCAACGGAGTGACAGGGCTATATCTCAGCCGCGCGCGGGTGCATTGGCTGCTGCAGCTGCGTGCGGGAATTGTGACAAAACACATTTCCGCCCATAGCTCCTAAAATATACTCAACACCTCAATTCTGACTGAATTTTAGGTGTGAAACCTATACGTGACAATGTGTGTGAAATATTTAATTGGCCAAAAAGCTCAACAATGGAGCCGTAGTATTTTGGTTTTTCTTTCCTTAATTATTTAAAAATATAAGGAGTTGGATTTCAAGGGTGGGGTCAGTGAGTGACCCTACCTAATTTTGGGTGGAGTACCCTTTTCTGTAATAATATTTATGGTTTTCCTACTCCTTCTTAGTTTCATTGTATTTTTATTATTTTTATGTTATTTTTGTTACTTTTGCAGCTTGCTCTGCAATAGTAGCAAGCTGACAGGGATCATCAACTGGCTATGAATTGTCAAAATTGGAAAGATGAAAGTTTGGCTCATCAACACAAGTTGGATTCTGAGTGGCAAATCAAACAGGCCAAGCTGGAGTTTCAAAAAGAGGAAAAGGAGAAGGATCAGGAGCAAGAAAAACTCAAAAAGGAGAGGGAAAGGCTAGCCACAGAAAAAAAAAGATAGGTTATTGGTAGCCATGGCATGTATTAGTAGCAGTAGAACTGTGGATGAAATAAAGGAAATTACTCAATTGCTTGGTTTGTAAATATATTTAGTTTGATAAAAATTTTAAAAATAAAAACAAAAATATTATGTTTTATTGCAACAAGGTTTGATAGTATTTTTAACACCACCAATGAAAAAATATTTTCTATTTTCATTTATATTTTTTTTCCTAAGATATATTTTGCCACTGGCAAAGTCCTTGCTAGTGTTTTGAGTTGTTCTATTGATTTGCATGGACATGGCCATCATAGTATGGGTGGCAGTATCCACTGCAGGAAAATTACAGTGTTTGTACTTGTTTGATGCCCAAACCATTTTCAAAATACTCTTTTGTTTGAAATCAATTGCAAAACCCAAGTATGGGAACACAAATTGGCCATAAGATACTTGATATTCATCCTTGTGGTTAATAGGTTGTCCATTCCATTTTTTGGTTGGGACCACAAGTAAAAAGGAATAGTCAGAGACATCACCTTTCTCAATATGGGGAAAGGTGTAGAAGGAGTCTGAGGTGAAGGTGATGTGAGGTGAGAAGTCAAAAGCAGTAAGGCCAGATACAAATTTCAATGAGGAGAAGGAAGGATGTTGTTGTCCATCATAGCTTCACTGTTGTAATTGAACACAAGTTGGCTAATTTTTGAAAAATTTGACCAAATATATGAGAGACCTTGTCAGACCCAAGGTTCAAAAATAATACTCTTTAGGGGAGTATTTGACAGAATATTTCTTCAAATATTGTCCAAATAGTTCAGAAGGGTCCATCAATTTTTTCCATCCAATTGCCCACATTTTACTACCCCAATATCTTGAGGGACCAACAGTGTTGAAAATGTTTTGCATTGGTGAAGGAATGTTGTTACTGAGCTTATGTGCTTCTTCTCTTGCTCAGAGAATTCATTCAAAGGGATAAATTGGATGATGGAAACCATAGCCTCATGATATTATTGATCTTGAACATATGATTTTCCAGAGCTGAAGAAATGGAACCATTTGATCTTCTGTTTGGCCTGTTCCAACTTTTCAGGGGTGGGTTTTTGACTTTTATTGAAAATGGATGGATAAAGGTTCAAGGGAAAACCTTCTCATTAATTGTTTCCTCAGTCACTTCCAATGCAATTTCCAAATCCCCCATTTGAGCCCCCCTTCTCTGGAAAGCCCTTTTCTTCCCACTTCTCTGTATGTTTTTCAAACTATCTCCTTCCATCTTTTTACCTCCCAACCATATACTTTGATTGGGGTGAGGATCAAGATGGAAATCCATTAGTTGTAAAATTTTGAGTTTGGTTGGTGAAGAATGGGCCTTCAAGAAAGGGTGGTCAAAGCGGTGGAATGTCTGATTGCATTGCGTTGAATCAAAAAAAAGCAAAAAAAAAAAGTCATTAGTCCGGTATAAACCAATTATATGATCAACAAACATAGAAAATAACAAAAACAATACTGGCAATTCTCCCACCAAAAAAACAAAACAAAATTGAAAAAAAGCAATCATCAGTCCGGTATAAACCACTTAGATGATAAACCAACATAGAAAATAACAAGAACATTAATGGTAGTATCCTTCCAAAAAAAAAAAAAAAGAATTTCAGGCAACTTCTAAAGAACTGGGAGGAGGAGGAGGAGCTGAAGGGGGGGCAGGTCACCAGTTGGTCAATTGATTCATTGATCAATTGGCAAGAAATTGAGCATTTGCTTGCCAATCACCCAGCAAGGTGGTGGTGAGGAAAGATGTTGAGCAGGAGGAGGGGGAAGAATGAGAGCAGGAGGAGGAGGAGGGGGGTTCTTACCGGTGGTGCTGAGCAAGGGAGCTTAACAGTGGTGCTGAGCAAGGGAGCATACTGGTGGTGCTGAGCAAGGAAGCTTACCGGTGGTGCTGAGCAAGGGAGCTTACCGGTGGTGTTGAGAAAGGAGGGATGAACAGCCTGGAACTTTTAAAAATAGGAGGAGGAGGGGGGGGCTTACCTGGGGCACTGAGCAAATAAGAATAAGGAGGAGGTTGACCAGGTGAACTTGGAGGTAGGTGGAGGTGGATGGTGAGGTGGTTTTGTGAGGAGGAGGGAGGTATTGACTGGTGGTTTGGTTTGGTGAGGTGATGGTTTTGTGAGGAGGAGGGAGGATTGGACCAGTGTTTTGGTGGGGTGAGGTGGCCGGTTTGGAAGTTGTGGTTCTGGTTTTTGTCTAAGTCCACCAAAAAAAAGAAAAAAAAAACTGGATTCAGCCTAGGATTCTGGTTAAACAACCAATACTGAACAAATCCGGTGAGGTTATTTTTTACCTATTTAAAATCCCAATGCTACTCATGGTGATGTTATTTATTACCTATTTAAAAACCCAATGCTACTCATGGTGATTTCATTTTTTACCTATTTAAAAATCCAATGCTACTCATCAAAGTGAGCAAGTGTGAGGGGTAGAATCTGCTCTCTCATGGCCAAAGATGAGGTAGAAGATGAGGCTGGGATGAGTTGAGGAGGATCAGGAATATCTTCTTCAAATATTTTGTCCCATTCATCTTTGATTTTGGCAAGAAGGTTGTGAAGGATTACACAACTTATAATCCAGTTTATCATGAGGAACTTCATGTCTTTGGAAGATTGGAGCTGTTTTTGCATCTCCCATAAGCTGGCCCATCTTCCTTTCAGGATTCCTATGGCATGCTCAATCCAAACTTGTGATTGGGAAAGATAATAGTTGAAATCAGTTTTGGCTTGATCATTGGTTGAATCATTGCTGTATGCTGGAACCACATATTTTGCGCTAGCATAAGCTGAATTGGCCAGAAGGTATTGATCTTGGTCAAAGTAGTTATCTTGTTGTTGGGAAATCCGCATCCAATTGAAAACATATGAATAATGACAAGAACCCAGAAGGCCAGCATGGAGAGTATATGAACTTCTTGTTGTTATCACAAACAAGTTTTAGTGCCACAGAGTATCTATAAAAAAAAATAAAAAAAATTTGGGCAGTGTATTCTCAAAGGATTTGGAAAGGAAATGAATAAATTGCCTTTTTTTCCAATCAAAATAATGGTTTCCATCTAGCTTGGGTTTTTGAATCTAGGGGATAGTGTTTCAATCAACAAAACCAGTGCAACCAGGAAATCCTTCAGTCTCCATTACTTGAGATATCCCCTTGCGGTCTTCTTTGGTTGGCCAACAAAAGACCAAGCAATGGAAGGATAGGATAGAAATCATGACTCTTTTGGTTTATAAGTTAATGGATCCATAACTCACCAAGAATAGATTTTTTAATCAATGAATTTCTGCTCCATTTCCATTTGATCCCAATCTACAAAGAGAAACAGCCAGTTGGATAGCTGGATTTTGTTGAGGATTCCAAGAATTTTTCTGGAAGATGTGGTGGTCTTCAATCATCTCCAAAAGTTTCATGAAAGAAGGCAATAAAGTTTGGAACAGTTGCTCAAAGCTTAAGTTGGGCAGTAGTTGAAGCTTTTGCCTTTCACACATAGGTTTGTGGAGAGTGTGTCTTTGTGGAACCATGTATTGCTTTTCCAATAGAGAATTCAAAGCTAACCAATTTGATTCCAAATCGGAGTCTGAATCCAACTCAAATAATGAAAAAAGTTCAGTCAGCTTTTTTTGCATTTTCAACTTGCTGCCAGGAAGTTTGATTGGATGTGTTGAGAAAGATGGTGATGTGATGATGATTGGATGTGTGTGAAGTGATGGAGATGTGAAGCAATGGAAATGTGAAGTGATGGAGATGTGAAGTGATGGAGATGTGAAGTAATGGAGATGTGAAGTGATGGATATGTAAAGCAATGGAGATGTGAAGCAATGCAGATGTGAAGAAATGTAGATGTGAAGCAATGGAGATTTGAAGTGATGGAGATGTGAAGCAATGGAGATGTGAAGCAATGGAGATGTTAAGTTATGGAGATGTGAAGCAATGGAGATGTGAAGCAATGGAGATGTGAAGTGATGGATATGTGAAGCAATGGAGATGTGAAGTGATGGAGATGTGAAGTGATGGAGATGTGAAGTGATGGAGATTTGAAGCAATGGAGATTTGAAGCAATGGAGATCATATGTGTGTCATTTGTATGGATCTGATGAGTTGGAGGTGTGGATGGGTGTTTTGCATGCCATGGATGGTGGATGAATTAAATGGCTGGTTTGATGTTTGAAACCCACCATTTGCATGAAACCGGCCATTTTTAAATACACCAGTTAGGGGGTATGTTTATTTCAGAAACCTTCCATTAAAAATGGCGGGTTTCTAATGGCGGTTTTGCTAACTTCAATACACCCTAATAGAACAGGAAATATTTTTAAGATGCTCTGGCCAGTTTCAAAAGATTATTGAGGTACTGGGCCTTTTTGCATGTTATTTTTTTTTGATATTTCCAAGAAAAAAAATATGGAGAAAATTATAAAAAAAGTTTCAATAATAATCTTCTTATAAGACAGATCCCTTTCAGGATTTTTCTGAAAAGAGCATTATTTTTTAATTCAATATTTTTATATTTTTATTTGAATTTTTTTTAAAAAAAAATATTTCAAAATGCAGACCACCCTTTTTATTTGAAGTTAATTTTGTGGTGATCAATCTTTTATGGTTTCAAAAATTTGATCAAGATGAAAAATAATTTTTCTTTCAATCTTTTAATGATATTCTAAATACCTGAAAAGAAAGAAAATTTAATTCCTGACATTAAAAAAAATATTAAAAAGGATGAGTTAATTTGAGTTTGTTTCATGTTGGATCCAATGTTTGGCAGTCAAGAATATATCCAGAAGACACCAAAGAACCAATTTGAATGACTTCAATTTATTATCAAGCTTTCTCAGAATTTAATCCCAAACAAGAATTCATTGAAAATGCAAAGAAATGGTTAAAAGAATGCATTGAGTTTTTTTTTTTTGATTTTTTTTTTTGATTTTTTTTTTTATTTTTGAATTAATTTTTGAAGTTCTTCAAATACTTCAAATTCATTGTAATTTTTTTGGAATATAATTTGCAAGAATCTGGTGTTTTAAATTTCAAAATAAAAAATTTTGTAAAATACCTGTATCTTCAAGAAAATTCCAGTGTGCACAGATCATGACAGGGATTTAAAATACAAAAATATTTGTTTAAGGGTAAGGCTTTTTTCAAAAATAATGCAATAAACAAATTAAAAATTAAAAAATAATAAATAAAATGAATAAGCCTAAATAAAAAACCTGAAAAAAATAAAAATAATAAAATCAAAAAAAATAAAAAAAATAATAACACAAAAAAATGTAGCTGGATTGAAATTAAAGTCAAAAATGTAAAATTAAATCAATCAAATAAAAATAAATCAATTCACAATATTATTATTAACAGAAAAAAAAATTAATAAAGAAAAAGAAAAAAAAGAGATCAAGAATTGAATGATTGCACCAGAAATTTACCAAAGCCCTCAAATTGCCAAAAAAACATGTGTATACAACAGAATGAAGAAAAAGATGTTATTATAAAAGTAGGCTATTTGTATTTTTGAAAATTGAAGTGATGAAACCCTTAATTATCAGGGGACTTTGATGGCAACCACTCAGATTTGAAAAATCTCATAAATAATTAAAATAAATATGTTTTTCTTGATGGTATACACAAATTTATTCATTAAATGAAATTCAAATTACCTAAAATTCCAAATCTTTTATATTCCTTGCATGCAATAGGTGTACTTGGAATATTCAAGAACCAATACAAAAAATTTTTCCCAGGTTCCCACTAAAGTTAGACAACAATCTTTATCAGAGTCAAAAATAAACCAAAAAAAGTTCCAGGTCCTACACCTGCTTGCAGGTGCAGCCTTTTTATTCATGCAAATGAAAAATTTGATGTTTTTTGTGAAGATTTGAGTGAGATGCTCTGGTTGAGGTTGAGAAGGGAGGGATGAGAAGGGATCTTATGAAGCCAAGAGGAGCAGATCTAAGGAGTCAAAGGCGGCATTCCGGTTCAGTGTGAGGAATAACGGATGGTTGAATTTCACCAGTCAGACTTCAGACTTAAATTGAGTAAGCAAAACATGGCTGACTAGTGGTTAAGCAGAAATTATAATAATGAATATAAAGTAATCAATATTGGACCATTGGAGTCCGCACAACTTGGAGGATCACATCAGGCAGAATTGAGATAGTTAGTGAGCCACATGGATTGAGATAAAGAATTCACTAGAGTCATAACTACTCAGTATAAAATAAAAAAATCACTAGAATGCAACACTCATGAGAAGGAAAATAGTCAGAAGCCACTAGTAACAATGATCATGATGTAACTAGAACTATAACTAAATCAGTATAGTATAGAGCACACACTAGAAAAGGTCATTCAAGAGCGGATAATAAAGTGATTGAAATCAAGGTTCAGGCAACACAGAAAAGGCACTAAGATTCCAACACAACCCCTTGCCTAAATCTTCAGGGAAATAAAGGACCGGGAACAGCAATAAGGTATGGCTGACTTTATGGTAGAAAATTAAACAAGACAGAAAGTAGAGGAAAATCTTTAACAATAACAAAAGGCGCAAAAAAGAGTTTAAGGACGGCTAGGAAAGATTGATTCAGCTAAAAGCAAGTGGACCGGATTGGATTGAAGACTGGCAAGACCAACAGTTGCAGGATGGCCAAGACGAGGCTTCTGAAACCAATGAATAAGGCCAATTGATCAGGCAAGCGTGAGATTTCAACAAGCAAATGACCAAGTGGGAGACTTGGATGGATTGGAACTAGATGGATCAACTGATTGTCCTGAAAGAAACCATGGAGAAGCTGGCCTTGACAAAGATGGCTTGGCAAGCAAGATTTGAGGGGGGAATGCAACAACAATTGAAAGAAGATTGAATGAAAAAAATTGAGCAAGGACAATCAAAATGGTAAGTATTGCATTGGTGAGGTGATGATGGTTGAACCACTGAAGTTAGCTATCAAACCGGACTGATGAAGAAAGATATGGCAAGAGGTCACTGCTTGATCATTTGAACAGGAAATTATAGCAGGGGTCATTGAGCAAGGACTAGATGGATGTAGACAAGGATCAAGATTTGATAGATTGTCCGACCAAATGACGCAAGATCAATGCTTGATGAATCAAGTGAAAAATTTTAATGATGTGTTGGAAACAATCAAGCCAAGTAGATATAAAAATGGAAAGATTTTTGGATGAAGGTCCATGGCAAGGGAGAATCATAGAGTGAGGCATCAATTGAGAGAGCATTGTGGAAGCAAGAAGATCAAAGCAACCAGGATGAAAAGATGGTTCAAAAAGGAGAAAGATCAGGGGAGAATTTTGGCTTTTAACCGTGTGAAGATTTGAGTGAGATGCTCCGGTTGAGGTTGAGAAGGAAGAGATGAGAAGGGATCTTATGACTCAAAGAAGAGTGGATCTAAGGAGTCAAAGGGGCACTCTGGTTCAGTGTGAGGAAGAATGGATGGTTGAATTTCACCAGTCAGACTTCAGACTTAAATAGAGTAATTACAACATGGCTGACCAGTGGTTAAGCAGAAAGTATAATAATGAATATAGAGTATTCAATATTGGACCATTGGAGTCCGCACAACTTGGAGGATAACATCAGGCAGAATTGAGATAGGTAGTGAGCCACATGGATTGAGATAAAGAATTCATTAGAGTTATAAATGCTCAGTATAACATAAAGAAAGCACTAGACTGCAACACTCATGAGCAAGAAAGTAGGCAGAAGCCACTAGGAACAATGATCATGATGTAACTGGAACTATAAATAAATCAGTATAGTACAAAGCACACACTAGACAAGGTCACTCAAGAGCGGATAATAAAGTGATTGAACTCAAGGTTGAGGCAACACAGAAAAGGTACTAAGATTCCAACATTTTTGAGGTCTGGGGATTATTTGTTGTTATTGACTTGATAGTTGGAAGTCAAAGTTCAAGTTTGATGTAATTTTTTGAGGTGTTTTTGATTTGGGGAGGTGTTAAAGAGGATAGATTGAAGATTAACTGGTAACCTGGAACTTGGAATGATGATTAGGGAGGATATCTGTCAGCTCCCTGATACCAGAAACATTGCAGTCTTCTAGCTACAGAGAGTGATGCAGTAATAGAATAATGATATTCTAAGAAATGAACACAGTAAATACTCCAAGAGGGTAAATATGATTGGAGTAGTGCAAGTTTTATATGGTTTGTTAAATTGTTTTCAATATAAATAACAAGAAAAATTTAAAGAGGGGCCAAAGTTTATACAGACAGGAGATCTTGAAAAACTCTCTTTCAGTAAAATCAACTTTGGATCTTGTGCCCTGGAAACTGAAAAAATTTTGAATTAATCAAGAGGGAAGTATTACACAGTAAAATGGTAAAATGGCTGGGAAGTACAGCACACAAGCCAAGACAAGAGGGAAATAACTTACTTCTTTGAGCAATTTCTCACAGGGTACCTGCAGTTACCCAAAGTTGAAGGGTTTCAGATCAAATGTGGGGTGCTTGATTTAACTTCAATGGGAATAATAATGGTTTGGAAATAACACTAATTTATTTCAGACCAAGGCCAGAAATCACTTGCTGAACTCTTTTAAGCAATTAATAATGTATGGAAAGTTTTCTGGATAATAACTGATGAATTCTGGGGTTAAAAGAGTCAAAAGAGGTACTTTATAAATACCTTTTTGGGTTTAAGGGAGCTTCCTCAGGGAACTTAGAGAGGGTAGGGCTCATTTGCTAAGGCTTGGAAGCCAAAAATGGATGGTTTAGAACTTCCTCTTGGTGCTGTAGCTCTGCTGATCCTGGATCTGTGGGATTTTTACATGATTTTAGCTGCAGGATCGGTCTTTTTATAAATTTGATATTTTGGTGATTCTTTGCATAATTTTAGTTTGCACTATTTTTATTTGACTAAAGTGATCAGTGATGAATTTTTATTGATTTTCCATTAGGTTAATGGTGAATTCACAACTCTTTGAGTTGTGTACACAACTCAAATGGGCTGTGTGGCACGCTACATGACTCAAATGGGCCGTGTGGCATGCTAAACAACTCAAATGGGCTGTGTGGCATGCTACACGACTCAAATGGGCTGTCTGGAATGCTGCACGAGTCAAATGGGCCATGTGGCATGCTACAAGACTCGAATGGGCCGTGTGGCATGCTACATTGCTCATTTGAGTTGTGTAGCATGCCCAAATCTAGTTGTGTTCCATGCCACACAAATAAATGACATTCAGGCTTAAAAAAAACTAAAATAAACTAAATAAATAAAAAAACAGAAATCAACCAAAAAATCAAAAAATGATGATTTTTTGGTTTTTAAAAAAAAACAAAAATATAGAATATAGAATATAAAATAAAATAAAAATAATTAAATTTTTGAACAAACCTGGGGAGGTTTTATACCCCCGTACACAGGTATAAATGGTTGTTTACAGGGGTACAAAAATCAAACATGCCCATTATGGGTGGTATATGCCCCCCCAGGGGTTGCGCCTGTTTGGAACAACCCTTTGGAGTAGTGTATGAGCCCCCACGCCTTGAGGGGCCCTACACAACTCCCACAGGTTTTTTGGGGCCCTAAACAACTCCCACAGGTTGTTTGAGGCCCTAAAAAACTCCCACAGGTTGTTTGGGGCCCTACACAACTCCCACACGACCAGGAGTCATGAATTTATCATCACCCTTTCCATTATCTGCTGATCATTTTGGTGATTTGTATTGATTTTTATGTGTACTCCTTGATATGTTTTTTGGTCCAAAAAGATATGGATCAGTTAATGATGTGGTGGTATTTATTACTTGCTTATCTATTTTAGATAAGCTATAATTTAATCTAATTTTATTTTATTTGGTGAATCACATGATTGGACCATCCTCTACACATATTTCATTTTATTAAAGATGCATGGGTGATCCTATTGGGTTTTATCTTTCAAGAAGGGTACCTGAGGTGAACGGGCCCTTGGGTGGCATACCTCAGAGTTATCCCAATTGGGACAATTTTTAGTTGCAGCAGGATTGATTTGTATGTGGTGTCTTCACTTAGTGTGGGATGCTGAATAATTTATGCATGCATAGCTAGTTTAATTGTATATATTCCATGTGGTGATGCAGGACTGCATGCGGGTATTGAATTGTTATGTGGGTGAAAGTGGTCTGCTACATGAGGTGTCTCAATGCATGCAGGCCTACAAATAATTTTTGGGAGCATGGGCTGTGCACGCGGGTTTCACTCAGAGTTATCCCAATTGGGATAAATTCTGCAGGGATCCAGAGCTGTGCATAGAATTCTTTTGAAACACAATTTCATGTGTATCTCCTGAAATATAAAGAACACCTCAATCATGACTGAATTTTGGGTTTGAAACCTATATGTGACAATATGTGGGAGATATTAAAATGGCCAAAAAAGTGAAATAGTGGTTCCCCAACTTTTGGGTCATTTTTATTAAAATATTTTAAAATATGAAGGAGTAAGAATTCAATGGTGGGGGAAGTGTGCGGCCCTACCTAATTTTGGGTGAAAAAATAAAAATCTGTAATAATATCTATGGAATTCCCACTATTTTTATATTTACTGATTATTTGTTTGTTGTTGATACTTTTAAAGTTTTCTCTGTACATAGTAGCAAGCTGAGAATATCAAAGTCCAAAAAATAAGTTAAAAAAATAAAAAAATACAATCAAGGTGAGCACCTCAGGAAGTGCATCTGTTTATTTTTAAACTAGCTCTTTTAAGAGAAATAAATAGTCAATGAATCATGATACAAGATGAGCTAGAGTGGGTAGTAAGAAAATTTTTTCTAATTTATAAATATTAGGGTGTATCAGAGTTAGCCAATCCACCATTTTTTTTTTGATTACCCATTTACAAAACCGCCATTAAAAAATGAAAAAAACCACTGATTTCAAAAAAGGGGTGTCAGAGTTACCCAAAAAATAAGCATTTTTTTTTGAAAATAGTATATAAATTCAAGACTCAAGCAAAGAACCACATCCCAAGGCACTGTTTCTCCACCATCACCAAGCCCAAAATCCAATCCATCCATCAAAGAATGCTACCAAATCTCAATTAAAAGATCTCCAAGCTATATTTGATCATCCCTTCACCACTCAATCTTATCTCCTCTCCCATCATCATCCACCCCTGTGTCTCTTGTTTGAAATCAATATCTTTCTTTGATCAAGCTTGAAGATTGAGTGATCTCAAACATCTCTTGATCCTTCAACTTCTCACAACCAATCCTAGAGCAGTTTCAATCCTTCAATCCCACTTGAAAATTCATCATGATCCCAGGAGCAGCACAAGCAACAGAAGGAGATAACCATCCATCCAGCAAGTGGTACTTTCCAATCAATCAAAATTTGAATCAAGCCTTCTTTTCAATCAAGATCTTCAAACATCAACCACCTCCTTGATTGTCATCAAACCCCTTAGACTCCATACCACCACCATCATCATCATCAGCTTCAAAAATTGGCTCATCAGGTTCACAATCCTTCTTAGACTCTTGGAACTTGTACCCATTGACCTTGATTAATTTCTCATTCTCTGGAGCTGGCTCTGGCTTGAGGCTGAGCACCCCAATCTATTTGCCTTGATCCAAAAAGAAATCATAGAACTTTGGCGGATGGTCAGGAATGAAACCTAAATAAGAGTCAAACCCCTGGTTATGGACAGCGTTTTTAATCATATTGTTGGGTATTGATCATATCAAATTTCTCAATTATGCCCTGTTATTTATCACACTACAATTATATCTGGACAGATGCTAGGCGCAGAATAGGCTCTCACATCAAATCAAAAAAAGATATGAGATTGTTTCAGCTAAAAAATCGTATTTGCCTAACAAGCAGATTAATTCCCATGTCGCATGTTTCCTATGTAACAAAAATCAGCAAGGAAAAAATTTTTTTTCCAGATACAAGAGTGATTCCTCAGCCCTGAAGGAAAAATGGACATCTTCAGAACCTGCTGGGTCCAATGAGCAACCTCTGAATAACAAGCACCATGTTTGGATGTACAAAGAAAGACAAAAAGGTAATTGAATGTAGCTTCCAAGCCATTAACATTTATTCAAACAAATTTGGGAGGAGATTTTGTAATTTGGTCTACAATTCTGGCCAATTGTCTTTGTGAAGACTTGACCCATACTTTAAATAAAGAATGATCTCCTTGGTTCATTTACAAAAGGCTGCACAATGGTTTGGGTTTGTGAGCTCTTCATGTCCACAGATATTGTGGGCTGTGGATGGTTAACTCTTGTGATGTGTTGGGATTTGCCACCAATTATTGAGATTTAACTTTCAAGCAAATGGTTGTCTGCAATAACTGCCCAACAAATCTGAAGCCATTGGTTATGATTGCATAATTTGATATGGAGACAGCTTGGTTGGATTCCTTGGTCAAGGGGGCAGGGGCAAGGATTAAAGTTTTACTGAAAACTTGTGGGAGGCAATTGAGAGCCTGCTGTCAGCTGGAAGGGTTTTGTTGGGGTGAAATATCCTTAGGATTGGGCATTCAAAAGGTTGGTGCAAATTTTTTTGCAGAAAAGATAACTTGACCTGTAATTTTTGATGGAAATACTAGGAAACGTCAAAGGTGGCACCATTGAACCTGATTTGAGAGATGACCAAAAAGGAGATCAATCAAAGGGCTGGTAAGACTATGAGGACTTAGAAAATATTAAGGATGAAAAAGAGGAGAACTTGATGAAACACAAGGGATAGCATGGGTGTCAAATGCTGATGATTTAATTCTTGTAGAGGGAAATACAAGTTCAAATATTGCTGTCATCAATACAAATTTATTACCAAAGGAAAGAGAAGGAAATTTGGATTATTATGGAAAAAAGAATTACATAAATATGTTTAATAACATGAAATTTATTAAAGATTTAATTCCTGTGAAGCACAACACAAGAATGTCACAGAGACTCAGTCTCAATCCCTTGACTCAAGCAGAGTAGCAGGATGATGGCTCAAATGAAGAAAAGCAAAGAAAAGAACAGATTCAAAGCACCTATTACTTAAGAATGAAATGAAGAAAGCAAATGCTAAAAAGAAAAAATACCAAGAAGTAAAAAGCCAAAGCAAAAGAGAAAAGCCGGAGGTCTTCAGGTTCACCGCTAATCCAGTTGTAACACCAAGGAAAAGAAAGGTGCATTCCAAGTGGGCTTGGAATAAGAACCACCACTCAATAAATGCTGTTGAACATTTCAAGTTCATAACATTTCCGCTTGTTTCTCCAAGGAAAAGAATAAAGCATGGTGCTATTAAAGTTCAAAGCAAGAAAGAAAGATTACTTTCATCCTCATGCTGTAAATAGTTTTTATCTCCTTTTCATCTTGTGTTTCTAGTCTTTTGATGATTGGTACCTTCACCATAAAAGAATCGCTCATCCCCCCCTTCATGATTCGTATCCACCCACTCATCATCTCATCCATTCATACACATTCATTCACATCTCGTTATCGCATCTTTCAAATCCAATCAATATGTTTTTGTTAACCGTTAATAACTCTACTGAGCAAATTGCTGATCACGATACATTATCAGTACCAAGAGTACCAAGCGCAACCTTCATCACCGACGTCACCTTTGCGAAGTTAGCTATTTGCGAACCGAAAGATACAGGCACATCGCTACCATTGTTGTGATTTTCGTTCTCCATTATCAAATAGGGGATTGGCGGCTGCGCCGCCCCCGGTGCATGAACCAACAACGGAGGAAACATGACGAAAACAACAACGTTTCCTTGAAACGGACAAAAAATAAAATGGATCGATCATGTAAATATTGAATAATGGATTCAGTAATGAAAGAAACAATTGGATAAGTGAAATGTATTAGAAATTAATCTGATAAGAGAGGTTTGTTCACTATATTTAAGGTGCGATGAGTACTTTCTGGGGCTAACAGTGCAACTGTTAAGTTCTCAAAATTTGTAACACGTGAGAGGGCAACATACAACTGGCCATGCGCAAAGACTGACTTTGGTAAGAAAACCCCAACAATTTCTAAAGATTGTCCTTGGGCTTTGTTAATTGTCATTGAGAAAGCAAGAGCAATAGGAAATTGATAACGATAAAATTGAGCAAGAATGCCCTCCTTGCCGTCGTAAAGTAGTCTAATTTTTGGTATAACAACTTTAGTTCCCGTCTTTGACCCGGTCAAAATGACACAGTTCAAGGCATGCGGTTGAATGTCAGTAATTACCAATCGTGTACTGTTACACAGACCCGCCTTGACGTTCAAATTCCGGAGGAGAATGATAGGACATCCGATCTTTAGTTTGATGAGGTGCTCAGGAAAATTCGGTATGGACAGGGAATTGAGAACTTCCTTGGGTAAGGTCTCTTCGCCTTGATTGGCGTTGTGATTAAGACTGAATGATTGATGGATATCTCCAGGAAAAATTCGTAATAGATGTTCGTTGATTGCCTTGGCGTTGACATTTAGAGGAGTAAGGAGACGCCGCGAAGTAAAATACTCTTGCTTTTGCAAAAGAGTCATTGGAGGAATAATTTGTCGTAGATTGTGATAGATTTTAGAACCAAGACCTCTTAATAAAACCTGTTCATCAGGTGAGGTAATAACATGACAATGGAGCAGGTCAACCTGAGCGACGTCAGTGTGTTGCAGTTTGCCCTCACCAATTCTCAACAACCAACGACTTTGTGCTAGCAACAGTGGATCTGCCGAATCACCAGAACCCAATTGCATGTTGATAGATAAAGGGAACTTAACGACTTGACCCCACAAAGCGGACCTCTTCATACACACTCGAGATTGATCATACATGTTACCTCTCTTAACTATTGGGAGGGTCTGTCTGAAATTGCCAGCAAAGATAACTGAAACACCTCCAAAAGGTAAGTTATTATCATTCAAATTTTGAAGGCCACGGTCAACGGATTCTACAGAATCACAATTTTGAACCAAGATTTCATCCCAAATGATGACTTCCGTTCCAAGAAGAATTCGACCCTTCTTTGAAAATTGGGTCCACGAGACATTAGTAGAATCATCAATGTTGAGTGGGATACCTAGGCCAGAATTAGCAGTCTCACCCCCGTCTAGTAATAGAGCTTCGACACCAGTGGAGGCAACAACGACAGTTTTCTTCCTTGTACTGCAAAGGTACGAGACAATTCCATTTAAGAGAAAAGTCTTGCCAGTACCACCAGGCCCATTGATAAAAATCAAGAATTGAGTAGATGATGACAAAGAAGTTCGGACATGATTCAGAATTACCGCTTGATCATGGTTCATCATAGGCTCCACAATAGAGAATCGCTCCGAGTTTTGCAAGACAAGACTATTTTCATTTATTAAACCCGAAGAGAACTGCTCCCATAAATCCAGTCTGATAGGTGCTAATCCGATGTCTTCGAGTGTCTTGTTATTTGAGTGTAATTCTTGTGACAAATAATCACTGGAGAGACTTTTAATGTTTTCTTCTGTTGGATTGACAGTAGGGAATAGATTGATTATCTTATAACGACAATCATCTGACAAATCATTCAAAAATGTATTGTATAGCGTTTGGGGGGAAGATGGAGGACTCAGCGCCAAGATGACAGAAAACATGACTCGTAAAGAATGCCCGGTCATCCAAATCTTAGCTTTGCGCAAGGTGTCTTCATAATGAATGTCGGACATTAAGAGACCCGCTGCACTGCAAGCTTCTCGGAATGTGCCATATTCAACCCCATTGATTGTTCTCAAATTTTGAAAAGAAGTTGCTCCGCGGACATGTAACAGTAGCAACCGAAGAAAATATCGCTCTCCATCAACGGGAGATGCAAAGTAAATCTGACCCACAGCTTTGTTCAACGTTCGACGGCCCCGCCAACCTTTTTTTTGATCCCACCAGAAATACGTAGGTATGTCTTGGTAAAGTAAAGTTTGCAAATGGTGTCCATAACCAACAGCATCCAATGAGTTTAGTGGAAAATAGTCCTGCAACTGTGTACAACGAACGATTCCGTTTTGAACTTGTTCTTGCACCTGTGATAAGTCACGATAATACACAAGCTGTTGATCCGGGAGATGTAACGCAAGGCGTTGAACAGAGGGGCTACGACCAGACATATCAAACTGGAAGAGCCTCCAAGCAGCTAAATGAAAAAAAAAATTAGCATCCGGAAAAAAAAAAGACAAAGAAAAGAAATACCTTTGCAAGGCCCTATGCATCGACCATTGACATATGCTTTGATTTCATCACCTTCACATAGATTCAAGAGAGATCGGTCTGAGCCTTTACAAATATATTTATAGAGATATTTCAAAGCAGATATGCCAAATGGAATCTCAACATTGATATGGCATTTGAAGCGTAAAGACAAGTACTTATTATAAGGAACAACAGATCCGTTGGTGAATTCTTTGGAAGCTTTCACCACTACTTGCCCATCATCTGGTCGTCGATAGGATGGGTAAACGTCTTCAACAAAAAAAGTTTCATCGCAATAAGGTTTGGGAAAGCCTAGTTTGCATTTGCCATCTTTCCAACATGGAAGCTGAGAGGAACATGGACCATGGATCATGCAAGATTTGACTATTTGATACAATCGCGGCTCTAGGTCTTGATTTGGAATAGTTGCTGTAATCAGATTGTCAACAGATTCGATGTTGCGTGGAATATCCCTCCGATAAAGTGTAAACATCAAATGTGCATGAGGGAGCCCCCTCTTTTGAAATTCAATAGTGTAGACATAGGAAACAACTTCTCCAAGACGTTTGTATTCAACCATGTCTTTGATCAATTGCTTGAGCTTGAGATGGAAAACACGTGCAACTAAATCAGGTCAGTCAGTTGTTTTTTGGGATCCTTTCAATTCACGTAATATTTCGGGCCATCTGGCGTTTGCGGTCATGGTTATGAACAAAGAAGGTTTACCGTGAACCCTCATCAGTGCCATGGCATCTTGGTAGAGTTGCGACATTGCTTGGGGACCACAGGAAAATGATGATGGCAACACAACTTTACGGCCAACAGCTTCGGATTCTTGATGCAGCTATTCACAAATGCCGGCATAAACTTCGGCTCGTAAGGATTCTTGATTACAACGAATGAAATCAAGGCGATCTCTTTCAACACATATATACATATCAACGATCACCTCCTGAAACAAGTTACGTGCATTCAATATTGGTGAAAAGATGTCTTGCCAATCAAAAAGGTAGTAACAATACCATTCCAAGCGTGAGACGTTTGTTCCTGGATCAACATTTGTTAACTTGATTTACTCAGATTAAAAAAAAAAAAAAAAAACTGACGTCTTCCATTAGAAGCTTTGTAATTTGCAACCCAACCTTGTTCACCCCAAGGAAATATAATGGGATAGCGCAAAGGGAAATACGCATAGTGGGTATCAGTTATTTGTTTGAACCCGCCACCAACTTTATGCAAAACAATATTGCAACGATTGATTTGACCATTGTGATTGTCAATAACATACGCGATTTCATTGCAATGTGGTTCATTATAAGTTTTGGGATTGCGGGTCCCAATTGGGACTGAATGCAAAACCATAGTGCTATTTCCAGTTTGATCGATGAGATCTTTTGCTTTCCGATAAGCCTGCGCATAAGGATTATGATTGTTCAAAAAGTTTTGAAGGAAAAAGAGTGTGGTTGAATCTAACTCTTTGCGACAAGCATGAATTCGCCCTTGAACCTCAACGAAATCATTTGAACCCAGCAAAAAAATTTGATCAAAAGTAGGCTTGTGGCCAGGATTAGGCCATAGCAATCCAATGTCATGCGTGACTGCTCCTGATACGCGAAATGTATGGATTCCCCTTGTACCTTGGACAGATCAATTGATTTTTGCACCTAACGATGTAAATGAAAGAGCATTGTTGTAATGGCGGATATTTTGTTGGAAATGTTTTGATTCTAAAGGAGATAGAATCTCAAATTATAAAGGATTTTGCTATCAGTAGGAATTTCAAAGGGTAGAAAAATTTGATTGAAGACAGTAATTTCATTTTTTCATTGAAACGCACCAGGTGACGTTCCTTCAAAAAGTGACCTGAACTTGGCCGGGTACTGTCTCTGAATATTTGCGACTGGAGGACAAGCATAGCCTTTCTGGCAACAAATAGTGTATAAGGCTTGTGCCCGTTCCAGATTATCAACACTACGCTCTTGAAGCCAATGAAAAGCTTGAAAAGATATACACTTATCATTGCATAAACCCAACAAATGAGGTAAGTTATCAGGGTATTTGGCAAGGAGAGAAATCTTGTTGTTATCGGTTGGCACACGTACTGCTAGTGAGGGTTGCATATTAAATATTGAAATGAAATGGCGTTAGAGTATTTCTGGACTTGCACAAACAACAGAATGGATTGATATAAATAGGCTAGGTGTCAATGGCATGATGATGCCTGTTACATCACATGAATCATCTAATAAGCATTAAAAGAAAAATGTTTGGTAGGATCCCGTAGCAGTGCATGATTATGGTTGTCTCATGCGCTTCCCAGCATCATGCAGAATGTCCTTAGGCGTTCGTTTTTTAGGAAATGTATTCTCAAAAACTTTGCCTTCCTCAATCGCACGCCTGGGAATGTCGGGATTGCTGCCGTGATTGTCTATGTTCATTGACACATCTTTGCTATGTCCTTGCGAAGAGCTGATCGCACAAATTGGGGACCCAACTTGACTTGGTGTCAAAGGCAAGTTGGCGACCCTTGTAGATTGTGGAGTTCCTTGCGGTCGTTGTGCCTCGAGAACCACTCTAGGATAAGGTATGATTAGTTACACCTCTTCATGGATTATGAATGATAGAGTTTCTTACCTCTTGTGGCCAGACCCTTCGGTTCTGATTGAATTGCTCAATCCAGGGGTCTTTGGTAGGGAACCGGAGGTGACACTAACGGAATGCACCTGCAGCAAATGAAATGAGCACATTCAATTATCAGGAAGACAAATTGTGCCTTACATTGACAATCCAAATGAAGTCATCCAGATTGAAACTTCCGATTACTCCAGATAACAGTATTTCTCGCCCAACTTGAAAAAGCAATAGAGTCTTGGCAAGGTGTCCCCTGCCAGCAACCTTGTAAGTAACATCAAACTTGACTATATTTCTTGCCTGAAAATTAAAACATCGTGAGCAATTGGCATTAATAACTTATGGGAAAATGACAGATTTACATTACTGTCCCAGTCAGAATGCATAAGAACTACAGACAGCTCCTTGTAAGGATTACCGCTGTTAGTTTCACAATCAGTCTCTTTGATGCTTTTGACCACACCAAGACCGTAACAAGACGTAAGATTAGCATGAGTGCTTGGTGTTTCAGGGGTAGTTCCAATTGATAAAATTGAATCGGAGCTAAAGAAGTAATTTTGCATGACGGTATCATTGACAGCTAATAACCTGCCCATCAGAATATACGATTGACCCGGTGAAAGGCCCTGATTAACCAAAGCATAGGAAGATGCTTTGATTACGACTTCTTGAGCAGTGCCATCATCAGTGTTAATGTAAGGGATGGCACTCTCGTATTGGAACATTCCGTAATTTGAGCCCGCGGAAATTATACTTTCAAGCTATAGAAAATCATTGGATTGGTTTGATCAGCTTGGTCATGTGTCCCGTGAAAGGAATCAATCTACAACATGGAAATTAAATCTACGGTATTTACCTTTTCAAATATTGCAAAAGGCCCAGACATGTGGAAAGGATGGCTGACAGTTCGTGCGGAGGACATCTTGTAAGATTGTGACTGCAGGGCCGCGCTCAATTGAAGGCTTGGTAACTTTTTTTTGATTCTACGGCACGTTCTGGCTTATACCTACAACCAAGACTAACAACCAAGAACAACGCACCAATTGAACAGCTTGTTTAGTATTATGCCACAATGTTTGGAAGAAAGCAAGAATTACTTACGCTATGCTAGATCATACAATACATTGAATGGTGGATGTTTGATTTGATTAGTTCGACCTAATTGCGATGTCTGCAACAAGTATTTATAAGATTTTTTTTCAGGGATAGGCCAAGAGGCGACACGGTTCCGAGCAAGAGAGTTTGTATGTGTGCATCGCAAAGCGGGATGATTAATGAATGTCCAATGTTGGTGCCAAAATAGTAACTTGTTCAACCGATCTTGGCTGCATACGTTAGAGCTCACAAAAGGTCCAGGAGTTAGGATGAAGTCATCATTGAAAGATACTCCGGAAGTTGTGTGCTCATGATTAAAACAAACATCCGGGTTAGGCAAGGCATTATGAGATGTCTGCATAAAACCCTACAGAACAAACAATTGAAAACAATTAGAACGGCAGTGCTTAGCTGATCGCAAATGATTGAGAACGTTGCCGGAGGACTTGACAAGGCGGAGTTAACAGGATATGGATGTTAGAGGTCGGAAGCCGAGACAACTCACTTTGAAAGATAACGGCTGGATATTGGAAACCGGAGATCAATGTAGGTGTGCGAATAATAACGAATGGACATGCTGCATTGATAGTCATGGAGTAATCAGTTAAATTGGGTATACATGACTTAGGATTGCATGGTCAACAACGCGGTTGATGAGGATGCAAGGAAAACTCGGCATACGTGAGGGCTCCTTTGGAAAGAGGTGCTCAGGCAATCATTGGATTATCTGAACGAATAGAACTGGGACTCAACAAATGATCACGACTTGGAGTTACCAGTTCAACAATTGCGTTGAGGTTTTTCCTGGGCAAGACGGCATGGGTGTAAGGCTGAGTTTAAGAGTGTGGGTGATTGGTCATTATAATTGGCCCAGGATTGAGGCTTAAGCCCAAAGCTAAAGCCGGTGTAAGATTCTGTATTGTTGGCAAGTAAATGATCGCGCTAAGTATTGTTACCACATGAGTTGACTACAGATTACGGTTTTGATCACAACCTGTGCAAGAGGAAAAGATTACAAATAATCTGTTGCAAGGTGATCTCACTGTGTAGTTTTAGTACAATGTGTCCGCTGCGTAAAACGTCTTCACTCATAGTCGCTTACTATGATACACCGTTGTCAAGAATGAACATGTATCTTATGTAAGAAAAGCCGTTGATTTTGGACTGAGCAAGGAAAGGTTGACACGACGCGGCGAATAAGGCCAAAGATGTTTTTCCTTATTAGGGGCGACACAATACGTGGCCTGTGCAAATGCAAAAGCGGACAAATTGTTGCAAATAACTAAAAGAAAAAAAAAGCGGTTGGTTGGCGATGACGTGCAGATGAACAACGTTAGACACAGTTTGATTTAGAAACAACGGTTTGAAGTATAGACTCAAGAAAGGGGTCCGTTTAACGGGGGAGAAGGCACAGGTTGGATTGTTCATCGCGATTTTAACGGCGCTTTCGAAAAGCATGGTGCCAGTAAGGAAAAACAAACAAGATCATCATTTTGTGGTTATAAATAGACGACTTGGCAAACAGAGATGGACAGGGCTCGCTGCTACCATTGGCAAGTGCTGTTTGAATTAGAAAGGCTCCAATCCTTGCTTCAAACAGCACTTAAAATAGGGGAAATTATGGCAGAATCGAGCAAAAAAGTGATAATTCAATGTTGTAAATTTTGCCGCGACCAAACAAACATAAGCTTCAATCACCACAACTCTCTTCCGCGCGACAGATACCATCGCAAAATCCTGAGGTTGCACCGCCAATTGATTGACCCATCTGTTTGAAATTCTTAATTTTTGATTGTCATCCAAGTTGTTCTATTTTTTTTTTTTTTTTTGCTTACCAACAATTGCAAGTCAGACGAGATGGCCAATGGACATAACTCAGCTTATGAGATGAGCTCGCGGGTGTTGCTCAACAGCAACAATTACTTTGTTTGGTCAACGCTCCTCAAAAGCAAGCTCAACAACATTGGGTGCCTCAATATAACAACCAGCGACCCAAAAAAGAAAAACGCAGAGATGGAGCGCATGGGCTACCATCTCCTAATCAGGCACCTCAACAAGAAGATGCTTGGCTTCGTCGCCAACGTCCTCAAACCCAAGGGGAAGGGGAAAGGTTCCATCTGATGGACCCACATGAAGAATAAATTTGCAGGCAACAGCAGCCACGCGAAGAACGTTGCCTATAACAACCTCCACAACGTAAGCTTCCATAGCCCTCAGCAATTTATTGCTGATATTCAAAAAGCAATTGCAAGGTTTAGGTCATCCGGTCTCAAGATGGATTCAGAATGCGTATCACAAAACATCCTTCAGAAGTTACCCAGGGAATATGAGTCCCTTTTGAGAATTATTTCTCAAATGAATCCAATCCCAGATGAAGAGGAGGTTCTAAACAGGATTGAGAAAGATACCACCCAGTTCAACAGAAAATAAAAGAACACTCAAGCTTTGTTTACCAAGAATTTTGGTAAGGAGACATTCAATAAGAAGAATTTCAAGTGTTACAAGCGCAAAAAGATTGGCCATATTTCCAATGAATTTAAGTCTGGTCAAGGAAATTCTGCTAAATGATTTAAATGAAAAAAGAAAAATTTTTATTCCAAAAAGGATGAAGTGGAGGAAGTAACTAGTCTTATGAAAAAAGATCAAAAATTGAAGACCTTTTCACCACTGAACCTTTTGTGGAAGAAGAGGTAGGGTTCAAGAGAGAACTCAGTAACAGTAATGAAGCAGATCTAACCAAGTATTCATTTGTGGATAATGAAGAAGGACACCTTGCTGATGCAATTAAACCTTTTAACAATAGTAGTCAGCAGAAATAACTGACATGTGGTCTGTTTTCCAATAAAGATAGAGGATCAAGTGGAATACTAGTGGATTCTGGCTGTACAGATCATATGTTCAACAAGAAAAACTAATTTCATACTTTTGTGCCACATAGTGGTGTTTTAAACATTTGTGAAAAATCTAGAAGCATAAACATTCAACAAAAAGGTTGTGTTCAACTTGAAAAAGAGAATTATGGACCTGTTCAGTTTAAAGAAGTTTATTTTTTTCTTGATTTACCATATAACCTGCTGTCTATGAGTTGTTTATTGAACAAAGGTTATCAGATTGAGAACTTGGGTGACAAGTTTCAATTTAAGAATTAAAAGAAGATAGTGTTTGATGGTATATTTAAGTCAAATTTTTTAGAAGAAAACATTCATATAGAAGGAATAAGTGTTTACTCATCTGTGGTACAAAGAAGATTAGGCCACAAAGGAACTGATGAGAACTGTGAAATTTGTAAACTAGGAAAGATGACTAGGAAAAATTTCTCTAAGAAGAGAGAAAGAACATAAGTAGTAGGAGAAGAATTCTCAATTGATTTGGCTGGACCATTGAATCCCATGTCTTTGGGAGGTTCAAGGTATTTCATCAACCTAGTAGAAACTGCTAGCAATTTTTCCTGGGTGAAGCCCATCAGAAATAAATCTGATACCACTGCTGAGTTGAAGTATTTATTTAAGAAATGGTAAAGACAAGGAGTCTTGAAGAAAATAAGAAGATTTGTAACTGATAGAGGAGGTGAATTTTTAGGAAAAGAATTTGAGGATTTTCTGAAAGAATATGAAATAGGACAAATAAAAACCATCCCTTGTACCCCACTGAAAAATGGAATTTTGGAAAGAATGAATAGGACTATTATGGATAGATTCAGGACCATTGTGATAGATGGAAACTTGCCCAAGGCTTTGTGGGCTAAAATACTCTCAACAGTTAGTTATTTAAATAACATTATTGGTGAAGGCAAAGAATGCCTATATGAAATGTTTGTGGAGAAAGCTCCAAATACTAAGAATTCAAGTTTAATAGGATTTTTAGCCTATTATAGTGTGCATCATTATGGCAACTCTGGTAAATTGGATTTCAGATGTGGAAAAGGATTTTTTGTAGGAGATGAATATATGAGTACCTGATATAGACTTTATGACATTGAATACAGAAATATAATTAGGAAAACAGATTTTACATTTGAAGAAGAAGTGTTTACCTTAAAGAAAAACCATGATGATTTTGTTCATCCCCCAATTGAACACTTGAATAAAACCAAGTCAGAAGAATTAAGCAATGTGCATAAGGGGTAAGAAGATATTGTACAATCAGAAGAAAACCACAATGTGCATAAAGACCCCAAAGAGATTAATAAATCAGAAGATAATTATTTAGTCAAGGAAAAAGTGAAGTTAGTCAGTGGAATAAGGGAAAGGCTCACAGATATGGTGAATGGAAGGCACATTGTTCAGTTACTGATAAAATTGAAGAAGTTTTTCAAGAAGAACAAGATATAATTGCATTTAAAGCATCATTGGAGATGGAGAAAAATGTAGTTCCAAATAGCTTTAAGCAATCTATGAATTTTCTGGACAGGAAAAAGTGGAAGCATACCATGGTTGAAGAATTGTACTCATTGGAGAATAACAAATTATTTTAAGTCATAAGAAGAGAAGAGGTTGAAAAAGAAAAAACCTTAGTTGGAGCCAGATGTGTTTTAACACAGAAGTTTGATGAGTTGGGGCAGCTACAAAGATACAAAGCTGGGTGTTTAGCTCAAGGATTTAGACAGAAAGAAGGAATTTATTATAAGGAAAAATTCTCCCCAAATGGAAGATTATCAACTTTAAGATATTTATTTGCATTAGCAGCTCAAAGAGGTGAAGAGATAAGACAAGCAGATTTTTTCACACCAAACTTGAATGCTAGTTGAGAAGAAGATGAGACAGTCTATATTGAAATATCAGAAGTTTTCAGGAATGGCTTGTTGAGAAAAAGCCTACAGCATTGAGAATGAAGCATATAGATGCCTTCTTGAGGGGGGGGGTAATAATGAGTATGTACTCAAACTCAAGAAGTCATTACATGGACTGAAGCAAGCAGCAAGATCTTGGTATAATACAATTTCCAAGTGGTTGGATTAAAAAGGTTTTCAAACAAGTGAAGCAGACCCATGTTTATTCATTAATAATGGCGCAATTTGTTTTAAGTGGGTAGATGATATAATTGTCATTGGGCCAAAGAAGGAAGAATTACTAAATGAGATAAAGAAGGATTTAAAAATTAAGGACTTAGGAAAGGCTCAACATGTTTTAGGAATGAAGATAAAAATAGACCATGTGGGTCAATCAGAGTATACCAAAAACATTATGTTAAAGGATTAATCAATAAGTACAATATGGAAGATGCAAAGTGTTTTGGAACACCACTCCAATCTAATTTGAATTTGGAGAAAGCTACTGATGATTAAATACAAGAATTTGAAAAATCAGGACTGTACTACAGAGAAGCTGTAGGATCTTTGAATTATTTTTCTCAATGTACAAAACCAGACATAACTTATACTGTAGGGATTATTTACTAACACTTGGAGAATCCTGGAATACAATATTGGAATGCATTCAAAAGATGTGTTAGATATTTGGAAAGAACTCAAAACTTAGGTCTTGAGTATTCTGCTGGAGGTGAATTTAACCTTGTGGGTTATTCTGACTCAAGTTGGGCAGAAGATGATTTGAAACAGTCAACAATTGGTTTTAACTATTTCCTTGGGAACAAGTTGATTTCTTGGAGATCAGAGAAGAAAGAAGAAATAAGTGTATCATCAACCAAAGCTGAATACAGAGATTATCTCTCTGAAGCTCAGGAGGCAAAATGGGTAAGAAAAATACTCTAAGACAATTATAAGCATCAAGATTATGCTCTAATCTATTCTGATAATCAAGGTGCCATAAAGTTGGAATGTAACTCAGTTTTTCACTCCAGACAAAACACATTGATGTTCATTACAACTACATAAGAGAAGAAGTAAATTATAAGGAAGTAGCATTAGAATATGTTCTTACTGCAGATATGAATGCAGAAATAATTACTAAAGTATTGGATAGAACCAAAAATATAAATTTTAACATAGACATGAATTTAATTCCCCCTACAGGATTAAGGGGGGATGTTGAGGATTTAATCCTTGTAGAGAGAAATAAATGTGAAAATATTACTTTCATCAATCCAAATTTATTACCAAAGGAAAAAGAAGTAAATTTGTATCATTATTGAAAAAAGAATTATGTAGATATGTTTAATAACATGAAAGTTATTTAAGATTTTATTCCTGTGAAAAACAAAACAACAATTTCACATAGAATTAGCCTCAATTGGGTGACTCAAGCAGAGGAGCAGGATGATGGCTGCAATGGAGAAAAGAAAAGAAAAGAATAGATGAAACACAACTATTACTTAAGAATTAAATGAAGATAGCAAATGCTTAAAAGAAAACATACCAAGAAGTGAAAAGCCAAAGAAAAAGAGAAAAGCTGGAGGTCTTCAGGTACACCGCTAATCCAGTTGTAACACCAAGGAAAAGAAAGGTGTATTCCAAGTGGGCTTGGAATAAGAAGAACCACTCAATAAATGATGTTGAGCATTTCAAGTTCATAACAGTTCTGTTTGTTTCTCCAAGGAAAAGAATAAAGCATGGTGCTATTCTAGTTCCAAGGAAGAAAGCAAGATTGCTTTTGTCCTCTTGCTTTAAATAGTTTTTATCTCCTTTTCATCTTGTGTTTATAGTCTTTTGATGATTGGTACCTTCACTATAAAAGAACCACTCATCCCCCCCTTCATGATTTGTATTTACCCACTCATTTAATCTCATCCATTCATACACATTCCTTCACATCTTATTATCACATTGTTCAAATCCAATCAATATTTCTTTTAACTGTTAATACCTCTACTGACCAAATCACTGATTGCAATATTAAAATACTGAATTTCATGTTTCAAAAAAAAAGCTGAGAAAGAAACATGATTGAGAAAGCAGGTAATCCAACTATTATTTTACCTTCAAGTAATTAGATCAATGGTTCATGTGTGGGTTCCAGTAGGAGAAGATTAAGTGAATAGATAGTGCAATCAAGTAGTTTAAGTTAGTACCATTCCATACAATCCAAGCATCTGCACAATAAAAATTGGTTAATTTATTTTTCCAGTTGGGAGAATAATATATCAAATAACTAGATCTGTGATATATCAATTGGAATTCCAAAAAAGTTCAAAATTATCACATCTTACTATGAATCAAAAAATAGCTCCACATGTTTTTTAGCCTTTTAAAATCAAGATCAGGGCGCATCATCTTAAATTAAAAATTACAATAAACAAGGAGAAGAAGAAGAAGAAAAGGGGGGAGGGAAGTTGGATGAGTAAACAAGATGGAAAAAAGACCCTTATCTCCAGAGAACAGGTAGAGGGGATAACTCCAGATTTTGGGTTGTTCATTATGATTGATGCTAACTTGCAAGCACAAGGTGATACTAGACAAGGTAAGGACTCTTCTTTCCCAAGTTTGATATAGTCACTCACCTTCTGGGAAAGTAAATGGGTCAATACATCAGATCCCAAGGACCCAATTCATGATTCATGCCAGTCATCTACATTACACATTCAAATCATGTCCTTTTTTGATGGTGTAGATTATAGTAACTCTTTTAAGTCTGATAAAGCTACACTCCCACCCCATGGTTTGTGGTGATGATAAGTTGGAAGGTGAAGGTTGAGAGACTCAAAAAATAAATGATCAAGTAAGCATAAACTAGAGATTGATCAGATCAATGGAAAAGGTATTTTTTTGAGGGGAAGGAGATGATGATCAAAAGAGAAATTGGAGGCAGACAGTCAGTATGGTTGTCACTCTATTGTTTATATGGTCAATTGGATGAATCTTGTCATCTTATGAGGATGAGGAGGAGGAGGATGCTAATGGAGTGGTGTTTGGGTGTTTTACATTTTAATGGATGATGATGCATAAATGGCAGATTTGGTGTTTGAAATATGCCATTTTCATGAAAACCACCATTTTGAAATACACTAGTTAGAGGGTATGTGTATTTCAGAAACATGCCATTTTTAATGGCAGGTTTGATAAATCTGATACAATTATTTATGTGTGGGAAGAGATTTGAATTGCATAAGGATAATCACTGATATCATCTTCAAATTTTTATTTTACTTCATCTTTCATTGAAGCCAATAATTTATGAATAATAACACAGCAGAAAATCTAGTTGATGAGCATCATAATTTCTTTGGACTTTTGAGGCTAATTCCATATCCCTCATAATTTGAATCAACTGTTTTTTAGAATTTGAATTGCTTTTTCAAAGTTCAAAAATTATTGAGCTAGATGATATTTGAGCCCAGACTGATCTTTATGATCAGGAGCATGATTCTGGTATTCTGGGACAAAATATTTTATACTGGTTTGAGCTGAGGTTTTTGGGATATCCTGATCATAGTCAAAAAGAGTTCTGAGGATCTTGAGAAATATGAATTGGGTGTAAAATATTTCATTCATGAAATGAACCTGTAAGGTCAACATGGATTAAAAATAAAATTATTTTTTCTATAACCCATAATTTGAAAAAAAATATAGTATCCTTTCAGAAATGAAAAAGAAGCTTGATTTTTTTTATTATTCAAGAGATTAAAAGAATGTATTTATTTCATTTTCTTCCTTTCAAAGTAGTTGTTTCCATCAAGTTTTCATTTTTTTTTGAATCAAGTGGATTTTTTTCCCATTAAAAAATCTAATAAAAAATTTAAATACTTCCATCTCCATGAACTAGTATATCTCCTTTGATTGTTACTTGGTTTGAAAAAAAAATTCTGGGAAAAAAAAACCTAGCGTATCTGTTATAAAGACTTTTGCATATAACTGGAATTTACTATATTAAATTGATGAATTATTTTTTATGATTAATGTAAAGGTGCTTCAATCCCATCTGAGACAAATAATTGAGTAAAAAAGCAAGTTGGATAGCTGGATTAGGTTGTGAATCCTGTTTATTAGTCTGAATGATTTAATGGTTCTTAATGAACTCCTCATGGAGAAGGCAAAAAAGTAGTTTGAAATATTTTCTGAAGCCTTATCTCAGGGGGGATCCAGATTTTTTGCCTTGGCCTTATGGAATTGTGAGGAGTTTTTATTCTGGGGACCAATTATTTCTTTTCAGGTAGAATTTTCACATTTAAAAGTTTATATTCCAAATTAAATTCTGAATGAGAGTAATAAATTATGAATATTTCTTTAGATTGAATTTTGGTAGGATGGGTTTTAAATTCTTGGATTGGCCATTTTGATGAGATGGAGTGATTATTATTGGGCTTGTGAGAGGTATGGTGATCTTTGGTGTGTGTTGGATGATGGGATCAGGCTGGAGTTTTTATATTGAAGTATTGATGGATGATAATGAAAAATGGAATATCTGATGTTGGAAACCTTGCTTTCCTATGAAACATGCTGTTTTAAAACATGCCATTTAGGTTGTATTCTTATTTCCAAAACCTCCCATTTCTAATGGAAGGTTTGGTAAAAAAGAATTTGGGTCTTTCCAACAGTGAATTAGCTCCCTCTTTTATTCCCGAAATAGGTTTTATAAAATGTAGAAAACCTGCCATTAGAAAACCAAAAGTCTTTTTTTAGAAAAATCACAATTACAAATGGTGGATTTCTGAAATACACATATCCCTTAAATGGTGTATTTTAAAATGAAGAATTTTGTAAAAACAGGGGATACCAAAAATCAAACCCATCACATGCGCATCACCATTCATCAAAATAAAAAAAAATCCATCCAAATATCAAAAAATAATCAACCATCATTAAATACTTGATCATCTAACTCCTCATCATCTACCAATCTCAAAGTTCTTCCATGGAACCAAGCATGGGCTTCACCATCAAACAAAAAACATTTAATTGAAGCATTTGGAAGGAAATGGAAACAAAAACCAGCAATTCATACTTGCATAATCAAAATTATCCTCTTTGAGACCAATCAATGCTCATACAATCCTCAATCTGGAATCCAAAACTTTAAATCTTTCAACTTGATGCCCAAAAACTTAGCTATAAGCTTGGAGAGCAAACTTTTTTTTTTCAAAAAAAAAAATTGAAATCACCACTGCTCTCCCTTCAAAAAAAAATTGGCCTCCCTATTCATTTTTCATTCTTCTATGCTTTTTCTTGGATTATTATGCATTTTCCAGCCTATTTCAACCAATAGTAGTCCCATTCTAAAACTTTTCCATCTCTGCGTATTCAATAATGCCATGACAGGCCCATTAAACTAGGGGATGTGGTTCTTTAAAAAGGATGGATGAGCTTCCAATGTTACAGGAATCCTCTGGCCATGAAATTTTTGGTCTGAAAACTGAAAATAGGAAAATCATTTCAAGATCATTACCTATATTATTCATAAAAACCATAGAAAACCCTATGCTTATATTCACGCTCCCAAAGTTGGTTTTTCTTCTTTTCTTTTCTTTTCTTTTCTTTTCTTTTCTTTTCTTTTCTTTTCTTTTCTTTTCTTTTCTTTTCTTTTCTTTTCTTTTCTTTTCTTTTCTTTTCTTTTCTTTTCTTTTCTTTTCTTTTCTTTTCTTTTCTTTTCTTTCTTTCTTTTCTTTTCTTTTCTTTTCTTTTCTTTTCTTTTCTTTTCTTTTCTTTTCTTTTCTTTTCTTTTCTTTTCTTTTCTTTTCTTTTCTTTTCTTTTCTTTTCTTTTCTTTTCTTTTCTTTTCTTTTCTTTTCTTTAATTCAATCTTATATTCTTCCATTGATTTTGTTTTTAGATTATGCATATTTTTTGAACTCTCCAGTTTACTCTTTGTCAATATCTTCCAATTTTTTATTTTTTACCCTTTCCTTTCTTGTAAAGACCTTTGGGTTCTCTTGATATTATTGAATTGTTTGTCTTTATATCTTGTTGAAAGTCTTTCAAAGAAAATCCAAGCTTCTACCAAAAAGTAGAAGTTTTTGTTGTTGAATCATTATTTATTTATTTTTTGGTTGTTTTTGATTTCAAAGGAAGCATGATTCTTTCAAAAAATAGTAAAATTGTTTGAACAAAATCATTTATTATGCTTTCAGGGTGTCAATATCACCTAAGGGAAGGTATTTTATTGAAACAAGAACTTTTTTACTTAGATTCCTTGAAAATTGGAAATCAATACCCAAATGAGAAGTAATTGAACTTGTTTTGATTATATATATCCAACTCTTTTTCCTTTTTTCCTTTTTTCCTTTTTTCCTTTTTTCCTTTTTTCCTTTTTTCCTTTTTCCTTTTTCCTTTTTCCTTTTTCATTTTATGATTTTTTTGGGTTTTTTTTGGGGGGTTGGGAGAGTATTAAAGAGGTCTTTGTTTGAGTCTTGAAAGTTTTAAATTGGTGATTTCCAAAAATAAGAAAACTAAGAGTACATGAATGAAGCTTCACTAAGATTTTCAAAATGTTTACATAGTTACTGGAAACAGGATAATTCTGAGCCAGGAAAGAAATCTAAACTAGGAGAAGAAACAGTTTCCACAGAAATAATTATGAGGAAGACACAGCTATCAAAATGAGAAAAAACATTGAGTGGTCAGGGGTGCCCTGAAATGTGGATGGGGATGTGTGTGTGGTTAGCTCCTAGCCAATCATATTGTTTCACCAAGAGCAGAGAATTATTTCATTGCTGAAAGAGGGAAGAGTTTGAGATTCAAGAAGGTTTAATAGCTGTGAATGGATTTAGACTTAGGCTGTGGCAGAGATGGAAATTTTTTCAATGGAGCTGTTAATGAATGAGATTACAATTCTGTATGAGGATGAAAGGTTTTCAATTCTATATTTGAAATTCTGAATGAAATTAGAGCATCTATTTCTCATAGAGAAAGAGAATGAGCTTACATAAGGGAATAAGGCCTGATTTTGTTAGTGGCCATTGCATTGCCTGATAAAAAATCCTGTTTCAGGGCTTTTGAAAAAGGATTATTGAGGCAGGAATATTGGTTAACAAACAGCTTAGCAGTGTTTTGATTTTGATTTTTGAGAGAGCTTTCCTGCAAAAGTTAGAGTTGGTGTCCTATTCATGGTTCATTCTCATTCCTATGCCATGAATATTGCCTGACTCTGATCCCCTTGACATCATGAAGCTGCAGACAGTTACCATGGAAACGTTTTTTTTTGGAAGAAAACACTTGGAATCTTTGTTACCAGCTTAAATTTGCATTTGAGTGTTTGAAATCTATGTGATCTTGATTGGAGTGGAGGATGATGATTCTGATGGTGCTTGGAGTGTTGATTTATGATTGATATTCTTTCTCAGAGCTTGTTTTGTGTGATGTTTTGTGGGTAGTTGTTGGATTTTTTGCTGTTCTGGGGTGATTTCTTGGACTCTGTGAAGCTTTGGAAGTGTTTTTATTTGAGGTGATAGTAGTTTTCGGACTTTGAAGGGGATGGATGAGGATTTAGGGATGATTACAGTGGATGATAAAGTGTCACACTTTGAGCTTAAGGATTATTTTCCTCCCACTTTGACATACCCTTTTCCTCAGTACCATCTACCTCAGTCCATAAGCGTGAAAAACTAGAAGCACAACATCAATGGTGCCTCTGCTTATCAAATCTTGCTTGCATAACAACCTTCCATCCTTGGCAACTGACTCAGCACCCACTTGCAAACTTTGCACTCAACTCTACCTCAGTCAACCATCCATTTGGGCTCCACCTTTTCACCCTGAGTATCAATAACCCTTGGGTTCCCATTTTGGGTCACATTCTCTTGCTATTTTGAACCCACGCTAGTCGAGCCACCTCAACTGTATAGTTTGTATTTGCATTACTTCTAACCTCACACTCCCTCATGTAGAGAGAGAGAGAGAGAGAGAGAGAGAGAGAGAGAGAGAGAGAGAGAGAGAGAGAGAGAAGGAGAGAGAGAGAGAGAGAGAGAGAGAGAGAGAGAGAGGAGAGAGAGAGAGAGAGAGAGAGAGAGAGAGAGAGAGAGGAGATGGAGAGAGAGAGAGTTATTTTTATTTTTTTGAATGGCAGGTTTAAAATGGTAGTTTTTTTTTTTTTGGTTGAAAACTGTCATTATTGTCACATCCAATGCATCTGCCCCAAAAACTTTAGTCCCCAACTTGCCGTGCCCGGTTGTTCCTCTGATTAAAAGATCTCACCCTGTTGAGTTCCCCAACTTGGTTCCCCTCAATCACTACCTCATTTAAATCAGCCTCCATCCTCCATTCTCACCTTGGGCTGCTGCTTCTGCTCTTCCTTTTCCACCCATCTTCCTTCCTCTCCTTGTCCTCATCCCCTCATCTTTGACCTCCCTCATTGATTCTTCTCAGGTCACATACCTACCTCCTTGTCACTGTCCAATAATCCCAATAATCACACTCAACTCATTCCTGCCATCTGATTCCGCTTCAACATCACCTGTCTGACTCAACTTATCAAGCTCAACAAAATTGACATCATGCTTCAGCTCATCATTTGATCAAACATGAGGTTCACATTCATCCCATATACCTCAAAATTCTCAAATACTCATGCTCCTCTTCACTTGCCTCAGATTTCCTTTAGATTTCAGATTTCTTTCTCTTGTTCTGAACCTCTTCATTTCTTTCCTCACACCGCTACACTTGTCTGTGTCCTCTCAAAACTGAAACTTTTGTGGGTAATAAAACCTCTCATTATTGTTATTCTTTACTATTTCCTATCTTTTTCTGTTTCTCATTTGTGGTTTTTAGTCCCATTGGTCTTTGATAAAAATATATCCTCTGACTTGTGACCTTTCAACTTATCAAAACCTGAAATTAAAAAAGAGGCGGATTCTCTGACTCTAAATTTTCCTTAAATTTATTTAATTAACTCAATAATTTTATTTTCTTTTCTTGTTTCCTCATTTATTTCCCAAAAATTGAAACAAAAAACAAATCCTCTCCCCCCGTTCAAAAATTAAAGCGTATCAAAATCAGTACCAATGGATTGCCTTGTGTTCCCTCTGATAGCTCATGAATACATATGGATCCAACCTCTGGTGACTGGCTTGATTCACAAGATTTTCTACTCCAATAACCATCCTAGCAATCACCAACCATGGTGATGAAAAAAGAAAAGAGATGAGATCAAAGTAACAAAAAAAAAGAATGTGATGGTAACAGAAGTATGCTGAAGAGTAGGATGGCTATCAAGACTTGAGTTCAGCTCTCACACCATCCATCAATTGCCACACCTGTCTTTGCGCTTTCTTGATTGGTAAGCATTGGAGTCTCATAGCTTGGCCAGGCTTGGATCATTGCTTTTTTTCTAAGTGATGACAACCAAAGAGAGTCACACAGACCTTGAGGCCTAACCTATGTGGTGAGAATTACAGAGTTCATGTCAGCTTGCTACTTACACAGAGCAACCTGTCAAAATAGAAAAAACTAAATTAAATGAAAAAATAATTAATTAACACAAAATTGAGGATTAAATCCATAAATATTATTACAGCAATGGATTTCCCACTAAAAATTAAGAAATTTCACTCACTGACCCCACCCTTGAATTCCTAATCCTTCATATTTTAAGTAGTTAAACAAAAGTGACCAAAAAATCATGGGACCGCTATGGCACTTTCTGGCCAATTTAATGTTTCACACATGATTTTCACATATAGGTTTCACACCTAATGTTTATGGATAATTGATTTTTTGTGTATAGTTTAGGAGTTACAAACAAAAATGTGTTTTTTCACGATTCCCGGGTGCAGCCCTGCATCCGTGCACACACAGCCTGCACGCTTCAACAATGCCCTACGTGCATAGATCAGCAAGATGCGCAAAAATTAGCCAAAATTCCTGCATGGAAGATCCCTGCATGCAGCTGATCCTGCACTGCACACAGCTGATCTGGCTGATCCACTTGTCAGAATTGATGAACAACAAAATGATGGCAGGTACTGCTAATAACAGCTACAACCTAGAAGGATAAACCATGCATAAGTAATAACATGACACATGCATGGTAGATAGTCTAAAAATTTGAATTAACAAATAAAATTAGTATAAACTAAATTTTAAATTATTTCAATTTAAGAAACAAATATTGAGGATTATCACAACAAGGGCTGATCCAGATCTTTAATGATCACAAAACATATCAAGAAATGATCATAAAAATTATTAGAAATTATCAATTTGATCAGTAGGTGATAGAAAATTAATAAACACCCACTTCTGATCAATTTAGTTAAATAATAAGAGTAAAAATCAAAAATACGTTCAGAATCATCAAAATGACCAATTAACACATGAACAGATCCTGCAGCTAAAAAAATGCAGAAATCCAGTAGATATAAGATCAGCTGATTGAATGAACCAAGAGGACGTGCTAATTGTGTCCTGGATGGCTTGCTAGACTTATCCCATGAGCCCTACCCTTTCTACGTTCCCTGCGAATGCTCCTTTCCACCCAAAAAGGTATTTATTCAGACCTTCTTTGGATTATTGTTCCCCAGTTACCTAGAAATTTATGAATTGTGGTCCAGAAAACTTTCCATCTGTGATCAAGTGCTTAAAATAGCTAAGAAAGTTATTTATGGACCTGTCTGATTTATATTAAATTCATTTCTGAAACCATTATTGATCTATTGAAGTTTAGTCAGCAATCAACCCCACCTTTGCCCTGAAACCCTTCATCAGAATCTCTCCAGGTACCCTGTGTTTGATTAATAAAAGAAGTAAGTTATTCCACTCCTGCCTTTGGCTTGTGTGCTGTTTTTCCCGGACATTCTCACCAATTAGTTGGATAAATCATTCTTGAGTAATTCATCAAGGTTCCCATTGATTACAGGGTGTTATAAGGTCCAAAGTGATCCCCTGAAGAGAGAATACTAAATCAGTAAAGATCCCCAGTAGTATAATACTGTGGCTCCTCTTTATTAAATTTTGAAAACCATTAAACCAAACCAATTAAACCTTTCACTAGCTCTTAACATATTTATTATTTGAGCTTTTTTTCATGTTTTTATTTTTGGGAATATTGTTATTACATCACTTCATCACTCTCTGTAGCTAAAGGGAAGCAGGTTTCCTGGTATTACAGAGCTGACAGTGTGGGTGCACATAGATTGGTGTTTATGGGCAGAGCATGTACTGAAAGTGGATGATGTCCACATACATATGTATGTACATACAGGGGGAAATAGTAGGTCTTCCCGCTGATTGGCCAAAATCATCAGTTTGACTTCTCAATGCATCCTCAAGGCCAAATTTTCCAGTCCAAAAAAAAAAAAATAATCATTTATAACCATTTTTTTGCGGTTAGTTTTATTTTTAGCATATTTACCTTTGTAGAAGAATCATGATAGCACTATTAAAAAAAATAGAAAAAATTAATTGTTCCAATCATGGGAAAAGCAAATTAGATTAATGTGTTTTTTTTGTTGTGGGCTTGATCATCCTGTGATTAAATAATCAAGATGGGTATCTGAGAGCTAATCAAAATCAAGCAGAAAATACTTGTTAATCTATTTGAGGTCTAGATTATAATTTGATTGGAATATTTCCCCCTTTTGGAGCTTCCAGAATTCTGTAAAGGTCTTTGGATTTGTGGGTTTAGGGCAGGGGCTCATCCCATTGCTTGAAAAATAATTTAAATTGTCAAATGAAATACGATACTTGGGTAAATGAATCATCTTGATCTTCTGAATGGTTCAACACCTTAAAAAGAAAAAAAAATCAAATCAAAGAAAATATCGAATTTTGAAAATCACTGAGCAGAAGATCTGAAAGTTTGCTGACCATAATTGTTTTTTTTTATCTTTCAGGCAGAGATTCATTTATAATATTCAATAATAAAGTGAAAAAAAGTTGTTAATCTTTCTCATACTTATCCATGTTGATTAAAAAGGGTGAAAGTTTAATTGAATTCATTCCTTTTCAGATTATGTTGCAAAACCGATCAAATTTTCTGGTCGTTGCATTTCACAAATCTGCGTGCAGACTTAATTTGCCCCCCTGTGGATACATACAGACCTTGGCTGCACATGGCTCAATCTTAGCCTATACCGGACATCAGTCATCGTTGCGACGACCACAATTGGTCATCTGCTGGCAATTTAACTCTCTGATCCCGAGCGATATCGAAGGAATACCAAACAAATCATCCATCACTATCCCGATTTTTCATTTGATCCTCTTCCTGAGAAATGGATTATTGTAGCTTTAAAGAAGAAACCAAAAAAGGACGAGGAGGGGTGGGGGGTATTAAAAGATGGGAATACCATCGCCTGGACTCGAACCCGACTGGGCTGACTCTAGGTGCCTGCTTGACCACTAAGCCACCACGACGGTGTGCAGGGTAGTAGCTCTAACACACCCCCGTAATCTGTGCACCGTTGGTGCTTAGTCTTGGGCTGGCGTGGCTTCCATGTTAACAGCACAGACCATGCGCTCTAGCGTTTCGACGGTTAATCTATTAAAAGATGGGAATGCCATCGCCAGGACTTGAACCCGGGTAGGGCTAACTCTAGGTGCCTGCTTGACCACTAAGCTTTGACGACGGTGTGCAGGTTAGTAGCTCTAACAGGCGGGCGAAGGAGCGGGTGGATGCTGACACTTCTAATTTCTTGATTGTTTTTGGTTTGTCTTTTTTTTTCGTCAAGGAATAAATAAATAGCGTAACCACAACCAAGTACCAAAAAGAAAGGAAAGAAAGAACAGCGTGCAATGATTCGGGGTGACAACTGATAAAACAAAAGATGAACAACCGGGGGTTAGAAATAAAGAAAAACACAGAAGGGGTAATCATAAGACTCAAGTTAAAAGAAGGGCAGTGAGAGATGGATCAATTGAGTAAAGATAAACGAGAGACCGGGGGAGGAGCACTAGATCGATAACTCAGATTCGCCAGACCTCGGGTAGGCAAAACTCGGGATGGGATAGGATGAAGATCGTGAGGGGTGGGGACTCTAGTGTTCGAGAGCAGGGACCTGGGGAACGGTAAAGTTGCCGGTGAATGATTTATACGAAGATCGCCGAGACTCGGGCGTCGAATGCCAGGCCGACCTGCAAAGTGGAGCCGATGAAGGGAAGACGAGGCGGTCTGAAGCTCTCGTAGACTACTGGCTCCCCGACCCCATTTCTCACCAAGTCCTGGATGGCTATTCATCTCATTGTTCATCATAGTCCGCCCACCTACCCCGCCGAGGTTTGAGATTCGTGCGGAATCGGTCATTACGAGGAGATAGCTCTTTCTTCTGCTTGTCTCTTCATAAGATCCCACCTCTCTGATCGTTGAATTGATTACTGGAAATGAAGTCACCCTTTGTTTACGTCGCTGATTCACTAATAATAATGGCTTCAATCTCACTCCTGTCGAAATTCTCCGTGCTCCAGACGTAAACGGGGCTTCAAATGCCGACCTTTCCTCCTCTTCAATCATGACGGGCATCAAATGATGCTCGCCCAATGGATTGATATCGATCGGTGAGGCTGAATTTATCGGTGCTGTCCTTTCAGCTTCATGCTCTTGTTCGGAAGCAGCGACTTTAGCTACTGCGTCTAGCTCATTCTTGGTTGGCCCGGGGAAGGAGCTGGATCTAGATGGCGAGGCCGTCAATCTGTCCCTATCAAAACTGCCATGAAGCCAATCGCGTCGTTCCATCAGGCATGGCTTGCCAGGCGACTCACGCGGAGAGCCCCCCGGAGGAGAGAATCGTTCGGGATTTGATTCATTTTCAACGGCTTGAATCTCGAACCCCAATCCGACCAACCCTTCCATAGCTTGATCACCTTTCAATGATGATAGTTCTGTAGAGCTTCGAGTTGTATTCGGAGTCATTTCTAATGTTCGATCACAAGACGATCGACCACTGGATAGTCTAGTAGCTACCGATCGATCAGTACCCGGAGATCCAGGCGATGATCTGCGTCCAAGATCGATGTGACACGATTCAGAAGTCGGGCTCATGTGGCGTCGCGAGGTACGATGATCGAGAGATAAATCAAACTCTTCCTCATCAGAGGAGCTTGCTTCTGCGATTACAACTCGAGCATGACGACCCCGGAATTGGGAGTAGGGCGACTAATGACAAGCGATACCCAAGAGCGGATGGTCGAATCAGCGCTTTGAATCATAGTGCTTTACCCTTGGGTGATCACGAGGAGAAGGGAGCTGAGTCACTTACCCGGAGGGAGCTGTGTGAACGCAAGACACTAGGGCAGCGAGCTGAACCATTCAAGTTCATACCACTATACGAGCTAGGAGGTCGAATCGACAGTTGACTAGGTGCTCGCATAGGGAGGCTAGAAAGGTTTTCGGGTAAGTGTTCTTCCTCATCATCGAATTGGTCGTTGAGTCTGCGGTCGGCGCTGTCATCTGATTCGAGATCCTCGTCAAGATCAAGTTGATATCCAAGTCTAACTGCCATCATGTCCAATGGCTCGGTTAAGTCAATTTCACTCGACTCTTCATCGGCATCCGAGCAAGATGACGAGAATCTACCCAATAAGAAATCGAACGAGTCACGATTCTTCATCACGCTGCGATCTTCGGCTTGATCATCGACATGTTCAGGGCTCATATCAATAAAATCACTCGTGGGGTTTGGTAGGTCACCCTCGAGCAGATTAACAAATTCAAGAGATGTTATGTCGATACAGCTTGAGGTGGTGCTCTTTATTAATGCATCGCTAGAAATTTTTGCGTCGCGATCGACACATCTAACGTTTGACGAGCTACGCCGTGTGGACTCGCGAGGGGAAGAACGAGGATGCTCAGATGGAGAAGCTTGTTGATAAATGTACAGATCCAGGAATTCGTCCAAGTTATGTGGGGTTTCCCCTTCATTATTAAGTGAAGCGGGAGATTTCAATGTTCTGGTCCAAGCCAGGGTATCTGCTTGAGATTGAACTGGGATTTTTCTCAAGGATGAATGAGACTTCCAAATCAAAGATAAATTAGGAGTCACTCGCTCTGAAACAGCATCATCTTGTTGAGGGCAAGTGGGCAATGGGGGTAAGGGGACCTGAGGAGGTGAAGATGGACTGCTGAAGGCAGAGGAATGAGAGAGATGAGATTCGGTGAAGTTTAACGACAGGGGTGTAGTATGGCGGCCCAAGGCTGATGATGAGATAGGAAGCATCAGATGGGGTTGATGAAGGAATGAATTATGTGAAGGGGGTAACGGGAAGTCGGATATCAAGTCAAACGATTCCATCGAAGGTTGAAAGCTCTCAACTGGGGAGGTGGGTAGTCCAATAGATGCCAAGTCTGAGGTCGTCGCGTCATCATGAGCATCAAGATAAGTGGAGGCAAGGGTGAAAGTTGAGACACAGGAATAATGGGTAAGGGAGCGAGATGAAGCAACTGGATGGGAGGAGATGGGCGATGGAGGGTCGAATGAATGATCCGAGCCAACCGAGGTGTCGAATCTTGAGCGAGAGTAAGGTTGAGAAGGATCGGGAAATGAGAGAGAGGATGGGTTGAAAGTCATGGTGAGGTCTGGTTCGATACGCAGGCCCAAGTTGAGTTGATGGCTCTTCTGAGGAGATAGTGATGGATATTGGCCCATCAAAAGTCCCATAGACTTGAAGGAAGAACGAAGGTTACCCTTGGGTGAATGAGAATTACTACGAGGGGTATGTTGAATGATGGGAGTGCTGCCGGGGGTAGTAGTCATTAGTGATTTCACATAATCGCAATCATGGGACCTGGGAATCAAGGTGGTGTCAAGGGTTGATTTATCGTTAACAGTCATCTTCTTATTCTGATTTTGATCCTGGTAGGAACAAGAAATTGGGGAGGAGGGTAGTGGTGGTAGTGATGACACGCTAGGATTTGAAGCTGAGACATTATGAATAGTGGGAGCAATCGGGATAGTATTAGTGGTCTCTGGGTCAAGTTCAAAGATGGGTGGAGGCTTCCTCCTGATGGAAAATTTTGATTCTAACGACGGTTTGGATAAAGATCGCTTTGCAGATGGAGTTGAGTTGGAGTGGGCCCGTTGGAGGACCTTGTGGGATTTAGGACGAGTCCCGCGAGGAAGAGATCTTGATGGTTTGAGGCTAGTAGTAATGGTGGTAGTAGGAGTATAAGTAGTATTCAAGGTATGGCTGGTGGTTGGTTTAGATGGCAAATGAGTCGAAAAGGTCACCAAAGGAGATTTGGCGATCTGGGAGGAGATGGTGGCAATAGCGGAGACGGAGGACTGTTTGAGTGGCGGGGGGTGGGATGGGGGTGGTCATGCTTGGGTTCAAGGCAAGAGAGCCTGGGGGAGGATGGGGGATGGCAGGCATGGAGGGAGTGGGTGGGGAGTGACTCAGATGGTTCTCAAACCATTGCTTGACGAGACGGGGCACCACTGAGCGAGGCCTGGGTCTCGGGATTTGGGCTGGATGGAGGCTAGATGGAGGAACAGGATGGGGCTGTGGGGTAGTACGCTTGGAGGGATGATAGTCATGAGACTTGCGTGATGGAGCTAATGAAGAGCAGGGTGAGGGCGAGCAGGGCGACGGCAAAGATGAGGAAGTGGAAGGTGAGTTGATGAGTCGAAGTGGGTGATGAAGCTGGCTGCTGGCCTGCTTGGAAGATGAGTGGCTGCCGATGGAGGGTTTGAGCCGAGGCAGCCCGGATGGTCGCGGAGGATGGTGATCGCTGACTACCTTGACAGCGTCCATTCCACAAACCTTTGCACCACACGACATTGAGATGAGCATGGAAGATGATCAAATATTTATCATTCATGAGCTAATGATGATCGATTACAAGACGAGAGGGTCCCTCGATTCGATTGATTGATCCGAGGTTTTGATAAGATTCGTACAGAAAACGTACATACATACATAGAATCGAATGGGAATCTGTCTTGACTTTTGTTACTGCCAGCAGTCACGGTTCGATGTGAGGAGAGGATATTTATGGATGAATTCTTTCGACCGGAACCCCACACCTCAGAGGGAGGTGTTCCTCAGCGGAGAAGGGTTGGACGACCGACCGAACGAAGGGCTCAGGATGGGTGATGGAAGAGGTTGTGATAGAACAGGAGTAAGCTTGTGTGACCGGACACAGTAAAGGAGTGTTGGTGGATGACCACTGGAATGATGGCTATCGCTTGTGGGATGGAGTAGTGAATTGGCACAAACAACTAAAACGGATGCTCAATGTCGGTCGGATAATAGGTACAGGCGGGTGGAAGTCTAAGTTCGAATGGATTCCCAGATTAATGTAAGTAAAGGTGCCCCTTGAAATCTGGGATAGGAGCCCCGAAGGACGAGCGTATGGGGTCGGTGACCAACATGATAAATATTTAGATGGTAAGTATGCTGACCAGGATGGCATGGGGAGTGACGAGTGATCCTACTCACACATCACCAAGTTGAAATCCAGCCTCCGAATTCGAATGGAGCTACTCAGGATTGACCGAAGTAACGAGACTATCGTTTTGCTCTCAACGTTTGTCCCGATCTATCAGAGCAGTGACCATGCCGAGATACTCGATGTGATCCCCACCGGGAGCGTCTGACCCCACCGGGAGCGACTGACCCAACCGGGAGCGTCTGACCCAACCGGGACCGGATGGCATTGACTCAGGGGAAAGATTGGAATGAGGCCATCAGCATCAATTAACATCCACCGATTATCTCGTCGGACTAAGCATTGTATGTACAGTACACCCATAGCGTATTTTCCAGGACGCCCATCATAGGTTCATCGATTTTGATGTAACTACGCGGACCATGCTCTTATTTACGATCTGACGACCACGCCGCGATTGCTTCCTGAAAGACCAAAGAACGACTAAGGAATCCCGATCCCAAACGATCTTCTCATCTCATACACTAACCAGAATCATGGCTCAATCCAGGTCTGCAAGGGTGTACATACGAATTACCAGCTTGAGATCATCTAAACCCAATCCAAGCTACCTAGCCAAAATCATCAAGACCTCCCCGGATTCATCCCTTGCAAATCTCAAGAATATCATCAAGTATCTGGCAAGCGAGGACCGGTTCGTTGGCCAAATCCATCAATCAACAAAACCATGTGGAACTTCATAATCTTGATTTCTTCTCCCTTCCTTGTGCTGTTGCATTCGTGATTCACCATCAGGGATTTCCTAGGAATTCTTCATCTTCCCCAATCTTAATTAAACTCTCCCTCTAGTACATACATACATATTTGTTTGACTACAATCTTTTCCGAGCGTGTCTTCTAACTCCTTGCCATCCGTCTCGACTCGTCATTTCTTATAATCCTCGCTGAGCCGGAAAAAAAAGGCTTGAGAGGATTTACAGTTGGGTCGAGGGGCCCAATTGATAGGTAATTTCAGCAACCACCTCGGCCGTGTGCAAAATAAACACTGCTGTTCAACTAACCACCTCCATAACTTTGATCCAAACAGAGCTGTGGACAGTTATGGAGCGGGCTACTCCGCTCGATGCACCTATTCTGTGTGTATGTATGTAAATACAATCCATCATCCTCTCTTGATATTCATTTTGTGAACAGGAAATCCTGGGGAGTTAAGTGCATGTCAAATTTCTTCAGGGACCGATTGCAGACTGTCATTGTTCACCCTGTAAATTGAAATCAATTGAAGATTTTGGAATAAAACATGCTTCAAAATCTGGAGATTGAGTTTGTTCACATTGTCATTCAGGGGAGTTACAATAACCCTCTCTTGCAAGAATTTAGTGATACCTTTCACAAGTTGAGTATTCAAGACCCTTCAAAATTCTCCAAAGACATACTCTTCAACCAGCATCCAGGCATGATCACTGTCACCATTGTCACCTGTTTCCATCATGCTCAAGGATACTTGGCTGAGATCTGCCTGTTGAAAATATCCCTCTCCCACAGATGGGAGCCATCCTCCATAGTCTAAATTCCTCTCCTGCATTTCATGACTCCCAACCCTTTCAAGCCTAAGATTAACAGTCAAAGCAAATTTTCCCACCTCAATGAATGAGGGAAAATCCTTAAAACACACATTATCTTGGTCATCAAGAGATCCCCCAGGAACAACCAGCATTATTTGTCAGAGGTTTCTGGCAAAGATCACAAGTCATTTTCCAAAGTCAGCATCACTCCTAGCTAGTTGTTTGAAGAACCAATTGATAGCAGAGATGATATACTTTTTTCAAATGATAATCTCATCACAGAAAATTAAAAAAATGGATCCCATTTCCCACATCATTGGATCCAACCATAAAGAATTGCAAAACATGGGGTAAATTTGGTTGCAATGGGCATTCCAAAAGCCAGAGGAGCCATCCCCCCCTCTTTAGCAGGAGTGTCAGCTTTTCCAAGGATGAGAAAGCCATTTGTTTGATGCACCATGCTTGAAAAGTATTCAATAGAAAATTATTTCATGAGCCTCCTGGCCTATCCAGATAAAATAGCTCCCCCTTATAACCTTGAAAAAATAGGTGGTATTGAAGCTGAAAATCTTAAAAGTTTATATAAATTATTTTAAGGAAACTACAGAATTTTCAAAAAAAATATTTTCATCAAAATAAAAAATCAAACAAAAGTTTCATCTGAAAAAAAAAAAAAAGAGATAGAGAGAGAGAGAAAATTGGGGGATTTCTAAAATCAGCCATTTAAATCTTCCAGAATTTTAACATTGATAAATCCTAATTATAAAATCCTTCCAGATATTTTTCTCTGGCTTGTATTCAGGGCATGCAATTCTGAATAAATCTCCAAATTGGGATTTGAGGGATAAACATCTGAATTCACACTGGTTTTTTGGACCTAAAAAATATAACTATCATCAACATTTGGTCCAACCTGCTTGACAATTGAACCTAGGGCCTGAAGCAAAATACTGAGCTTATACAAACATGAATACCTCACCAGGAATTGCATATAGAATTTTTCCAATCAATCAATTGATTTCTCTCAGCCAAGTATTTGTAATTTTTTGATAATTTCTTCAAATTCTTCTCAAAAAAAGGTTTTTGATTTGAGGGCCCACTGTGAACTAAAAAAAAAAAAAAAACCAAAGTCCATTGATCATCATGAATACTGCTTCCTTGAAAAGACAATTTTCAGGATGTTTGTTGATATCCATAATCCAAAGGCCTTTTGATGTTTCCCAGAAATTTTGTATGCAGAAGCCTTCAAAGGTTTCTTGTGCCAAAACTTGTTGCTCCAAAAACTATTCAATAATGGAAGTGGGATGAAGTAATGCATGCCCTCGGACACTCTTGTAAACTAAATATATAAAAAGGTGCTTGAAGTCTTCAAGAAAGCTTTCCAGACTTTGGAAGAAATTTTCAACTTGCAATAATTTGTGATTTTATTTTAAAAAAATACTCCTCCAAGAAAATTAGCAGCAGACAGTGTTCATACTGATTAGAAAAAAGAATTCTGTCAATTTATTTCTATACCCTGATACATATGAAATTTGTTTTAAAGCTCCCTTTGTATCAAAAAAAAGACCAATTCATGATTGGGAAGGTTCAAAATGAGGTTTTAATCTTCAGGATTATGCATAGAAGCTCTGTATTGGAATATTTCCCACAAAATGGAATGAAAATTCTTAAAATAGGTTCACTATGGAAAAAGAACCACAATCAATCATCCTACAAGGATACAATGTACAAGCTTTCCAAAAAAAACAATGTATCATTATAAGATTTGATATGTAATTATATTCTATGTTTGCTGTTAGAAAATTAGGGCATATTGGAGTTAAGCAAACCCGCCATTTTTTAATGGTGTGTTTCAAACCAAATCAGCCATTTAAAACCTAACATTAAAAATAAAAAAAAACCCACTTATTTCACATGAGACATGTCAGATTTAACTGGAAATAAGTGAGTTCTTTCAAGTAAAGTGTATAAAGGCTTCCACCACCTGTCCACTTCATACACCCCTGGTTTTCCACCTCCAACCTTGGAAAAATTCTACCTCCAACCTCATTGGAACAAAATTTGATTCATTGCTCTTCATTTCTTCATCAGTATCATCATCACTTCATCACTCTCATCACCTTATTGCTTTTATCACATCCAGCTAAATCTCATTCACTTTATTGCTTTCATCACATCCAGCTAAAGGGAAATCTCATTGCATCATTATCCTCATCACTCCCTCACCCTCATAGCTTTATTGCTTTCATCACACACTAACTCTCATTGCTTTATCCCTCTTGTCACTTCATCACTCTCATCTCTTGCTATCCTCTTTGCTTCATCACCCTCATAATGGCCCCTCAGCAATTCCCCCCCACAAGTCCACTAAAAAATGCAATGGACCAAAGAAAACATCCCAAAGGAACTCAACATCCAAAAATACCCCCTCCATCAGCTTCCAAAGGCTCTAGTCAGCTCAAGAGAGCTGATCACATCATCCTGGTAAACTGGCTCAAAATTCCTTCCAAATAAAATGCTTGCTTTGGATCCAACAATGAAACATGCATTGGCCAACCTCCATCCTCTAAGGTCAATGGTTTGGTTATGATGGTCAATTAACTCAAGAATAAAACAAAAGGTAGGCTGGATCTTTCATCCAAACAGATGAGGGAGCAATTCAAGAATTATCAAGCCAAGTACAAAAAGGCCCACTTCATGTCAATCTCCACCAGCTTTGGTATCACCAACTCCAACAAAGCCAAGGGAATCAACTCAGTGGTTGATAATTTGGACTCTGTTTGTCCTTTTTATATTTGAATGGATGAAATCTTTGGAAAGAAGGCAAACATCACCCCTCTAGCTGCTTTTGACACCCAAAAAAACCTGATTCAGTTGATGCCAAAGACTTGCCTGGGGAAGCTCAGCCTAGCAATGAGGACCTTGATGAAAACTTTGCCTTTGAGTGACCCCCATCTAATGCCAAGGAGGATATTCAAAAAAAATCAGCTCCAATCACGTCTAATTCCGCATTGATTGATGAGTCAAACCCAAACTTGGACCCCTCACTTGCTTCTTTTGATTGCTCTCTTCCTGGGGTGGAAGAACAGCAGAACTTGGCCAATGGGGAGGATGTCATTCCTGTATCACCATTGCCATCAACATCTGTTCAAGTAAGGAACCAAGTTCTTTTCTCTCCTGTCTGCTTAATCCTGACTGATTTAGATTCCAAAGAAACAGGCTCATACATTCATGAATGGCTGGAAACTCAAGCCAATGGGGCCTCCCACATCCCCTTCAAATGAGAGCAATGATGTTCCCACACAAACCTCCTCTGCAAAGGGAAAGCAGAAGGCCTCCAATTCCATCAACACCAACCCCAATAGTATTCAAAAGAGGAGAAACACTTCAAATTTTTTGGGCTTTGAGGAGATCATGGAGAAGCAAGATTGAAGTAAGCCCATTGGATTCTCCTTGCTTTCAAACTAAAGCTCATTCCTATACCCCTCTGAAAAACAGTGAAATCAAAAATTGAATCTGAAAAACATCAGTTTGAAAAGGAGAAGTGGGAGATTCTGTTGAATAGCTGAGGATATCCAGAGATGAGAGTTAGAACAGAAGGATGAATTTCATAGTATGAAGATGAGAAAAAAAATAAAATAGGAAAGACTTACCTGAGGATGTCCAGAGATGAGAGTTAGAACAGAAGGATGATAGAAGAGTCCATCTTTCTGACTCCCACTCTGTCCTCAGGTATAGGCAGATTTGATGAGTTTCACAAACAGTGTGACCTGACAAATAGGAGAGCACGCCACATAGATGTGAGAAGCAGACTGATGAATGACAACAAAAGGAGGCTTGATAGATGAAATGAAATGGTCTAGACAGAATGGAATGATAGAAACAAGATGGAAAGAAAACAAAGAGATTTATAAAGAACATAAAATGAGGAAATACAAGTACTCCAACAGATTCAACTGGCTATTGATTTGCAAAAGCAGAAAGACAAGAGTTTGGCTCATCAACAAAAATGGGATGCCAAGTGGAATTTGAAACAGGCTGAGCTAGAATTTCAAAAAGAGGAAAGGGAGAAGGATCAACAGCAAGCACAACTGGAAATGGAGAGGGAATGACTGTCAACAGAAAAAAAGGATAAGTGGTCAATGGCTGTGGCATAGATTGGTAGCATTAGAACAGTATATTAATCAAAGCAGATTACTCAAATGCTGGGCTTGTAAATATATTTGCTTTGATGAAAAACTTAAAAAGAAAAAAAAATCATTTTTGATTAAAACAATGCTTAAAACTATTTTTAACCCCACCAATTAAAAAATATTTTTTCTTTTTCTTTTTCTTTTTCTTTTTCTTTTTCTTTTTCTTTTTATTTATATTTTTTTCCTGGAGTATATTTTCCCACTCCCCAAGTCCCTGCAAGTGTTTTGAGTTCTTTTGTTGATTTGCATTGACATTGCCATTCTTGTATGAGTGTCAGTCTCCACAGCAGGAAAAGTACAGTGCTTGTACTTATTGGCTACCCAAACCCTTTTCACTATACCTTTTTGATTGAAATCAAATTCAAAGCCAAGTTCAGGAAAAACAAATTGTCCATTGGATACTTCATATTCATGCATAGTTTCAACAAGTTTTCCATTTGATTTCTTGGTTGGAACTGCAAGTAAAAAGGAATACTCAGAGATGTCACCTTTGTCAATGTGAGGTGAGTTGTAAAAAGAGTTGGATGTGAAAGTGAAATGCAGAGAGCAGTCAAAGGGAGTAGGCCAAGAACCAAATTCAAGTGATGAGAATGAGGGGATGCGGTTTTCCTTCATAATTTCACTGTTTGATTCAAAGGGAAGTCTGGCCAAATTGCGAAAAAATTGACCTAAAATTGAAGAGAATTTTTCAGCCTTAAGATTGAGGAAAGCATACTCTTGAGGGGAAGATTGAATAGATGATTTCTTCACATAGCATCCAAGTAACTCAAAGGGGTCCATTGATTTTTTCCATCCAATTGCCCACATTTTTCCACCCCAAGATCTTGAGGGACCAACAGTGTTGACAAATTTTGTCAACTTGTGAAGGAAAGTTGTCACAAAGTTGATTTCCTTCTTGTCTTGGTCAGAAAGTTTCTCCAATGGGACAAATTCAGTTATTGCAACAAGAATGTTGTGATCAGATTTATTGAGAACAATTAATCTGCCATTTCTGAAGAAATGGCATTGCTTGATTGTCTGCTTGGCATGTTCAAACTCAGTGGGTGAGGGTTTTTGATTTTCCTTTTTTTTTGCCAGTGATGGCAGGATAAAGATCCAAAGGTTGTAGTTTCCATCCTGACCATACAAAATTTTCATGGATTCCCTTCTCTGCAAGTTCCAAAGAGATTTCTGATGCCCTCATTTGATTCCTGTTTTGCTTCAAAGCCCTCTGCTTGCCACCTCTCTTTATGTTTTTCACCTCATCTACTTCCATCTTGTTCCCTCCCAGGCAAATTCTCTGCTTGGGGTGAGGATCAAGAAGGGATTCAATTTGGAGTTTAAAATTGTAAGTGCAGTGGGAGAAGGGATGGAATTGAAGCAAAAGGGGTCAAAGAAGGGTTACAAAAAAAACCCATGTCAGTCACATGATCACCAAAAAAAAAATAAAAATAAAAAAATAAAAAATCACTGGGCGTGGGCATGAGCTAATTGGGCCAGGCTTATTTCCAAAAAAAAAAAAGTTAATGTCATCACCAAAAAAAAAAAAAAAAAAAAAAAAAAAAAAAAAAATTAACAGGGTGCAAGCAAATTGGGACGGGCTTTGGGGTGGGCCTTGGGTTGGGCTTTGGGCTGGGCTAGGTGTGCCAGGGGGGATGGCGCCCAGCAGCAAGGCAAGGGAGGGGGGTGGCTTGCGGGGGATCAAGGGGGGCGGCGGATGAGAGCAAGGCGGGGGAGGGGCTGGCAAGCCTAGGGAGACCAAGGGGGGGGGGGGCAAGTGGGGGCGGGCAAGGAGGAGCAAGGGGGGGGGCAGAGCAATTGCCGGCAAGGAGGAGCAAGGGGGGGGGGGCAGTGAGCCAAGGGCAAAGCAAGGGGGGGCTGGCAAGCCAATGGTGGAGCAAGGGGGGGGGCAGAAAGTTGAGGGAGAGCCAAGAAAGGAGGAGCAAGGGGGGGCCGGCAAGCCAAGGGCAAGCCAAGCAAGGAGGAACAAGGGGGGGGGGGGGCGGCAAGCCAAGAAAGGAGGAGAAAGGGGGGGGCAACAAGCCAAGGGGAGCGGGGGGGTGGCAAGCCAAGCAAGCAAGAGCAAGGAGGCAAACCAAGCAAGATGGAAGGGAGACCAAGGGAGGGGGGAGAGGGGGGGTGTTGGTGAGGGAGTGGGAGGGAGTTAGAGGGGGTGAGAGGGAGGGAAAAGGGGAATGAGGAGGAGGGAGGGGGGAGCTTACCTGGGGCATCAACCAAGGGGGTGGGGGCCTGAATGGGGATGGAGGTGGATGAATCAAAGGATGAGCATTGGATGATGGGGAGGATGAGGAGGAGGATGAGTTGTAGGGGGGGGGGAAGCTTACCAGGGTTTCCAACCAAAGGAGGAGGGGAGGTGGTGGGTGAGGTGGAGGTGGTTGGTCAGGAGGAGGAAGGAGTGGACCACCCAGTGGTTTAGTGGGGTGAGGTGGGGTGTTTGGAAGTTTTGAGTCTGTTTTGCCTAGGTCCACCCCACCAAATGAGAAAAAAAAAACCAACTCAGCCTAGGAATGTTGGGTGAACATCCAAAACCAAAAAAATTTGGTGAAGCAATTTTTTACCTAATTCAAAATCAAACATTACTCATTAAAGTAAGCAAGGGTGAGAGGAATAATTGTTTTTCTCATAGAAGAAGATGAGGGACAAGATGAGACAGGGATGAATTAAGGCAGATAAGGAATATCATCTTCAAATATTTTGTCCCATTCATCTTTGATGTCAGCCAAAAGATTGTGAAGGATTACACAAGTTATGATCCAGTTGATGAGGAACTTCATTTCTTTGGGGTTTTGAAGCTGGTTTTGAATTTCCCTTAAGCTGGCCCATCTTCCTTTCAGGAGTCCTATGGCATGCTCAATCCAAACTTGTGATTGGGCAAGGTTATAGTTGAAATCAGTTTTTCCTTGACTGTTGGACAAAAAATTCTGGTATGCTGGAACCACATATTTCCAACTAGCATAAGCTGAATTGGCCAGAAGGTATTGATTTTGGTCAAAGTAGTTTTCTGGTTGTTGGGAAATCCACATCCAATTGAAAACATGTGAATCATGACAAGAACCCAGAAGGCCAGCATGGAGGGATATGAACTTCTTGTTGTTATCCCAAACAAGTTGTAGTGCAACAGAGTATCTATAAAAACAAATAAAACCAATTTGGTCAGGGTATTATCAAAGGCTTTGGAAAGGAAATGAATCAATTTCCTTTTCTTCAAATCAAAATGGTGGTTGCCATCTAGCCTGGGTTTCTGACTCAAGGGGATGGTGGTTCTGTCAAAAAACCCAATGAAACCAGGAAAGCCTTCAGTCTCCATTACTTGAGATATCTCCTTGCGTTCTTGTTTTCTTGGCCAAAAAAGGACTGAGCAACAGAAAGATAGGATAGCAATCATGACTCTTTTGGTGTATGAGTCAATGTTTCCATAACCTACTGAGAATAGATTTTCTAATCAATGGATTGCTGCCCCATTTCCATTTGATCCCAATCTACAAAGAGCAACAGCCAGTTGGATAGCTGGATTGCGTTGAGGATTCCAAGGATTGTTCTGGAAGATGTGGTGGTCTTCAATATTCTCCAAAGGTTTTATGAATGAAGGCAATAGAGTTCAGAACAGTTGCTGGAAGCTTAAGTTTTGGAGGAGATGAAGCTTTTGCATTTCATACATAGGGTTGTGGAGAGTTTGTCTTCTTGGAACCATGTATTGCTTTTGTAATAGAGAATTCAAATCCAACCAAGTTTATTCCAAATTGGAGTCTGAATCAGAGTCTGAATGGCAGTCAAATACTAACAAAAGTTCAGTCATCTTTTTTGCATTTTCAACTTGCCACTGGGAAGTTTGATGGGACATGTTGAGAAAGATGGTAATTTGATGTGGGTTGATGAGATGATGACGGTACTTGTGTGAACATGGAGATGTGAAGCAATGGAGATGAAATGTGTGTGATGTGATGGAGATGGGATTGGTATGGATTTGCTGACGTGGATGGGTGTTTTGGATCTGATGGATGGTGGATGGATGATGATGCATAAATGGCGGTTTTAATGGAGGTTTTGTTGTTTGAAATATCCCATTTTCATGAAACCCTCCATTTTGAAATACACCAGTTAGGGGGTATGTGTATTTCAGAAACCCAACATTGAGAATGGCAGGTTTGATAAAGAAAAAAAGTGGTTTTCTAATGGCAGGTTTGCTAACTCTGATACGCCCTATTATTGATAGAAATAATTCAAATATATTGAGCTAACTTGTGGCAACATTTCAATATGGAATTCTAATTTCAGGGAAAGATACCTATTGTATGGTACTTACTATATCTTGACTTGTGTAATTATAGTGATTTTTTGTTATGATATGGCCAATGTCTCTACTTCTTTATTTGAAAAAGTTGTTTGCACCTAAAGTGGTTTATTAAAAGTAGGATCTAGTATACTTATAATTCAACCAATATCTGTATCAAACATTTACCCCAGGCCTGATGGTTTGTCCATAATTGTGAAGTTTAAAACTTGGTACTGATGTGCGTCTTCAAGTTCATTTAAAATTATGGCTGAGACTAATTGATCAATTTTCTCAGGGTATCTTGAATGCTAATTGATTCCAAGACCAAGATAATATTGAAATGGGGAATGACCCATTTTTAAAATTAAATTTTGTATACATATGTTATGAACTTCAAAATTCCATTCCTGGTTAGATAATCAAGCAGGAGGTTAATTTTCAGATTCAAAAGCTAATAGATCAAGTCTGGATTTTAACTTGGAGCTTTTCCAGGCCTGATTTCAGACTTAAAATTTGGCCAACTGGGTTATCCTTCATGGAAAGGAATTTTGGTAGTCTGGCATAGAACTGGACCAAAAAAATTGAATCTTGATAGATTTGAAACATATACCATGGACCCAGAAGAAATATTGATTGAAGGGAAACAGATTCTCCCAAACCATTGAATTTGCCATAAAGCAACTCTATTGAACATAAGAAAAATGGCTGCACCTGGAACTTGTTTTGGTTTGATTTTGACTCTGAGAAAAATCTGTTTCTAACTTAAGTAAGAACCTAAGAAAAGTCTTTTGTACCAGTCCTTGATTATTCCAAGTAATTCTAGCTTATGCACATAATACAAAATATATGGACTTATGCGAAATTTCAATTCTATTTGATGAAGAGATTTGACTATACCATTGATAAAATTTGTTTTATTTTGATTATGTATTAGATTTAATGAACATTTGGTGCTTTCTGTCACATTTTCATGTTTATTAATATTTTAATCAATTCAATGTTCAAAAGGGAAAATGAGATATTCCAAAGGTACAATTTTTTCCATTTTTTGAAATAAATATGTTTTTGTTTTAATTTTGAATGCTTTCATGAATTTTCAGTTGAATCATTCTTTGATTGATTGAATTATTTTTTTATTAGTCATTTTCTTCCCTGTTGATGTTAATTTTGTGAATTTTTCAATTCAGGAAATGTTAAATTTCCCACCCTGTGGTTGCAAAAGGGTGCAAAACTCCATTGGCAACCCATCTGAGTTGCAAATGGCTGTTTGCAAACCATTTGAGTTGCCAATGGTCCTTTCAAACCTTTTGTTATTATATATATATATTACTTTTTTTATCTATTATTTCTTTGTTTGATTTTAATAAAAAATGAAAACAAGTTAATCAATTGAATTAAAAATATAAATAAATAAAATGAAATCAACAAAGAAAAAATAAATTAATTAATTTGATTAAAAGGGTGATGATAAATTCACAACCCCCAGTCGTGTGGGAGTCGTATAGGGACCTAAAAAACCCATTTGAAGCGTGGGGGCCCATAAAAAACTCCAAAGGATTGTTCCAAACACAAATATTTAGACCCATGTACAGGGGTATATGGCCCCCGGGGTTTGCATACGTTTGGAACTGCCCTGTGAATAAAGAAAAATAAAAATTTTGAAATTTGAAAAAAATAAAAAAATGTGCCCAAAACAAATGCAAACAAATGGAAAAAGATAAATACAATACATCCCTCAAATAAAATACAATACAATGTGATGTTTGAATTAGATACAATCAAATACAAAAATCAATATGATATTTGAAGACAGAGATGGGGGGTGGTATGTCCGCTGGTTACCCCCCCCATGTGAGGATGAGACTGGACCCAGTGGAGTCCTGGGTCCCACCAATTTTCATTTGTTTATTTTAGTTTTTCATTCTTTTATTTTTTTTTTGGCACACAAAGGTTGGTAGGCACATGGAATGCTACATGACTACATTGGAGCTGTGTAAAACCCCACATGACTAAAATGTAGTCGTGTTTGGTGCTAAAAAACTACAAAATTTTGTGTGGGGGCTACACAAATCAATAAGAGTCATGTAGTGTGCCTCACAGCGCTTTGATTTGTGTACACAACTCAAATGGGTTAAGAATTTAACATTGGGTGATGATAAATTCATGGCTCAAATGAGCCGTGTACACAACTCATTTGAGCTGTGTGGCATGGCTACACAACTACATTTGAGCTGTGCAGAGCTCCACACAATTTGATTTTGGTCGGGCTGTACTCAACATGGCACCGGACTGCCATGTGGGGGCTACACAACTAAATTCAATCCGTGTAGAGCCCCACACGGCTCAAACGTAGTTGTGTTGATGTGCCACACTACCAGCCCAACCACATTTGAGTCGTGTGGGGCTCTACACAGCTTGAATGTAGTCGTGTAGCCATGCCACATGGCTACAAGTCTGGTGGGCCAAAAAAAACTAAAAAAATTAAAGGGTCTAAAATAAACTAAACAAAAATACAAAAAAAAAACATAAATAAACCAAACCATCAAAAAGGTTGATTTTTTGGTTAAAAAAAACAAAAAAATAAGAAATAAAAGAAAAAATAAGTAAAAATAAATAAATAAATAAAAACTGAAGACAAACAACCGGTTGTCTTCAGATTCAAGTAAAAAATTCAGGTTCAACTTGTGTTAAGCTGATTCCATCACAAGCTTAACACAACTTAAGCTTGTGATGGGACCAGCCCAACACAAGTTGAACTGACTTACCATGAAAATCTCATTAAAAACACTCATCATAATGATTTTAACTCAAAAAACTCAACATAATGATGTTCAAAATGTGATAAACCTTTATATTAATAGAATTAAAATATCAGCATGTTAGACCAAACCCAAATGATCAAATCAATCTATAAGTTAGAATAAAAATCAAGTTGATCTTTGAGGTGATCAACCCAAAAAGCTGCTTTTTTAGAAATCATGGAACATGGTTTGGAAACTATGGGCGGGATTGGAAACACATCACCCTTAAGTACAAGCTGGACCCAATGGTTATTGTTAACAAAGCAAATGAAAATAGGATCTGATTGTTCTTTTACACCCATTTTCATAAGAGTAAAAGTACAAAATGAATCCAATGAAATGAAAAATATTGGTCTTCCATAAGTATCAGCTATTATTTGACCCATGTCAAGCTTTGAAAGCTGTTTTTAATAGGGAATCTTTTCATTGATGTAATGAACATCAAGTCTTTGTTCTATCTTTTCAACATCTTTACTTCCACCAAAGATCTTAGAATATAAACCTTTATTTTCCCTCAATGTTTCAAGCATTTATTTCCAAAATTTAAACCATCCATTGTATTCATACCCAAGTGATTTAGAAATGACTATAAAACCACAATTTCCATCACCAACTCAGTCCTAAACCTCACCCAAGAACTTATGTAAGTTCTCAGGTATTTGATTGAGGTAATCCACTTTCTAAAATCAAAAAGTTGCTAGCCAAAATTCTAACCTCATTCAAGGAATCACCACTCATCAAAGATGAGATTTTGTTTGACTTCTCCATTGCATCTGCTTCATCCTTTGAAAAGGAATCTGATTCCAATGGCACCAAAACCAATGAATTTTCAGTCTCTTCCACTGAACTATGAAATTCAGATGAAGATTCTGACTTGGACTATAATCATTCCTCAATCAGTCAATTAAACCCAAAAAATGAACCTTTCACAAAAGAAAAGACTTACAATCATTTGTCTTTTCTTCTTTGGTGCCCTTCTACTTCTCTTTTCCTGCTTAATTTCCTTTTCAATGTGTTCAAATTGAGAAGTATCTTTCTGGGTATCTGTCAATTTCGGAAGGCCTCTGCTTGATTGTAAGACTTTAGGTTCAATTCTTGGCTTTGATTGATAATTGGCAATCTCCTTCATCAAGTGCTTCAACAGCCTGCAATAATCTTGATCAGGATGATTCAAGATAATTGCATTGAGCTTCTCATGTAACTGAGAATCTTTGAGCAGTTCATCAACATCAACCTTCAAAAATTCAAAGGGATCAAATATTATTCAAGTAGGAATCATCATTTTAGTCAAGTATGAATCATCATTCAAAAAGCATTAATCACAAAGTGATTTGAACAATCCAACTTAAACCAACTTACAGAACTAGAACTGCAAGGCTTGTAATCCAACCTCCACTGAGGATGAAAATCTTCAGGCACAACAGAGCCTCTTGAAACTAGTAAGTCACCTATTTGGTGTAAAAAGGGAAAAACCATAGTCATTGAGTATGACTTGGTGCACGCTTCCCCATAATTTTTCTGCTTAAAAATCTCTAATTGATCCCCAAAAAGTTTTATTGCTTGTAAAAAAACCTTTTATCCCAATGGTAAAAGTTCAGTTGGAAGAACTATTCTAATCTTTATTCAAAAGTTGTAAAGGGCAGCCTGAACCAATTTAAGTTGATTGGAAACTGTGCCCTCTAGTTTTTGCAAAAAAATACAACATGTTTCCCAAAGAGTTTGCAAGGAATTGTTTTAGAGTAGCATGGGCCCCTTCAACATGAGACTTTGTTTGATTTCCAAAGTCAGGGTTTTTGCAAGTCTAAGCCTTTACAAACGTCTCTTTGAGATGGAAGATATTATGATCCATATACTTGAGTACATCCTCACTGTCTTCCAAGAAAAACTTTATACAAGTCTTAATGTAAGCAACCCAAAAATAGGAAGATTAACAGTAGAGGATGTGATTTGGCACTTACTCTAAGTGCTGCATGATTGAACTCTGCCTCCTCCTTGATTTTTGAGGCCCCATAATTAGCTCACAGAGACATAAAGCTTTGACACCCTTCAACTTCATTATTTAAGCGCACTTGACAGTTTGCTTGTATGTTTTTAGATAAGTTCCATTGACAGCATTGTCTTGTTGAATCAGGGAATATTTTTTCTAGAGCACAGATCAAAGATTTTTAACAGTATGTCACAAGGAATTTGGGAAGTCTATCAGGATCATAAGCCAACTCCTTTAGGGCATTTAATGACCAACTGTAGAACTCAAACATTTCTCTTGCTATAAAAACAAGAGCTTTTGTGAAATTTTTCTGGTTGGAAGTAATTCCTACAATTTGCAATAGGGGGATCTTGTACTTATTTGTCTTAAAAGTACAATCCATCATAGCTATATGATGGAATTGCTTACAAAGCTTGTATGACTTGGGGTGAGCCAAGAATAGGGCCTCCAAGTGACCCTCTCCACTGAATTTTGCTTGATGAACCCAACCTGAATTACCAAGTTGTTCAAAGAGGACCTCCATAAAACTTTTTCCCTTCAGTTTGGCCAGCGCTACCTTACACTTAATGTTATAGATTTTTTGGTCATCAAAATATTTGCCACCATCAATCTTGCTCAATTTTCTTTTGAGTTGAAGTGTATTGAGTCCATCATTCATGCCTTCTTTTGGATTGTCTATGGATACCCCAGAAATTCTCCTCAAGTGAGGATGAACTGAGGGGTGTGGAGATGGTTCATGGTTATTTTGATCATCCTTGTAGGAGATTTGCCATAAGGGGTCTGCCTTTGTGTGACTAGCACGGATTAAAAACTTGCACCCAACCTTCCTTGTGTGAGTTTGCCTTGACTGTTTGGGGATCAATTGCCAGGAATACAAACCATGTCTATCAGAGGCTAAATCCACATATTTATCACACTTTGAGTTGAAACCTGTCAAAGCGTAACCATGCTTGATTGCCCATGTTTGACAACAAGTTTATGCCTCTTCCCTAGTAGGAAAAGCTCTCACAGGAGGTGAGGCAAGTGGATCTTTCATAGTTAAATAGTCATAGTTACAGTTTCATGGTTATATTGATGGCATGCACTCCATCAGTTTCAATCAAATAAAATCAGCCAAAGACCAGAGTAACATAAAATTTTACTCACAACGAGAGGTAGTTTCCATTTGTGACATATTTTGTTACTCAATTGTCATCCTCAATGAGGATGAAATTGGGGCTTCAAATTTTTCATTACCCAAATCCTTCTTTTCCGCAGCTTTTTTCATTGCACTAATGTATTCCTTGAACACGGCCATGTTAAAAGGAGGGCTTCCACTTTTGTAAAAATGCAAGAAAAATGCAATGCAACTTTGGTATTCAATCCAACTTTCAATTGAACAACTACCAAGTTTGCTCAATTTCAAGTTGATGATGATTAATTTTGTGGGATTTATGTTTGCAGTTTCCCTTTAATTTCAATGATGTGGTTGACAGATTCATTTTATTTCAATTTAATTTCACTTTGCTATCACTTTTCAATTGCTAGATGTGGAACAACAGTCCCACATAGTAAGTGTTGATCCAAAATTTGGGTTTATGGAACAAAAATGTGGTCCACGGGGTCACAAAAAGTTTTGCACAACCCCTGGGGGGCTGCTTACCCCCAAAAACGGCTCAAAACCGCTGTGTACGGGGGTAAAAAACCCCAATACACCGTGTACGGGGGGTATATGGCCCCCTGGGGGTTGCAAATTTTTGAGACAACCCCTTGGGCGCATTTAGACGCGTTTTTTTGCCCACACATGTGTTTTGGAAGCGTGTATGGGCCCCCACAAGTCCATTGGGCCATGTAGGGCCCTACACAACACCAACACAACTGGGATTTGTGAATTTAACATCACTCTTCAACATGAACCTAATTAAAAATATAAATATAAATATAAATAAATAAAATGATGTGAAAAAAATATATAAATATATAGAAAATAAATTAATGAATTAAATTAAAAATATAAATATAAATGAAATGAAATAAATAAAATGTACATTTTTTTTCCATTCACAGCCCAAATAGGGTTGTGTAGCACGGTTCGCAACACAAAACGGGTCACAAAATGCCATTCACAACCCACCTGAGTTGCAAATTGCTGTTTGAAACTCAAATGGGCCGCAAATGGCCATTTGCAACCACAAATGGGTTTCAAATTGCGCCACACCACCCATTTTGTGTTGTGAACAGGTTGCGGGGGGTTTCTAATTTAACATTGCCCTTTCAATTCTTATTTTGTTATTTCAAAATAAAATGGTTTCATTTTCATTTGAATTTGATAATTTTCTTATGTTTTTTTATTTAGTTTATTTAGTTTATTTAGTTTATTTAGTTTATTTAGTTTTTTTTTATTTTTTTCCTTTTTTGAATTTTTTTGAATTTTTTTGAATTTTTTTGATTTTTGTTGAATTTTTTTGAATTTTTTTGAATTTTTTTGAATTTTTTTGAATTTTTTTGAATTTTTTGAATTTTTGAATTTTTCTGGTTTTTCTGATTTTTTGATTTTCAAATGTTGAAATCGCAAACTCAGGGTCCCAAAAAGGTGTGAATCGCTGTTCACAACCAACATGGGTTACAAATGGTGATTCATGCCTGTTTGAAACCCAAGCCAAGTTGCTTCCAACTTCTGCATCCCCCCATGTGTGACCCCCAAATGATGTGCAAGTCGTGTTTGGGGGGTTGTGCATGTTTTCCGGGCCCATTTGGGACAAAATATCCCCAAATTGGCCATTTGAGGGGGGATTTGGGGTAATTAGGCACCCCTGGACCACATTTGAGTGCTTTAAACCCAAATTTGAGGATCTGACATACTATGTGAAACTATTATTGGACCACAAAAGAAAATTGGGAAGAAAAAATTGTGCCTATTGCAAATTGAAAATTCTGCCTATTGCAAAAAAACTCTTGAATCAAACCAGGTACACACACAACACGGAGTTGTTGGGTTGAAAATTGAATTGAATAATAAATTACCTTCAAATTTTTTTGTTTTATGGGAACAGTGGCAAGCCTAAGCTCTCCCAGATTAAACATGGCTATTTTAAAGGGCTTAATTAAAAGTGTACTTAACAAAGATTTTGTGGAATCTAGGGATTTGGGTAGGGAGTTGGAAAAGAAAACATTGGAAGCCCCAATTGCATCCTAATCTAGGGTTACAATTGAGGAACAAGATGTTTCTTCATAACTGGAACAAGATCTTTTGTCACAACTGGAATTGACTAAAGGTGGTGGGTCACATTTCATATTTCATTGGACTGAGGGAGATTTGGCTTGAAAAATACTAATGTAAATAAGGGGTGCCAGAACCACTTGACCCTCGTCCTGTGGCAGCCTTTTCTAGTAGGAAAGAACCCAAGATTTATTGTCAGAAATGGGCAGCCATGCATGGCTACACATTGATAAATTTCAAGTCAAGGACAGGGAAATAGGTGGATGTAGCATGTGACAGATTTGGGGTATATGAAGGGCCTTGCCTCACCAAAAGTCAAAGGCAAAATCACACTAGGAAGGTTGAGTGTCAATTCATGATTGGTGCAAGTTGGAAATTAGAAGATACCACATGGAATCTCTCCATTAGAAATGGCCTACACAATCATCAACCATCTGAAAGCCCTTCATTGCATCCTCAACTGAGGAGAATCTCTGGGCAAGCCTTGGATCTACTTTAGGAAGTAATGAAAGATAGGATTGATACGGTTCAAATTGAAAGGAAATTGAGGAAGATTGATGATGGAGAATAAATTGACAATAGACCAATCTATAACACTACAAAGAAGGTAAATCAAGCAGAACTGGATGAGAAAGGTGTTATGGATTTTTTATTGGAAATTCTCCAGGAATCCCAGGGGGTTTCCAGGTACAAATTTGGTGGAGAGGGTCGCTTAGAGACCCTCTTTTTGGCTCATCCTGAGTCTATAAAATTTTGAAAAAAAATTGCATCATATTGCATGGTTGGATTGTACCTATAAAACAAACAGGTATAAAATCCCTCTATTGCATGTTTTAGGAATGAATGCAAACAAGAAAGCTTTTTAAAAGGCTTTTTTTTATAAAAAAAGAGACGTATGAGTTCTACATTTTTGTGTTGAAAGAATTAAAGGAGTTGAATTATGATCCCAAGAGGCTTCCCAAAGTCTTTTTGATGGACCATGGAAAAGCTATTATTTGTGATATTAAACACAGTTTCCCTGAGTCATCCAGATAGTTGTGCTCCTGGCACTTTTTTAAAAACATTCAAGAAAACTGTAAAGTGCGCTTCAGTGATGAAAACAAAGGATGGAAAGGTTTTATGACTCTGTGGGAAAATTATGGGGCCTCTAAAACCAAGGGGGAGGCAGAAGTCAATGATGCGGAACTCAGAGTATGCCAATTTAGTGCTTCTTGTATAGATTTCTTCTGGCATTTCAAAATTGGAGACTTGTATACAGTGTTTCTTGAAAGACCCAAACGATGGGCTTGAGTATATGGAAAGAAATATTTTCCCTATCAAAGGAACTTTTTTAATGGTGTGGAATTTTGTCAACCCAGACTTTGAAAATAAAAAAATGCCTTGGGTAGAAAGGGACCATGCTGCTTTCAAAAAATTACTTGTCAGATCTTTGGAAAACATTTTGGATGTGTGGGAACACCTTGAAGTAACAATTGAAAGCCAAATCTGATCAGTCCATGCCACACATAAAGAATGTTGAATAATGTTGGGAACAGGTCTTCCAACAGAGCTTTTACCTTTGGGTTAAAAATTGTTGATCAAGGAAATTAAACTTATTGGGGAACAATTTGAGAAGTTAAAGCGTGGACATGATGGCAAGGTGTGCTCAAATTCATATTCAAAAACAATGGGCTTGCCTTGTTCCCACATTTTAGGTGAAATAATAGCATCAAGAGGATCCATTGTTCCTGAGGATGTTAGTACTCAGTGGCAGTTAGACTATGAACCTTCCAATGAAGTAAGTGGGTTTTTTTGAAGGTTACCAATTCTCGGATTGACAGATTAATAGGGCGTATCAAAGTTAAAATTTTGAAAAATTTAAATTCCTTATTTCAGGAAAATATCAATTTTCCAAAAAATATTTTTTTATCAAAGAAAACAATGAACAAATAGGTTTAGCTCACACAAATAAAATTTTAAAAAAATAAGATAGAAAGGCCAAAAAAAAGCCATTTAATTTTTTGAAAGTTTTGACTTTGATAAGTCCTAATTATTGGATTGAAAGATTAATTATTGAATTTGCAGATTGATTATTGGATTGGGAGATTAATTATTGGATTGAAAAATTGATTATTGTTTGTTTTTGAAAGTTTGAAACAGATCCAGGGCTTTATGAAGAATCTCAAATTTTTAACAAGTGGAATTCCATGTATAGGGAAAAACCTAAAGAAGTGAGGTTGGAGATTCTAAGGTAAGTGCCCAAGTGTACAGCCACTATGATTTCCAAGCCAAGGCTTCAGCCAAAGGTGTTAAGGTCAAGCCACGGTTGAACCAAATTGAAAGCAACCTGTTGCAAAATTTCCAAATTTGAACACATTGAAAGAGCAATCAAGAGGGAAAAAAGGGTTAAAAGGCAACCAAAAAGACCAAAGATAGCAATTATTTTATTTTTACAAATTTTCATCTTTAGGGTTTAATGAGCTGATGGTAAAATTAATTCTGTAGTGCAACAAAGGCTTTTCATCTGAATTTCATAGTTCAATGGAAGAAACTGAAATTTCATAAGGGTTTACTTCATTGGAATCTGATTTAATTTCAAAGGAGGACAAAGAAGAAATTGAGGATTCAAACAGAAGCTCATCTTTGGTGAGTGTTGTTTCCTTCAATGAGATTATAATTTTGACCAATTAATTTTGGATTTTAGGAGCCAAAATTGAACTACCTCAATCAAATACCTGGAAAATTACATAGGTTCTTGGGGTAGGTTTGATATCCAGTTGGTGATTGAAATTTTGGATTTAGAGTCAGTGCTAAATTACTTGGGTATAATGAGCATGGATGGTTTCAAGTAAGAAAAGAAATTCTTGAAACATTGAGGAAAAATAAGACTTGCTATTCTAATATTCATGGCAGCATTAAAGATTTTGAAAAGATAGAAAAAAGACTTGATGTTAATGAAATCAATGAAAAGATTCCATCTTCAAAATGGCTTTAAAAGGTAGATATTGGAAAAATAATAGTAGATAATTATGGAAGACCAATATTTTTCATTTGAGTGGATATATTCTTTACTTAAAATCCTATGAAAATGGGTGTAAAGGAAGCATCAGTCCCAATATTAATTTAATTTGTTAATAAGATCCAGCTTTTAATTAAGGGAGATGTGAGTCCAATCCCACACATAGTTTCCAAAACACGTTCCATGATTTCCAAAAACAGCTCTTGTTGGGTTGATCACCTCAAAGATCAAATTGCTTGTATTCTTATTTATAGAAACCATTTTAATTTGATCATTTGGGTTTGGGCTCTGATGCTGATCTTATAATTCTATTAATTTAAAGGGTCATCAAATTTTGAACCTTATTAAATTGAGTGATTTGATTTAAAATCATCATGTTGAGTTTTTTGAATGTGATTTAATTTGTAAGTCAGTTCAACTTGTGTTGGGCTGAGCCCATCATAAGGATTATTTCTACTTCTGGGAATGGATGGGATCATCTTAAGACAAGTTGAACTTGGTTTTTTTTGTGTTTTTACTTGAGGGCATGTCAATTTGTTTTTTTTGTGTTTTTACTTTAGGGCTTGTAAAGTTACTTGTTTTTTTTTGTTTTTTTACTTTAGGGCTAGTAAAGTTGAGCTTTTATTTTTTAATTTTTTTTTCCTTTTTTGGTTTTTTTGTTAATAAATGAAAATATTTATTTTTTTTGTTTTTATTTATTTGTTTTTATTTATTTATTTTTATTTATTTATTTTCATTTATTTATTTTCATTTATTTATTATCATTTATTTATTTTCATTTATTTATTTTCATTTATTTATTTTCATTTATTTATTTTCATTTATTTATTTTCATTTATTTATTTTCATTTATTTATTTTCATTTATTTATTTTCATTTATTTATTTCCATTTATTTCTTTTCATTTATTTATTTTCATTTATTTATTTTCATTTATTTATTTTCATTCATTTATTTTCATTTATGTATTTTCATTTATTTTCATTTATATTTATTTTTTTATTCTTATTTATTTATTTATACTTATTTATATTTATTTATATTTATTTATATTTATTTATATTTATTTATATTTATATTTATTTATATTTATTTATATTTATTTATATTTATTTATATTTATTTATATTTATTTATATTTATTTATATTTATTTATATTTATTTATATTTATTTATATTTATTTATATTTATTTATATTTATTTATATTTATTTATATTTATTTATATTTATTTATATTTATTTATATTTATTTATATTTATTTATATTTATTTATATTTATTTATATTTATTTATATTTATCTATATTTATTTATTTTTCTTTGTTCATTTTTAGGGCATTATCTTTCTCATGCATCCAACCCTTTATTTCATACATTTTGATGTTGCCACGCAGTTGTGCCCCTTTGGTATTTCACACAAAAATACTTCATTTCATTCAACTTTCAAGAAATCATTTTTTTGAATTATGACTGTGCAGCCCCGTAGAAGTGGTTCTTAAACTCCTAACCAAAATCTTTTGTAATTTTTGGAGCCATTAGAACCCCTTCAAAAATGCAATCAAAACTTGAAAAAATTCTGTAAAAGCAAATTTTTGCATAGGTTTTTGGATCATCATTTTTTTTTTCTTTGGTTATTTCAGCTTATATAAATTTTGAAAAAAAATTCAAAGATTATTTTAAGATTTTTTTATATATTTTTTGGATGTATACTTTCACCTTAAAAAATTCCTTCAAAAAACACAAAAAATCAAAAAAATCAAATTTCTCTTGGGACATTTGAATCCTTTCTTTTTCTTTTTATTACATTTTTTTGGGTAATTAAAGCTATCAAAAATTTAAAAAAAACATTCAAAGAGCATTAAATTTTATTTTCAGATTTTTTGGATGTATTATTTTACCTTAAAAAATTCCTTCAAAAAAGGAACAAATTCAAAAATTTCAATTTTCTCATGTGACTTTTGGATCCTTATGTTTGCCATTTTGACTTATTTTTTTTTGGTTTTTCAAGCTAGTAGAATTTTAAAAAAACTATTCAAGAGATTTCTCAAATTTTTAAGGATTTTTGGATGTCATTTTTGACCCTTGAAAATTTAATCAAAAAACCAAAATATTCGAAAAATTCACTTTTCTCACTGGATTTTTGAATCCTTTTGTTGGACTGTAAAATTTTTTTTTGGGCGATTCAAGCTTTCAGAATGTTTAATGTTAAAAAAACAAAAAAGAGGATCATTAATAATTTTTGAAGATCATCTGAATTCTTGCATACGCCTTACAAGCTTCATTCAAAAAATTAAAAATAAAGAACAAATATGGATACAAATATTAAAATTTATTCAACTATGATTTTTTTTTTCTACTTGATTTCTGTGGAGGGAACAAAAACTCATTACCAAGATCCAAATTTCTCTGAACAATGGTTTTCCAAGATTTGGAATGCTTTTTCAAAAAGCTTTTCCAAAGTGGATCTAACCTGGGAGCTGGCCAATGATCAGACTTGAACTTGAATGAGAATATATGTTTGGATTCTTCTAAAAGAATGAAAAAAATAGGAGAAGTTTTGTAATTTGGACTGAAAGGGGAATTCAAAGTAAGATAAGTGCAAGGAATTCAAGAAAAAAACAGAAAAACTGGAAACTTATATTTTTCAGCCAGAAGGAAACCATGGAATGGAAATTTCATCCACATATTTATTGGAGCTGGGCCATAAAGGTGGTTCAGTTTCCTTCTTCCTTCTTGGAAGGTTTCACCCCAGATATCACGCAGCAATCTTGGGTACTTGAAGATTGGGTTTGAATCAATCTCTTTCACCATTTCCTTTCTGAATTCAATCTATTCTTCTGAGATCCTACCCAAGAAAATGGCTGCTGCTCTGAAGCCACAGTTCCCATCCCCTATGACATCTTGAACATGGGAGATATGTGGAATGGCTGTTTTTGGGGAAATGTAATCTTTTAATTGGAACTAAAACCAAAAATCAGAATTTTTTTATAACACAAAATATGGACTAGAGATAATACTCACTTCTTCCATTGATTATTGGTCAAATATTCCAGAAGAAGAATAAAATAATGTGCAGGAAACTTAGAGGAAAAACCCAAAGGAAATCAGAAAAAATCAAAAAATGAGAAAATACCAAATGTACTCACTTTCTCACTGATTGTTGGGGATGCTAATACATTCCCCCCAGGGGGATTTTAAGGAGCATCACCATCTTCATTGGATACCTATAGTCTTTTTATTCCTGTCCCAGGATTTTATTCAGGAGAAGCAAATTGCTTATTCACAATGGTTCCAGACCTCTTATAAAGGTTTGAATGAAAAAATTAATGAAAAATAATATCCAACAAATTAGCCAAAAATAAAAGAAAATGAAAGCTTACCATCTTAACTAAGTCCACATATGGAAGCTCTTCATATGCTGAATATTCCCCTTCATCAAAATTTGGCACCTCTTCATCTTCTGAATATTCCTCTTCAGTCAGAAATTCACTCTATGTTAAAAAAATGAGGGGGACTCATTAAAAAAAAAAACCCATTGCAAAAAAAATGAGTTTAGTTATAAAATTACCTCTTCCTCTGTTTCCTCCTTTTTTTCCCTTCCCCTTCCCTTGGATGGCCTTGCACCTTCTTGAAAACTGAAAACATATGAACAAAATTAATTATGAATGTTGATTTTTTTTTGTCCAAAAAATTGGTGACTGACCTTCAAATTTTCTGTGAATTTCTTATTTGGCCTTCCTCTCCTCTTGGGTTCTTCTAAAAATTCAAAACCAGATGGATCTCTTTTGCTTGATGACTGAGAGATCTTCTTGAACTTATTGGCTGCTTCTTTGGGTCTTCCTCTAAATTTTGATCTTTGAGTGGAATTTGGCTCTTCAATCAGTTTAAGTTGATATCTTCCACTGTACAGCTTCATGCGTTAACCCAGATAATATTGCTGTTCTCCAGGTGGAAAATTGCTGAATGCTTCAAACAGTTTAGTGGAATATAGGTTTTCATTACTTTCTTTGGTTGGAACTTCAAGTTTTGCTGAATCTTCAGTTGATTCAGGGTTCACAGTTAACTGGAGAAAGGAAAATAAAAATAAATCAGGTCATTATTAATTTGAGCTTGAATCCCCCCCCCAAAAAAAGAGAAAAACTTATTCAGATGGGAGCTTTGAAATTCCATTGAGGATGAAAATCATCATTTTAGAATAGTTCACCCTTTCTGATGGCCAATTTGACTTTGTGAAAACATGGTATACCCATGTAAGAAGAGTAATCACAGTTGTTGCAATTGGTGGAAGAATCAGGAACTTGATGAGATGAATGAATGATTTTGAGGGCAAAGTGGCTGATCTTTCCAGAATAATTAGGGATTATCAAAGTTAGCAAAACCGCTGTAAGACTCCAAATGGTGCTAGGCCGTGGCAGTTCTGTGGAAGGGAAAGGTGCTGTTTAGGCTGCCCTCCTGAGTGTTACAAAAATATTTAAATTTAACCAAGATCAAGGTCCAGAACCTGGTAAATGAGGAATCAAGTAGTAAAGGATAAAGATGATAGTAGTTTGGTAGCAATGGAACAGCACTATCTGAGCCAAGATTATGTGGGAAAAACTTGTACAAAAGAAGCTAAAGTTTGTTTAAAGTTCAAAGAACAAAGCTGTTGCATGTAAACAATGCCCACAAGCTAATATCTCTGGTTGTCAGCAGAAGATTGGGGATGATCAACTCAAACCCAACAAACCTCCAGGTTCTCAATGAACCTTCCCAACTTTCCGCAATCAAGCCCTTGAAGGGTACCAGATAACTGAGGGTGGCTGTACAAGACAAAGAACTATGTTTAAGAAGCTCTAAAAGCAAACAGTAACTGATTTGAAGCAAGGATAACCTCAACACTTCTCAAGGAACTCAAGAGTAGGATGGCAGAATGCAACTCCAAAAAAATAAGGGAGGTATAACACTCCAGGTCTTAAGCTTAATAAGACCTCTTCAATCAATTGTGATTGGCTCCAGAAAGATGATCAAGGAGGGATCAAGACCAGTATGGTCAGAGAAAGGGATCAAGGAGTGGTATAACACACTCAAGAATTCCAACATACAGAGTTCTCTTCACCTGGCAAGGCTATTGGTTGTTGATAAGGATCAGGCCACAGAGGGGCAAAGACTAAGGATCAATGGATCAGGGGGAAATCATAGATATACCCAGGATGAGGATGAGCATCAGATTTCAATGATAACAGGGGGGACATATGCACACACTCCCCTGGATATTTTGAAAAAGGCAGGGGAGAGCCCATCCTTTTATGGGCCATGGGTCCCTGTAGACTATTTACAAGAGATACTACAAATAGAGCGGAAAACAAGTTTTTTTTTTCAAATAAATGATCAGGTCCAGAAAAAAAAACAAGTGATGATGAAAAGAACACAACTGGGATGTGTCATAAAAAAATGAACACAGAAAAATAAATAGGAAATCAGGATGAACAAACAAAAACAACAACAAAAAAAGGCTGGCCAGAGGTCAGAGTCGGCCGCGGCTGGTGACAAAGGACAGGTGAGGATGGCCGCGCAAGACCAAGCTTGCAGACGGAGGAGGTTCAGCCGCACAATTGGGCGGTGCAAGGTGGAAATGCAACAAGGTTGCCATTGAGGATTGGTCCAAAGGCAATCGGGGGTATTGGTTGATTGACTAAGGGTGACCAGTTCTCTGAAGATTGTTCAAGAGGGATTGTTGGATTGAATCTGGATGCAGCAAGCCTTGATGATTGGATTGAAAAAATGCTGAGGATGATGAGGCTGAGGTGATTATTGGTTTGGATGATGATGATGGTGGTGGTGGTGACAATGAGGATGAGGATGAGGATGATGATGATGATGAGGATGATCCGGATGCCAATCCCAATGATGGATTGGAATAGAGTACAAATTGAGCAATGAGGATGAGATGGATTAGATTGAAATAGATGGCCAGGTTGGGTTGGAAGATGAGTTTATTGGTGAGTAAACAACCAATGAGATTAGTAATATTGCCACACAACCAATTGATCAAAAATGGCAACAAAAGTCCTTCAACCAATTTATGTTGATAGTTCTGAAATATCTAGTATTCCTGATAGGCTGATCATTGTCGAAGATAACACATTTCAACTGGATTGCAAGTGGAAATCAAGGTGTAGATTTACATAAAGGAGACTGAGAAGGAGGAAGCTAGATGGGGAGATGGATGGACCTGATGATCATTGACCAATCAGTTGGATTTGATTTGTTGCCAATTCTTGGTTGAGGTGAACCAATCAACTTTGGACAATACAAAATGGCGATGATGGGGGGTGCGGTGATGATGAACATCAGATGAAGCGAGCAAATTTGCTTGCAACCCGTCCTTGGCCCAAAAGGGAAGGAGTACCATCAGAGAGGGGGGATTTGAACACAGGACCGGGCGCTAGGCACCCAAGAGATGATCCTAGACGACTAGGAGAGTGGGAGCTGGAAGTTTGGGAGCTGGATATGGGAATTGTTCCGGATCAAAATTTTTTTTTATTTTTTTTTTGGATCTAAATGGAGGCTATAGAAAAGTTCATAAGAATTTTAATTTTTTTGTACTGGTCCAGAGGTGTCCCAGATTGGGCACCACACTGCCATTAGAAAACCACCATTTTGTTTGACCAAACCCGCCATTTTCAATGGCAGGTTTCTGAAATACACATACCCCCTAACTGGTGTATTTCAAAATGGGAGGTTTCATGAAAATGGCAAGTTTCAAAAATAAAACCCACCATTATCATCCATCCACCATCCATGGCATGCAAAACACCCATCCACACCTCCAACTCATAAAATCCATACGCATGACACACATCTCATCTCCATCACTTCACATCTTGATTGCTTCAAATCTCCATCACTTCACATCTCCATCACTCTATCCACCATCCATGGCATGCAAAACACCCAAGTACTGGGGGGCACAGGTAAACAAGAAACCACCATGCTTGATTCTGCCCTTGCTCCTATTTCCCATCCTCTTGCTCATCCCTACAAAAAAATCCCAACCCCAATCAATGGTACTTAGATTCAGAACCCACCAAGACTGTCATCATCCAACTTGGCCATTGGCTTGATGGGCTTCAACTGCAGGTACCGTTGGTCAGCGGTTCATTTTCCTGCTGTCAAAACATCCCAACTTCAAGTTAACCAAGCTAGGTGCCTTGTCCCAATTCGCCGGTAAGCCATATCAAGACTTGGTCCAATGGAAGCAATCCTTCCCCATCCCTCCCAACGCACAAGATTTGATCATTCAAGAGTGTGATACCAAGCTCTTCCAAGATTGTCAGATCATCTTCAGCAGTTTGGATGCCAACGTAGATGGTGATATTGGTAAATACACCACCACTACCATCACCATCACCAATCTTTTTGTTTCTCTTTGATTCAACAAGAAAACAGATTCAATTGGTCCATCTGTCATCCATATAGCCTCTGATCACCCCTTTGTCCCCTTTGATGATCCAACAGAGTCCAAGTTTCAAGCCTGTGATCTTGCCGTCTTCTCAAACGCTAAAAACTTTCAAAGGGACCCATTGTGTCCATTGATTGTACCCTTGATCAACCAGGATCATATCAAGCTCATTGATCATCATAGGCAATCCCATCTAGATCCAATCACCCAAAGCCCATTGCCTCTCAAGCATATTTTCATCATCACCAATGCCAACTGTTTGATGACTGGATTGGTTGTCCCTCTCAAGGCATTAGAGCAAAATTTTGGGCCAATCAATTGGGTGATTGTCACAACCCTCCAAGCAATCTCAGGCGGTGGCTATAACAGTGTGGTGTCCTTAGATATATTTGATAATGTTGTCCAGTTCATCTTGGGTGAGGAGGAGAATATTTAATGGGAATTCCACAAGATCCTTGGCCATCTAGATCATCCTTCCAACCCATGCTCAATCATCCTGAGGAGCAATCAAGAATTCAATCCTTACAACCCTTCTTCCTTGACCAATCCCAAGCCAAACCTAATTGTTAGGATTCCGTTGAGGATCAGTGGGACAAATACCAGGGTACCCGTCCTCAACAGTCATACTGCCACTGTCTTGATCTCTTTCAAAAACCAACCCGGAAAGACTCCAAAGGATTGTTTCAAGGCCTTTGAGGAATATTGCTCCAAACCCCAAACCTTGAACTGTCCCTCAGCTCCAAACCATTCAATCTTTTTCCATCATCAAAAGATCTTCCCCAACCACAGCTCAATCATTAATTTCAAGATGGGGCAGGGGTCAGCGTTGGCCGGGTTTGAAGAGTATGTGTTGATATCCATCTGCTTCCATTGAGACCTTGTAGATCTTTTGATCTCCAAAGCATATCCCCCGCCCCTTCTGTTCTAAAAGAAAGCATGGACCAATACCATAACTGATAAATCCCAGGGGGGGGGGGGCTGATTGACCGGCCCCTCCCCTTTGCCAACTGACGGGCTGATCAATCAGCCCCCCCCTTCAACCAATCAATGGGCCAAGGGTTGGGGATTATCATAGGGTTGACAAGGTGATGAGTAGCTGTGAGAAGAGACAGACCACATGTCCCCCAGGGGGGGGGGGGGGGGGAGGGAGGAATGGGTAGAGTGATAAGGAGACTAAACAAAGTGGGGATGATGTGTTTGGAAAGGCACATTAGCGCATCTGGAAATGGAACAATTAGCCTAGTGGTTAATGCATCAATCATCAATGTTGAGTTCATGGGTTCAAATCCCATAGTGTGCAAAATTTGGGGTTGTAAAAATTCCACTACCCTCAAAATTTTATACAAAAAATTGAATTCCTTGTTGATCCTCACCCCAATCAAAGTATACGGTTGGGAGGGAGCAAGATGGAAGGAGATGATTTGAAAAACATATAGAGACATGGAATTGCCAATCAACCTCTCAATCAAACATGAATTGATTGAGAAATTGATTGGAAATTGATTTCTGGATTGATTTCCAATCAATCAAGCAATCTCAAGATGTTATACAAAAAAATTAATTCCTTGTGGATCCTCACCCCAATCAAAGTATATGGTTGGGAGGGAACAAGATGGGAGGAGATGATTTGAAAAACACATGGAGACTTGGAATTACCAATCCATTTCCAATTGATCTCTCAATCAATATCCAATCAATCTCTCAAATAATCATGAATGGGAGGAGATGATTTGAAAAAAATATAGAGACGTGAAATTGCCAATACATTGCCAATTGATCTCTAAATAAATCTCCAATTAATCTCTCAATTAATCATGAATTGATTGGCAATTGATTTCTGGATCAATAACCATTAACCTTAGAGGATGGAGGTTGTCCTACTTGTGTTTCATTTTTGGATCCAAAGCAAGCATTTGAGTTGGATGAAATTTTGAGCTAGTTTACCAGGATGATGTGATCAGCTCTATTGAGCTGCCTTGAGCCTTTGGAAGTTGATGGGGGAGGATTGTTTGATGTTGGGTTCCTGGGGGATGTTTGCTTTGTTCCATTGAATTGTTTAGTGGAATTTTGGGGGGAGGATCACTGAGGGGCCATTTAATGAGAGTAAGGGATGAAGAAATGAAGTAATGAGAGGATGAAAGTTAGGATGTGATGAAAGGGGTGAAGAGTTGAAGAAAGACTATATTGCCATGAGGGATGAAAAGGTAATGGAAGGCTATGGAGGAGTCTGATGAGGAGGAATAATAAGGCTACCAAGAGCCAATAGAGAGGGGATAATTCTTGTATAGTCAAGAGGAACTGATCTGATGAGGAGGAAGGGGCACTCCGGTATTGTTGACTGGTAATCAGATGAGTTTCATTCCTGGTCCAAGGGGAGGACCAGTATTTAAGCACAACTGGAGAACCCCAAAGGGGGCCTAGGGTAGCAGGGTTAAAACAACTAGAGAGCCCCCAGAAGGGGCCTGAGACAATAATAATAGGATAATAAAAGCAGTAAGATAGATCTAAGGCTGACTAAATTTGTCAGGTACAAAATATGAACAGAAAAATGACAACACACCACCTTAACTGACAAATTTAGGAACCAATTTTAGACCAATCAACATTTCAGAGATTCATGAGAATATGAGAAAAGAACATGAGAATGAGAGATATGAGATTTGAGAAAGGATGACAAGACACCACCTTGTCAGCATATGAGATGGGGAATGAAAGCCTATTTTAAGAGGAGCAACTAGGACCTCAGGCATAGTTGCCTAGCATGATATGGGAGGAATGATATTACTATTTTAAGAGGAGCAACAAGGACCTCAGGCATAGCTGCCTAGCATGATGGGGAGGATGATATGATGATAATGATGATAGATGAGGGTAATGGTAATGGTAAAGCTAATGATGATGTGATGGTGATGGTGATGGTTATGGTGATGGTGATGGTGATGGTGATGGTGATGGTGATGGTGATGGTGATGGTGATGGTGATGGTGATGGTGATGGTGATGAAATGGATTGGTAGCAGTTGTTGAATAATGGTGGGTGATGATTGTCTTGAATTGTAATGAGTGTGATTGTAGTAATGAAAGAGGGTGGATAATAGAAAGGTATATACAGATAGTATTGAACAAAAGAATGGGAGGATTCCAACACACCAGCCTGTTCAATACTAGATGGGAGGAATGTTAATGTGTTGTTGGAGTTGAATTGAATGTTGTTGATGGTGTTGAGAGTTGATTGTTGATATTGTTGATGGAGATTGGATGGCAAAGGATGATGGAGGTATTGATGATGTAGCAGGTGGAGCATAGGAGATCAATGGGAGCAAGCAAGCGGTTGAGAAGGAGTGGAGCAAGCGAGTGGTGATGTAGCGTGTGGAGCGGATGAGATGGAGCGGAGTGAGCGAGTGGTGATGTAGCGTGTGAAGCGGAGGAGATGGATGGGAGCAAGTGAGTGGTTAAGATGGAGCGGAGCAAGCGAGCGGGTGAATGTTGGAGAGGAAGCGGCGGAAGTGGATGAAGGGAGCAAGCACAAGGTTGGATTGGAGAGAGGGGAAATGGATGAAGGGAGCGAGCACAAGGTCGGATTGGAGAGAGGACAATGGGCGCGAGCAAGATGATCTGGATGTTGGAAGAGGACAGGTAGATAGTGGACCAAATTGTGCGCGAGTGGGCAAGGGATCGAGAGCCGGACGGGTTGACAGCAATTAACTGGGCGAGCGCAAGATTGGATTGGCAGGAGGAATTGGTGGAGGGAGACGGTAATGGATGCTGAGAGCGAGGTGAACAACAAGAGCCGGATCAATCAAGCGAGAAAGAATGTGGGGGGATGAAGGTTGGGTGATTTGGATGGGGATTGGAGACAATGGCTTGGGGCAAGGGGCGATGGTGAGAGCGAGTTACCAGACCCTGAGGCCGAGTTGCCGGGCAAGGATGAAGTCAAGTTATCAGGTGAAGTTGAAGGTGAATTAGTAGGTGAAGGTGAGGCCAAGTTGGATGGTTGATTGGAGTTTGATGGATTAGACCCGGATGACTGGTTTGAGGACGAGTCAGAAGACAAGGGATTCTTTGAGGGAAAAGAGCTTGCTGATTGAGCAGCTGAGTTCAAAATGTCATCCAATCAAATATGTTTGTGATATAAATTGCAAGTACAGGTAAAGAGTCAGTATTCGGGCGATAGAAGGCCGGGAGTGGATTGTTTGAATCCAAACGAGTGTGATTAGATGAGTCAAAAATGACAGAAAGATGTGGTGGGGAGGGAGCAACAAAAGTGTTGATGGTTGAATGAACAGAATTGACGGGTTGGAGAGGTTGGCCGAGAGGACGGTTGTGAGTGATTTCAATGGGGAGAGCGGGAAGAGGGATGGTGGATGAAGCCCCAAGTGATATATGTGAGCCGATGAGTTAGGATGGATTGATTTGAGATTGGGATGATGGTTGGCGGTGTAGAGTTTGATCAAACAATGATGCTGATTGGTGGTGGTGGTTGAGAGTAGGACCTAATCACCACTCTGAACTCCAATGATTTTGCAATCAAGGTGAAGGAAAATGTTGCAAGAGAGAGGTTTTGGAGTGGAAGTGCTGGCTTGGGTCATCCATGATCTGGGCTTGCCATTGAGTAGATCACCAACCTGGGTGGTGACAAGATTGTAGGGTAACAAGCCAATGATCAGGGTCCAGAAGAATGGTCTCAAGGGTAATCTCAGGACACCCAAGGCCAGGTTGAGGCCGGCGTAGGGGACGATGGGTAAGAATTGAGCAATGAGGAGGTAGGAGGAGAGTTCCAAGGTATTGTATTGATCGATGGAGCCGGGTAGTCTGAATCAATTGATGAAGGCCAGCGATTTGGGCAAGAACCTGATCACAAACGGTCTGAGGATAGTCAAGGCGATGAGATAGGCTAGGGATGAGCCAATGGCGGTGAGGAGGCAGGTGAGGATGGTGGAGAACCAAGTACCGTAGATGGCGCCAATGAGGATGTTGAGGAGGACAGTACCAGGAATTGAGAAGGCCTGTTTCCAGATGAAGATGAGGGAGAGGATCAAGGTGAGATGGAAGAAGGGGAGTGATTACGGATCTTGAACGTAGAGTTTGAGGTTGATCAGTTCGGCTCAAATGGAGTCAATGGAGGTGGGCAACCTGAGGGAAGGGATGGTGGAGATGGCAAGGGTGATGATGAGGATGGATGATAGGATGATAGGATGATGGATTGAGGATGATGGGCAGAAGGATGAGTGGGGTTGGAGGATGGAGGCGTAGAGCGGGTATGAAGATGGAATGGATGATGAATGATCCAATGAGAGATGTAGTAATAGGAGTTGCAAGGCTGAGCAGAAAATTGGCAAAGGGGCGAGATGGGTTGAGAAGATAATGATAAGTAAACCAGTTGGAACAATGAAGTTGACTGGATAGCTTAGTGGGATGAGATTTTGGCTTTTAACTATGAAGAGTTGAAGAAAGACTATATTGCCATGAGGGATGAAAAGGTAATGGAAGGCTATGGAGGAGCCTGATGAGGAGGAATAATAAGGCTACCAAGAGCCAATAGAGAAGGGATAATTCTTGTATAGTCAAGAGGAACTGATCTGATGAGGAGGAAGAGGCACTCCGGTATTGTTGACTGGTAATCAGATGAGTTTCATTCCTGGTCCAAGGGGAGGACCAGTATTTAAGCACAACTGGAGAACCCCAAAGGGGGCCTAGGGTAGCAGGGTTAAAACAACTAGAGAGCCCCCAGAAGGGGCCTGAGACAATAATAATAGGATAATAAAAGCAGTAAGATAGATCTAAGGCTGACTAAATTTGTCAGTTAAAAAATATGAACAGAAAAATGACAACAAGTGGGGGTGAAGTGATGAAGCAATGAAGCAATAAGAGGATGGATGTGATGAAAGCAATAAATTGATGACCATGATAAAGCAAGGTGAGAGTGATGAAGTGATGAAGCAATGAGAGTGATGAAGTGATGAAGCAATGAGAGTGATGAAGTGATGAAGCAATGAGAATGATGATGTGATGAAGCAATGAGAGTGATGGAGTGATGAGAATAGAAATGAAGCAATGCAAGTGATGAAGCAATGAGGATAGCAATGAAGTGATGAGAGTGATGAAGTGATAAGGATATTTATGAAGCAATGAGATTGATGAAGTGATGAGGATAGCAATGAAGCAATGAGAGTGATGAATTGATGAGGATAGTGATGATGAAATGAGAGTGATGAAGTTTTACAATAAGGTTGGAGGATGAAACCAGGGGTTATGATTTGGAATGACGCATGGTTGAGCTGTTGAAGGCCTTTATATACTTTATTTGAAAAAACTAATTTATTTTCAGGTAACTTTGACAAATCTGATATGAAATAAGTGGGTTTTTTTAATTTTTAATGGCGGGTTTGAAATGGCCAATTTGGGTTGAAACCTGCGATTTTTGAATGGAGGGTTTGCTTCACTTTGATATTCCATATTATTCACACAGTGAGGCAAACCAATGAGATGCTTGAATTCTTGATGAGAGGCTTCAATGGATCTCTAATGGGTTTGGATGGTGATGGAGAATTAAATTTTTTGAACTAAATTATAGAAAGAGCCAGTAGAAGAATTGATGAATCTTTTAATGTGGGAGTGAGAACCTGCTATTATTGATGTACTTGTGTTTCCAAAGTGAAAGTATTTGTTTTCCAAATAGGACAAAAATTTTCTTTTTAGAGGAATCCAGTTTTCAAGAAGGTAGTCGCAAGTGCGTGGATTCAAGACCAGAGAAATTTTTGAAAAGTTTTTGTGATAGGTTGATTCAGATTTTGAATAGAACAAACAATGCCATTGTTTCTGTCATAGCTTCTATTCATCTTCAGATTTAAAGTGATTCCAGCAATGAGTTTGAATATTTGTGAAAATTTGCCAGACACAGAGAAGATGATGAGAGGAAGGGAAAGCTGACTAAATTGAGCTAATAAGTGCTTGTTCCTTTTCTGTCACAATCACACTAGGTTCTTTATCTTCAAAAATTTCCTGAATTTGAGTCAGGGACCAATCATAGTTCTGCTTTTCCTCTTGAGATAAGAAACAGGATGCAACTGAGAAGCTTCTAGCAGAACTTTTTATCCCAAGAATATCAAGAAGGGGCATTCCAAAAGGTTGATAATTTTCATGGAATCAGCATGGGAAATAAATAATGAAGTAATTTGACCATACAAATTGTTCATTTTGTAGTAAAAAGAAGAATTACTGAGTTCCAGTATGAGTGCTTCCACAGGAGTTTTCCAATCAAGGGAATTTTTTTGTATTTGGGATCTTTTGTTGTAAATTTTGGGTAGATTTGTATGGATAGGTGATGATGATTTTTGTATAAGAGATTTGAGAATTTTTAAAGGGGGAACTACTGCTTTGGATAAATTTTCAGCCACCACCTTTTGCTCCCCTTTGATTCTTCTGTGGATGAGATGAGTGGAAGGATCAATGGAAGGTGGGTGTTTGTGCTCTGGACATATAACCTACACCACCCAAACACCCAATCTTTTTTAAAAATTCCCTCATAACCTGAAAGGACAATTGTTCTTTCTTGATTTTTTAATTTGGAGGTATCTGTGCTTGCAATTTGATATTCTGGTAGATATGGCATATCCATGGGACTTTGCCCATGACTGGATAGCCTCAACCAGCTCCTCTTTTTTATTATATGATAGCTCAGAAGGAGGGGCAAGAGGAGTGGAATCAACAGTTTGAGTAGATGAATAAGGAGAAAGAGGATTTGAATCACTAGTTTGATTAGATGAGATAATGGAGGATGGGCCTGGTGAAACAGTTAAAAAAGCTCTGAAAAGTGGGTGGATGTTTTCTTGAGCCATTGGAAGAAGAGATGGTCTTGTTTGGAAGTATCTGGAGTGTTAAGTTGTTTTGATGAGTGGTTGTTGGTGTGGTGTGGTGTGGTTTTATGTGGTGTGGTTTTGTGTGGTGTGGTGTGGTGTGGTGTGGTGTGGTGTGGTGTGGTGTGGTATGGTGTGGTGTGGTGTGGTATGGTATGGGAGTTGGATGGTGTGGTTGGGCGTGATGGGAGGGTGGAACAGGTCAAGGGGGTGGTTTATAAGATAATTGGGGCGCTCCAAGATGGGTTGTGGTCCCAGGAAAAAGTTTTCATTCATATTGAATATATGCATGTGAAGGGCTCAAAGAACAGTGAATTTTTCAAAATTTTTGGTTTTCTGATGGAATCTTTTAAGGTCAAAAATGACATCCAAAAATCCTGAAGATTTTTTTTAAAAGCTCTTGAATAGTTATCTTACAATTTTCAAAGCTTGAAACACCAAAAAAATAACTAAAAATGGCAAACATAAGGATCCAAAAGTCAAATGAGAAAATTGAATTTTTTGAATTTTTTGCTTTTTTCAAGGAATTTTTTAAGGTAAGATAATACATCCAAAAAATCTGAAAAATATTGGAATTCTCTTTGAACATTTTTTTAACTTTTTGATAGCCTTGGAATTCAAGGGTGGGGTCAGTGAGTGACCCTACCTAATTTTGGGTGAGGAATTCATTTCTGTAATAATATTTATGTATTTCTCACTCCTTATTTTGTTAATTGAGATATGCTTATTTTTCATAGTTTTGTGTTGCTATTGAAAGGTAGCTCTGTACATAGTAGCAAGCTGACAGCAAGAATCTGAGTGATTGTCAAGTTGATTTTTTGAATGGGCTAAGATTTTGAATTCTCAAAAAAATTGAAGAGCTTGACCCTGTTCATGATAGAAGAACTGAAATTAAACAGATCTTAGACAATGATAGATTCCTTCAAAATTGAGAGCATCAATGAAATGCTTGGATTTGTCACGCAGTTTCCATGGGCATGAATGAAACCCAAATCCCTAAGGGTGAGTTTGGACCCACAAAAACCATCATGAAGCCTCATTTTGGAAATAAAGTTAGCATCATGTTTGATTTTGCACAAAATCAAACATGATGCAACCTTGTTTCTGAACAAGATGTGTTTGGTGTCCACAAGCAACATGATAGTCTTGAGGGGAGATGTCTTTGGCTTTCACCAGTGACAGGGGAGATGTCAAGGGCAAAAGTGGGGGATAAGTCAATAGTTAGCGCATAGAGGGAGGAGAGGATGTGTCTATGTACGTACATGATGCTAACAATTTGGTCCGGACCAAAATGTTCCGTTGTGTCCAATTTTGGCCTATGGGAGACCTCAAACCTTGAGAAGCATCAACTACCATCATTTGGGCTAAAGTTCACGAGTGGACGCCAAACACCCACCATGAAAAGCTACCCAACCATCATATGCCTTAATAAATATTCAGGATTTAAAAAATGAAATGAAAAGGAAAATAAAAGGATTGAAATGTCCAAAGGTAAATTTGATTTTTTTGACTTTGTGTTTTTTGAAGGAATTTTTAAAGGTGAAAGGATACATCCAAAAAATATGGGAAAAAAATGAGCACTATGAATTTTGGTTGAAATTTATGGCAGCTAAAATAAAAAAAACCAATGAAAATAGCCAAAATGATGATCCAAAAACCCATGCAAAAATTTCTTTTTACAGAATTTTTTTCATCTTTTGATTCCATTTTTGAAGGGGTTCTAATGGCTCCAAAATTACCAAAAAGTTTGGTTAGGAGTTCAAGAAACCCTGCTACAGGGCTGGGCAGTCATAATCCAAAAAAAATGATTTCTTGAAAGTTGTGTGAAATACCAAAGGGGCGCCACTGCGCATGGAAGTCAAAATGTGAGAAATAAAGGGTTGGATGCATGAGAAAAATAATGCCCTATTTTTATTTATTTTTATTTATTTATTTATTTATATTTATTTATTTATTTATTTATATTTATTTATTTATTTATATTTATTTATTTATTTATATTTATTTATTTATATTTAATTATTTATTTATTTATTTATATTTATTTATTTATTTATTTATTTATATTTATTTATTTATTTATATTTATTTATTTATTTATATTTATTTATTTATATTTATTTATTTATATTTATTTATTTATTTATATTTATTTATTTATTTATATTTATTTATTTATTTATATTTATTTATTTATATTTATTCATTTTTATTTATTTACTTATTTTTATTTATTTATATTAAATTATTTATATTAATTTATTTATATTAATTTATTTATTTTTATTTATTTATTTATTTATATTTATTTATTTATTTATTTTGATTTATTTACTTATTTGTATTTATTTTTATTAATTTTTATGAATTTTTTTTTGTTTTTATTTGTTTATTTTTTGTTTATTTTTGTTTATTTTATTCAGTCTTTGCTTTTCTTTCCTTTTTTATTTTTATTTATTTTTTTTATGAAAATGGGTTTCAAACAGCCACTCACGATTCAAAATGAGTTGTGAATGGCCACTCACAACACCAAATCCATTGTGAGCAGCCATTCACAACCAAGGCATGTTTCAAGCAGCCATTCATTTAACTGATACCAGTTTTGAGCAGTAGTTCACAACTCGAAATGGGTTTTGAGTGGCACCACCCAACCCTTTTTAGGTTGTGAAGGAGGGTTGTGAGGTTGAAAATTTAACATTGCCCTTTTTGATTTTTTTTTACCCCGCTCCCTGTTGGCACAATGGATGACAGTTGTCCATTTTTCCAACAGTTGTTCCCCTGGGTGCCTCCTTTACGGGGGGTGGGGGGGGGGGGTTGATCTTTCCATAAGCAATGGTTGGTTTGGTGGACAACTTTTTCTAAGTTTTCCATTTTCCCAACAGTTTCCCCCCCCCCTGTGGTAGACCAAACCTTTCCTATAGCCATCAGACTCACTTTTATAGAATAAAAACAGCTCAAACCCTCAAATTAATCTCAGAAATGGATTCTAAATCAAGAATAACCTATAGTCACCCAGCCAAAGTACCTCTCTATCCTTCATGGATTAGAAGATACATCCCAAGAACCCTTCAATTGTGGCAAACTGATACCCAAAAAGGTGTCACAGCCATGAGGAAGGAATAAAGAAATACCTTGGAAACCCTCAAGTACACACCAGTAACAGATTACCTCAACACCAGGACCATACAACAACCCTGTAACCTCATCCAGAATACAGCAACACACAAACAGGAGGCAGTGCAACTAGTTCAGCTCCTGTCACCTCACCCAAAAACAAGCAAATATACATACAGAAGGCTGTGCAGAAGTATGCAGGAAAATTATATGCAGGAGGAAGGGGAACCAGTCGCAACCAGAAAAAAAAAAGCAAATACAAATACAAAAAGCTATGCAGAAGTATACAGGAACAGTATAGGGAGGAGTAAGTGAAACCAGTCTCAATCAGAACCAAGCAAACTACCAGTACCAAAAAACCTCAGCACCACAGAGCAATTTATGTAGTCAGAAGAGTGTGATACCAAGCACCCCATCAGTACAAGTAACACTGGGCTGCCCAGAAATATATGCAGGCATCCCATACAGTACCAACAAACCCCAGCAGCACACAACAATTTATGTAGTCAGAAGCATGTGGTACCAAACAACCCACCAGTACAAGCACCACAGGGATACCCAGAAATATATGCAGGAAGTAAAGACCATGCAGAAGAAAACAAACTACCAGTAATGCCCAGAAATACATGAAGGTAGAGGCAAGTAGCACCAAACAAATCACCAGTGAATTAACAGAAACACATATAGGAAGAATCAAGTAACACCAAACCAACCACCAGTATTGGACAAGAATATATTTTACCTGCACTTCAAAGCAGTTCATGCAGGGATGTGCATGCATTTAAACCCTGTACAATATTTTTCAAACCTGCAGAAATGCCTCATGTAACTGCACAAGCTTTTTCCAACCAGCAGAAATGTCTCATGTAACTGTATCTCACTGTTCCTCACCAGAACAGGGAGAACCCTCAGGGGCAGCATGGGGCACCCCCTCAGGCAGGATTATTCTATTTAAGGATGGCCTATCTACCCTATTCAAGTTGTATCATCATTCCATCTGGCCTATAATTCCATCAGGCCTATTATTTCATCAGGCCTATTCACCTAATCACCCAACCAATCAGTGGTTATCTGTGGTAACTACCCAGATAAATAGTATCAGTGAACCAATTATAAATAAAAAGTAAATCAGAGATCAATTTATAACCCATCTTTAACCAATTAAACCAGCCCATCAGGTGCTTGAATAAGGGTTCTTCTGTGACCTAAATATTAAGCACCAGATCAAAGAAAGACTACCCATTAATCAATAAATAACCCTTAAAAAGAAAGAGAGCACAACAAAAAGAAAATAACAACTTTTACTCTACCCAGCCCCCCCTGGGTAAATCCACCCTTGGGTCCTCTCCTGAACCATCCGTTTGATAAACTCTTGAAACCTTTAATATTTGGATATTGGTTAAAATCAAATATATCTGATCAACCACTAATCAATAATCCAATACATCTGGTCCATTCTTCAACAATCCTACCAATAAAACAGTAAATAACTAATCTAGGACTGATCTGAGACCTATTTTAAGTCTCAAAAAAAACCAGCCATTAATTCAAATAAATTATTGTGCAGACTTACTATAGTACTAGAAGGGCAGGCAATTCAAAACCACCTTAGTATTACTAATTCTATAATGGGGTAGGAGTAATACTAAATTCCCCTTCAAGGACTGCCAGAAATATATTTTATAAATTAAGTATATAATCCCACAGGAGTCTCTACACAGCGCACTTCCTGTACTGGCAGGGGGATTTTCTCAAGGGTCAATCTTGCTGCAACTGAATGCCAGCGCCATGGAAAACTTAGGCTAAGTGGTCCATTGTGACAACAGGGAGAGGAGTGAAAAAAAACCAGAAAATAACAATAAAAATAAAAAAATAAAAAAAATAAATAAAAATCTAAAACAATTAGAAAAATAAAAAAAACAAAAACCAAAAAACCAAAAAAAAAAAAAAAAAAATTTAATCAAAAATAATCAAAAAAGAAAAAAAAAAAAAAAAAAAAAACAAAAAAAACAAAAAAAAAGAAAAAAAAATTTCTTTTGTTAAAAAAATTTCAAAAATATCAAATAATATTCAAGAAAATAAAAAAATAAAAACAAAAGCAGAAAAAGGAAAAAATAAATGAATAAATAAATAATGAAAATAAAAATAAAAATTGAACCTTTCAAAAATTTACAAAAAGCTCAATTCAAAAAAATTTTTTTTTTAAGAAATCTTTCAAGGAGAAATTTTAAGAAAGGTAGAATTATTTTTCATTAAAATGATCCATTTTTCCACATGGTTCATGGTTCTGAGGGAATCCAACCCATGTTTTGGATTTTTTTTTGGAAATGATCTTCTGCAAACAAGAAGTCTCCAAATCAGATTGATACCTTCCACTGGAATGAATTTTCTTCATTGAGGAAAAAAAAGGTCTATAAATAATCATTAAATTTCATTTCTTTTCAACAGAATTGATAAAAAATACTTTTTCAGCTTGATACCAATAAAAAAAAAACCATGTAACATAGCTCTGAACCAAATTTCTTTATAGTGGTAAAATAAATATGGAATTAAAGGTAAATATATAAATTCCCAATTGTTCTTTTTATGTAAGATATTTTGATTCAATTCATTCATTAAATAAATATTCTGCATGAATCTTCTTTGGCCATCCAGAAATAAATTTGATCTTTGACTCCAAAACCAAAAAAAAGTCAAAACAGGTTCCACTCCCCACCCCAGGTGCTGGACCTGCCAGGAGATGAAGCCTTTTTTTCATGAAAATTATTCCATCTTGAACTTAAAATTTGACAAATTTTTGTGAGAAAAATATGAATCCAAAAATAAAAGCCTCAATTAAGATTTACAGGTAAACTAGAATTTCTTGAAACAGACTTCTGCCACTGATAGCCAGGTTTTAAGAAATGCTTCTCTCAAAAAGAAAGCATGCAAACAACTTGAGTTTGAAAAAATTCAAACCTCACCACAAAGTATTTTTTCAGTTTAGAAAAGCAGAAAATGAAAAAATAATAGCTGCATGAAGATTCTAGGTAATATTTTGAGTGCAAACGCTGCCCTACCTGAGTAAAAATAAAAGGATAAATTAAGGCCAAATGGCCCAAGTTGTTATTGGAAGTAAGCCTGAAAACAACCCAGAATTATTAATATCATTTTTCAAGGGGCTATTTTTTCAAGTTAAAAAAAGATCTCAATAAAAAAAAGCATATAAAATTTGGTAGTTTTATCCTTCTTGATAGATTTCTTCAGCTCCAAATAATTTCACAAAAATTCAAAGCTTTATTGATTTTTGTGGAGGAATGGGTTTAATTCATCTACAATTAGACATATTGGTTTTTCTTAAAAAGAAAACTTTTCCAGCATCTCAGAATCAAACTATCAAGTTCTTTTTTTTGAAATTAATTTTTTTACTGTTAAAATTGATTCACTGGAAACAAAAACATGTAATTTTGGGAATACCAAGGTATAGTCCCTCCTTGTGTAAAATTGGGCATAAATGATGAATCAAATCTCCAAAAGCTCAAAAAAAAATGGCTCCCAAAACACTTTGGATGGAAGGGTTAATATTAGGGCTTATCAAAGTCAGCAAAAGCACCATTAGAAACCCACCATTTTTCTTGACCAAACCTGCCATTTTTAATGGTGGGTTTCTGAAATACACATACTGCCTAACTGTTGTATTTAAAAATGGAGGGTTTCATGAAAATGGTGTGTTTCAAAAATCAAACCAGCCATTATCATACATCCAACATTCATTGCATGCAAAGCACCCATCCACAACTCCAACTCAGTAAATCCATACCAATCCCATCTCCATTTCACCACACACATTTCATCTCCATCCCTTCACATCTCCATTGCTTCACATCTACGTTGCTTCACATATCCATTGCTTCACATATCCATTGCTTCACACCTCCATCACATCACACACATCCCATTGCATGAAAAAAACCATCCAGACCTCCACCTCAGCAAATGCATACCACTTCCATCTGTCAGAAGTCATATGAAAACAAATGAACACTGTGGGATTTGAACCCACAACCTCAGACTCTTTATATGAGTGATGCTCTTACCAATTGAGCTAAGTGCGCTGTTGAGTAAGGAGCTGTTGATTCATAGCTATTTGGCTGATCACCCCGGAAGAGGTGTACTTATCCCAGCATTCTATGATGTGGGTGGCACATACCAGTCAATGAACTGCTCATAGCAATTATGTAATCTAACACCCCTCTGTGCTTTGAGCAGGGACTCAACCATTTGATTTCATTGATAAAGACGGATTGTTATTTTTGACAGCTGTTAGGCTGCAGTCTTTGTGATTGTATAACTCTTGCTACCATGTCAGAAGTCATATGAAAAGAAATGAACACTGTGGGATTTGAACCCACAACCTCAGACTCTTTATATGAGTGATGCTCTTACCAATTGAGCTAAGTGCGCTGTTGAGTAAGGAGCTGTTGATTCATAGCTATTTGGCTGATCACCCCGGAAGAGGTGTACTTATCCCAGCATTCTATGATGTGGGTGGCACATACCAGTCAATGAACTGCTCATAGCAATTATGTAATCTAACACCATCTCTGTTGAATGACACACATCTCATGTCCATAACTTAAAATCTCCATTGCTTCACACAAATACCATCATAATGTTTTTTAAAATGTCCAATCAAACTTCCCAGAAGCAAGTTAAAAATGCAAAAAAGCTGACTGAAATTTTTTTATTCTTTGACTCCAATTCAGAATCTGATTCAGACTCCAATTTGGAATCAACTTGGTTATCTTTGAATTCTCTATTGGAAAAGGGATAAATAGTTTGACAAAGAAACACTCTCCACAAACCTATGTATGAAAGGCAAAAGCTTGATCTACTCCCCTACTTAAGCTTCCATAAAATGTTGCAAAATTTATTGCCTTCATTCATGAAACTTCAAGAGATTATTGAAGACCACCACATCTTCCAGAAAAGTTCTCAGAATCCTCAAAAAAATAAAGCTATCTGACTCCATGTTGCTCTTTGTAGATTGGGATCAAATGGAAATGAAGCAGCAATTCATTCATTAGAAAATATATTCTCAGTTGATTATGTAACTATTGACTTATACACCAGAATAGTCATGATCGCTTTCCTATCTTTCCATTTCTCAGTCCTTTGTTGGCCAAAAAAAGAAGGATGAAAGTAGATATCTCAAGTAATGGAGGCCAAAGGCTTTCCTGGTTGCATTGGTTTTGTTGATGGAACCACTATCCCCTTGAGTCAAAAACCCAAGCTAGATGTCAACCACTATTTTGATTGAATAAAAAGGCAATTGATTCATTTTTTTTCCAAAGACTTTGATAAAAACTTTTATAACACACTGAAAAAATATTTTTTATTTGTTTTCTATAGATAGTCTGTGTCACTAAAACTTGTTAGTGATAACAACAAGAAGTTCATATCACTCCATGCTGGCCTTCCAGGTTCTTGTCAAAATTCATATGTTTTCAATTGGATGTGGATTTCCCAGCAACAAGATAACTACTTTGAGCAAGATCAATACCTTTTGGAAAATTTAGCTTATTCTAGTGGGAAATATGTGGTTCCAGCATACCTCAATGTTTCATGCAATGATCAAGCCAAAACCAATTTCAAATATTATCTTACCCAATTGTGATTTTGCCTTTAGCATGTCATAGGAATCCTGTAAGGAAGATGGGAAAGCTTGTGGGAAATGCAAAACAAGGTACAAAATTTCAAAGAAATGAGTTTCCTCATAAACTGGATTATCAATTGTGTAATCCTTCACAAACTTCTTGCCAACATCAAAGATGAATGGGAAGAAATATTTGAAGAAGATATTCCAAATCCTCCTCAAGTCATCCTGGTCTCATCTTGTACCTCATCTCCTTCATTGAGAGAGTTTATTCTAATAATCACACCAGCTCACTTTGATGAGTAGCATTCAAATTTTAAATAGGTAAAATATTGCATCATAGAATTTTTTTTGATTTTGGTTGATCAAATCCTAAGCTGACTTGGTTGTTTTTTTTTTTTGGTGTACTGAGACAAAAAAAAGAACCATAACTTCCAAACCTCCCACCTCACCCCACCAAACCACCAGTCCACTTCTCCCTCCCCCTCACAAAACCACCTTACCCACCACCACCACCTCACCCCAACAAACCGGGGGTCCACACCTTTCTCCTCCTCACCAAACCACCTCACCCACCACAACCACCTCACCATCCACCTCCACCTACCTCCAAGTTCACCCAGTCCTTCTCCTTCTGATTATTCTTTGGTCAGCTCCCCAGGTAAGTCCCCCCGTCCTCCTCAATTGATTGGAGCTGAACTCCACCCCCCTCCTCCTCCTTTTAGAACCATTCATCCTTCATTGGTTGGCAGCTCAGGTGTAAGCACCCACCCTCCTCCTCTTCCTCCCCTTCATCCTGCCCCTCCATCTCCTCTTTCTCCCCTTCATTGCGCTCCTCCCCCTCCCCTTCATCCCCCACCTCCTTCTTTTTTTTCAATAAATTGAACCACAAAAAATGATTGAGCCACAAACAGTTGTTTGTTGGCAGGGTCAATTGACCTGAAAACAAGCAATTTTTTGCTGGCAGGGTCAATTTACCTGCAAACAAGAAATTTTTTGCCGGCCAATTGATTGGTCAATTGACTGGAAAACAAACAATTGATTGCAGCCAATGGATTGATGAGGAGGCCCCCCTTCACCTCCTCCTCCTCCTTACAATGCTGTTGCCGTTTGATCAAAAAGTAGGATGTGGGGAATGATTTCCTGCCGCCCCTTCACCTCCTCCTCCCTGATGATTAGAAATGGGCTGACAATTAGTTTTTTTGGTAGGAGAATTCCCTGTAATGTTTTTTTATTTTCCATGTTTTTGATAATCTATGTTTATTATAATGGAATAATCAATGTTTTTTTTTTGTTTTTTTATTGATTCCATGCAATCCAGAATATGTTCCCACCCCCTGTTTGGAAAATTATTCTCCCACTAAACTCAAAATGCTATACAATCATTTGATTCCTTTCTTGATGCTCACCAAAATTGAAGTATTTTGATGGCAGGGAACAAGATGAGAGCAAATGATTTGAAAATCATACAGAGAGGTGGGAAGAATTGGGCTCTTCAGCAAAAGAGGGCTCAAAAACAAGATTTTGAAATCTCTTTGGAGATCAAAGATGGAGGGATCAATGAAAGGTTTGCGTGGTCAGAACAAAAACTACCTCCTTTGGATCTGTACTCTGGCATCACTGCTAAAAAAAGAAATAACCATTGGAAACCCTCTCCTGAAGGGTTTGAACAGGCCAAACAAAAGATAAAACACTTCCATTTCTTCTCCCCTGGAAAGGTCTTCATTAATGATCAATGCAATCATGAGGCTCTGGTGGAAATAATCAAATTTTTACCTTTGTATAAACTCTTGGAGCAACATAAGAAGGACCTCAAATTTGTGAAAAATTTCCTTCACCAATCAAAAAGATTTTCCAACACTTTTGCTTTCTCAAGATCTTGGCGTGGAAAAATGTGGGCAATCGGATGGCAAAAATCAATTCAACCCTCTGAATTCTTTGGATGATATTTGCAGAAAGCTGCCATTAAATCTTTCCCTAAAGAGTATACTTTTCTCAACCTTAGGTTGGAAAAAGCATCTCAAATCCTAGGCCAAATTTTCAGAAAATTAGCCAAACCAGAACATGATTCCAACCAAGAAACCATGCTGGAAAACAATATCCCCTCTTTCTCTTCATTGGAATTCAGATCTTGCCTCACTCCTTTTGACTTCTCCCCTCACATAATCTTTACCTCAGACTCCTTCTGAAACTCACCCCATATTGAAAAAGGTGATTCCTCCTCCTATTACTTTTAACTGCTGGCCTCAACCAAAAAATTGAATGGACAAATTATCAACACAAGGACAAATATAAAGTATCTAATGGCTAATTTATTGTCTCTGAATTGGGATTTGGAATTGATTTCAAAGAAAAACGTATTGTAAAAATGGTTTGGGCAGCAAAAAAGTACAAGTACTTCACATTTCCTGTCATGGATACTGCCACCCATACTAGGATGGCTATGTCTTTGCCAATTAAAAATACCACTCTAAACACATGCAAAGACTTGAAAAGCGGTCAAATATATTCTAGACCAAAGAGGGTAAATAAAAAAATAAAAAAGATTTGTTCATTGGTGTTGTTAAAAATACTTTCAAATGTTTTTGCAATCAAAAAGATTTGTTTTGTTTTTATTTTTAAAGTTTTTATCAAAGTAAATATATTTACAAGCCAAGCAATCAAGTAATCTCCTTTATTTTGTCCACAGTTCTACTGCTACCAATACATGCCATGGCTACCAATAACCTATCTTTTTTTTCTGTGGCTAGCCTTTCCGTCTCCTTTTTTGAGTTGGTCTTCCGCTCAACCCTTCTCCTTCTCCTCTTTTTGAAACTCCAGTCCATCCTGTTTCATTTTCAACTCAGCATCTAACTTTTGCTGATGAACCAGAATCTCAGTTTTCTGCTTTTAAAAATTCATAGCCAGTTGAAAACCCCACATCTCCTCTTCAAATTCAAGTTTTTCAGATTCAATTTGTGATTTCACTGTTTTTTGGAGAGGAATAGGAATGAGCTTGATTTTGAAAGCAAAGAGAATAAATTGATTCACTTAATTGAATCTCTCTTCTCTATGATACAATCAAATCCAGAAAAATTTGAAGTGCTTCTCCTCTTTTGATGGCTATTGGGGTTGAGGCTTATGGAATTGGAGGCCTTTCACTTTCCCTTTGCAGAGGAGGTTAGTGTTGAAACCTCATTCCTCTCATTTTAAGGGGATGTGGGAGGCCCCATTGGCTTGAGTATTTGGCCATTCAGGAACAGATGAGCCTATTTTTTTACAATCTGGATTATTCAGGATTAACCAGGTAGAAGATAAATAAACTTGTTTCATTAATTGAGCAGATGTTGATAGTAGTTGCAATACAGGAAAGAATTGCTCCTCATTGGAAAATTTGCCAAGTAATTCCACCCCATGAAGCGAGTGATCCAAAGAAGGAAGTGAGGGGTCCAAGGAAGGGTTTGAATTTTTGATCAATGCTGATAAAGATGGTATTGGAGCTGATTCTGTTGGAATATCCTCATCCACATCAGATTAGGGCCACTCATAGGTTTCATTGGGATCATCATTGCTAGGCTGAGAATCCACAACAGGTCCTCAGAATCAACTGAATCTGATTTTTGAGAATCAAAAGCGGCTAAAGGGGTGATGTTGCATTTTTTCCAAAGATTTTATCCATTGGAATATAAAAAGGACAGAAAGAGTCCAACTGATCAACCACCAAGTTTATTCCATCCACTTTATTGGAGTCAGTGATACCAAAGCCAGTGGAGATTGACATTTTGTGGGTTTTCTTGTACATGATTCAATAGTTCTTGAAATGCTCCCACATCTTTTTGGATGAAAGAACATCCTACCTTTGGTTTTATTCTTCATTTCCTTGGCCATCAGGAGATAACCATTAACCTTAGAGGATGGAGGTTGGCCAACTTGTATTTCATTGTTGGATCCAAAGCAAGCATCATAGTTGGAGGGGATTTTGAGCCCGTTTACAAGGATGATGTGATCAGCTCTCCTGAGATGAATTGAGCCTTTGTAAGCTGATGGGGGAGGATTTTTGGATTTTGAGTTCCTTGGGGGTGTTTGCTTTGGTCCATTGGATTTTTTAGTGGACTTGCGGCTGGAGGTTTGCTGAGGGGCAATTTGAAAAGATTAAGAGGGATGGAGGAATGAACCAATGAAGCAATGAAGTGATGAAGGGATGTGTTGAATGCAGGGATGAAGTGATGAAGCAATGAAGAAATGAAGAAATAAGAGTTAGGATGTGAAATAAGTGGGCATGAAGCAATGAAGTGATGAGTGGATGGATGTCATGAAAGCAACAATGTGTGAGAAATTGATGAGATTGATGAAGTGATGAGGTGAGAAAGTGATGAGAGTGATGAAGCAATGAGAGGGATGAAGTGATGAGGATAGCAATGAAGAGATGAAGAGCAATGAATGAAACATTTTGGATGAGTTTGGAGGTAGAATGTTTCCAATGAGTTCAGAGGTTGAAACCAGGGGTGATGATCTGGAATAATGGGTTAAGGTGGTAAAAGCCTTTGAATAGTTTATTTGAAAAAAACCATTTATTTTCAGGAAACTATGACACTTTTGATGTGAAATAAGTGGGTTTTTTTGATTTTTAATGGCGGGTTTGAAATGGTGGATTTGGGTTGAAACCCGCCATTGAAAAATGGTGGGTTTGCTTATCTTTGATACACTGTATTTTTTACAAGTTATTCAAACTCAATTCAATTACAATAGAGAAATATTTTTCTCTAGACTTTTTTTTTGATTCTGAATCAAAAAAAGTAATCAAAAAAGTTATAGGTGACTTGGGCCACAGAGACAATATTTTTTCTCAAAGAAAGTTTCCCTCAGAAATTGAGTTTGAAGGTTAGTCTTCAGGTAAAAACATGGAAATCTGAAATCACAATGTGTACATCAATGATTTTTCCTTCATTATTTTCCTTCGTTACTTCCAAATTCAATAAAAGGCTCCAAATTCTTGGCAATGATCATTCTGGCTTCCTAAATTCAATTTTAACTGAAGAAGCCACATTTCCAAGCTATCAATACCATGTTGCCTTTTAAGAAATGTGTGGTACTGCCTAATGCTCCATCTCTACAATTGTAAGCTCCCTGAATACAGAAAAATTGCATTCCTTTAGCTACAGGGAGTGAAGAAGTTATGGAATAATAATATTCTCAAAAATAAACATGTAAAAAGCTCCTATAATGAATATTTTAAGAGCTGGTGCAAGTTTTAATTGGTTTGGTTAAAGGGTTTTCAATATGCTATAAAGAGGTGCAACAATATTATACTACTGGGAATCTTTAATTCTCGAGCAACCACCCCTCAGGGGATCAATTTGGACCATATAAAACTCTGGAATCAGTGGGAACCTTAATGAATTACTCAATAAGGTATTTTTCCAGCTCAATGGTTAAAATTTCCTGGAAATATAGCACACAAGCCAAGGCAGGAAGGAAGTAAATTAATTCTTTGATTGATTACTCTCAGGGTACCTTCAGGGATTCAGTTGAAGGGTTTCAGGCCATATAATGCTTTCAGAAATAACTTAATATATATGAGACAGGGAAATAAATCACTTACTTGAATATTTCAAGCAATTGATTTTGGATGGAAAGGTTTCTGGACAAAAACTGGGAAATCTCTGTGGTTGAAAACCTCCAGAAAGGTTCTGTATAAATACATTTTTTGGTGGAAAAGAGCCTTATCAGGGCACGTAGAGAGGGTAAGGCTCATGGGCTAAGGCTAGGAAGCCAGAAATGAAAGTTTCTGCACTTCCCCAAGGTGCTTTCAATCAGCTGATCTCATATCTGCTGTATTTCTGTATGTTTTTAGGTTCAGGATCTGTTAATGGGTTACTTTTTTATTTTGATGATTCTGCACATATCTTTGGTTTTTAATATTTTTATTTGACTAAAGTGATCAGTATTGGGTGTTTATCAATTTTTCATTACCTGCAAATTGGGTTGATAATTTCTAAAAAATTTTATGATCAATTCTTGATATTTTTTGTGATTGTTTAAGTTCTGGATCTGTCAATATTGTGGTAATAATTGATACTTTTTTTCAAATTATTATGTATTGTGTGAAATTTTTCCTTGATTTTATTTGATAAATCAAGTTTTTAGATCATCTAAAATTCATGTATCACATTATTAAATATGCATGGTTGATCCTTCTAGGTTGTAGCTGTTATTGGCAGGAACCTTTGTTGTCTGATTGTTGGTCAATTCTGATGCATGGAGCAGTCAGATCTGCTGCATGCAGGGAAAAATCTTCTTCATTCAGAATAATTCTATTTGATCCATACAGGGAAAAGCATAGGAGCAGGAACTGTGTGAAGGAATGTGGGGCTGTTCATGAGAATACTGAAAAACCAATTTTCTGCATTTAACTGCAAAATATACAAAACCCCTCACTTTTGACTGAAATTTAGCTGTGAAAAACAAATGTGAAAACACGTGTGAACCATTAAAATGGCCAAAATGCCATATTGGTGCCTTGAATTTTTGGTAAACTCCTGTTTAATTATTTAAAATATGAAGCAGTATGAATTCCTGGGTGGGGTCAGTGAGTCACCCTACCTAGATTTGTGTGGGAAATCCAGATCTGCAATAGTATTCCCATATTACGTATTCCTTCTTAAGTTTATTAATTGTTTTATTTATTTGTTCTATTTTTTTCTACTTTGACTGGCTTCTGTGTGTAATTAGCAAGCTGAAAAAATAGAAAGGTATCAATCAAAAAACATGGAACAAAAAACCCTTCAACCAGAGAGAATCAAAAAGTCAATTTAATACTTTTCAGCTTTGGTGATTGGCCAAGACTAATTTTGTGATAGGTTTGTGAAAATGGCTCATGCAATCAGCTACCACATTCCTAAAACTAAAGAGAATGAATCACCAGATAGTTTTTATTCTCCCTCTCACAGAATACAGGGCTGAATTGGAAAATCTCAGGAAAATTTCCATGAAATTAAACCAGACTTGAAATTCACATATTGCATGCATAAATTTCTCAATGGACGCTGGATGAACTTGTTGGTTCACCATAGTATATGTAAGATCCATTATCATATGATTAAAAGATAAAATTTGGGGTAAATAAATACTTTTCTTGTTAGATTCAGGGAAAACCTGAGCATGAGCCTAAGGAAAGTCTAGGGCAATTTTTTCCCTATCTGAAAATATCTTGGGCATCCCTTTCTTCTTTGCATATTTAGGGGCTGAAAATCAGAAGTTATAAGGAAATGATATTCTAATTTCCCCTCTTTGATTTTGATCTCAGCAATGAAACTCTGCTCATGTATCCCTGCCAGAAATAGGGTGATTTTCAAGCACTGTAACTGATTTTTCTGATTTTTGAGACCTTCCCTGTAAATTGGGGAAGATTTTGAAGTTGGAATAACTCTCTAAGAGGACCTAAAAGGTTTTATGTTTTTATTTCAAGGTTGTGAGGTTTCACATAGGGAATAAAATTTTTAAAGGTAAAAATTTTATAAAAATCAATTCTTTTGGAGTGTTACCCCTATGATGATGGTTGAGTTACTGAATGTGTATTTGAAAAAAATATGAACATTTGAAACACTCACCATACAGGTCTGGTGTCAAAGATTATGCAGATCCTGCTTTATATAAGATAATTGAAAATTTACTTGTATCATACAAGTGAGATCCTTCTAATTAAATTCTAAAATATTTCCTGTAAGAATCAACTCATGGAAAATTTAAAAAAACTCCAAATGATTGGCAAAAGAAACTTTATTTGAACCCAAATATATAATTTTCACAATGGCTGTTCTTTTATTCTACAAAAAACCACTAAGTTCCTCCTGAATCTGAATTCTACTAATTTGATTACAAGATGCAGATAATGATATAAAAATTCAAAAAAAAATATTAATCTGCATTTAAAACCTTGTTTTTAAAATATCATTTCCTGTAACAGGAAATGACTTATCCTCCCAAGCAGCAAAAATTCCAAGTTCTTCAATGAATGAAAAAGGGTTGATTGTTGATTTAAATTTGAATTTCCATGGTTTTTTGCACATGAAAGTATGCTAAGAAGATTTTTTTCCATTTTTTCATTCAATCTTATTGAGGTGCCATAAATTTCTCCAGGTATCAGGATGTTTTTTGTTCTCAATTTTTCTGAAACAAATGTGAGGTCTATGTCTTGTGTATTTTCCTTAAAAATACCTTCAACTCCTATGGAACCAATAATTCTGAAATAAATAAACTGATACACAATGGGAATGGTGTATTAAAGGTTGACCTGAATTTCTGACCAGACTGAACTAATTTGGAAAAAAGTTAAGAGATGTGATTGTGGCTTATACATTAAGGAGGTTTTTTGAGCCAAAATTTTGATAATTTTGATCAAGCCATGGAAATGAATTGGATTAATGAATATATTTCTTTCCAAAGAGATGATTGACAGGTAAATTTATAGTGGGCTTAATGTTTTTTGTGAAATTTTCAATGTCATAATTTAGGAGGTTGCTTGCATCCAAAGAGACAGTCCAATTTGATAAATCATTGCAATTCAGCTATGAAATTATTTTGGCTACCATGAATGGTAGCCTTTATGAAAATAAGCTCATCCATAGTTAAGATCAGATCCTTATAAACACTGCAAATGGATTTTTTTTGAACATTTTATGGGTACTGTATAAAACTATTTATTGCGAATGGATATGCAACTTTTTCGAAATAATATTCTAGGCTTTTGGCAAAAATTCCAGATGAAAATTGAATTTGAATAATTTATTCAAGGTGCTGCAAAGGAGTATTGAAGCTAAAAGAATTAAGAATTGATATGAATGGCACAAGTTAATTGGGCTTTAAATGAAGATTCTATTTACTAAACCCTCATGTATCCACAAAAATAAAAATATGCTCCGGCAATATCCAAGGTAGCTTCAATGGAAAGTAAACTATCATTTA
>CM062646.1:15085399-15452899 GCA_025617555.3 Puccinia polysora
TTATTTTTTGAAATTTAGGTCTGAAAAGGTCTCTCAAATATTGGGTCAAATATTTCAACATTTAGCCAAACATGCATTTGATTCCAACCGTGAAGCTATGATGGACAGCAATATCCCTTCCTTCTCCTCATTTTAATTTGGATCTGGAATCACTCCTTTTGGCTGCTCCCCTCAAATAAACTTGACCTCAGACTCCTTCTAAAACTCTCCCCATATTGAAAAAGGTGATTTCTTCTACTGTTTCTTTTTATTGTTGTTCCCAACAAAAAAATTGAATGGACAAATCATTTACAACAAGGATGAGTATCAAGTATCTGATGGCCAAATTGTGGTCCCTGACTTGGGTTTTGGGATTGATTTCAAACAAAAAGGCATTTTAAAAATGGGTTGGACAGAAAACAAGTAAAAGAACTGTACTTTTCCTGCTGTTGAGTCTGCCACTCATACCAGGATGGCAATGTCCATGCAAATCAGAAAAACTACTAAAAACACTAGCAAGGACTTAGAAAGTGGCAAAATATACTTTAGTGAAAGAATTGGACCTTATAATTTCTCTAAAAAAATAGTAGACCCAGAAATTATATCATATTGATCAGAAGATGTGAATAACAGGGACAGGAATAAAGAAGTAAACAAGCTTCATACCCAAGCTGACGGAAATGACTAAGCCTCTTGGATGCTAGATGACTAATTACTACCCTCCGTGAATACCTGATGTTTGTGTAAATAAGATAGACCACAAGCTCAAATGTTGAAGAACTGAACAATTTGACATCAGGGGTTTGACTGAAGAACATACAAGGAAAAAAAGAGAATCAGCAGTTGCGTCAAATTAGTTGAGATCTTTGACCAATGACTGGATAGACACTTGAATCTTGAGTCAAAGGATTGAGAGTATTGAGAATGATTTTTCAAAGTGAAAAACCCAATGAGAAAAGGACCTTCAGCCTGCTCAATGACTTCTGTTAAGAGTGCAGGAGTGAGGAGCAGATGTGAGATGAATATGCATGAGGAAGAAGTCCAAGGTGCCCCGTAGTGGTTGTATAGCATGGATGTAGCATATGTGGGCATGGAAAAAATTAGAAGAAATAAATGAAATAGACAGTTACAACACTAATTCTAACAAATCTCCATAATTCAGTGCAACAAGGATTAAAAGCACCTTGAAGTAAGCAGATCAAGACTCTGCCAACTGGAAGCTTTGGTTAGAGAGTCAGCCACCTTGGATTTGGTGCTTACCAGCAGGAAACTGATGTTGTTTTTGGAAAGCTGATAACGTAACCATTTCAGCTTCATTTCAATATATTTAGTTTTTGAGCTGGATCCAAAGTTCTGCAGTTTTCTTAACAGACCCTTATTTTCTACTAGGAAGCTAGTTGTAAACCCCTTAGCAGAGTGCCAAAGATTGCCTATGACCAATTCAATTCACAGTACCTCCTGCGCATTAAACTCTGCCTCTGTGGACAAGAGTGCAATATTGCACTGCTTTTGCCTTTTCCACAAAATTGGTGCCAACTTCCAGAAGAAAATTTAACCTGATTGAGAACAACAACTTTGAGGATCTTCCGTCCAGGTAGAATCACTGAAGACTGTTAATTTTTCTTCCTGATCTGAATTTGGTTTCAGCTTCAGAGAAAGGGACAAGGTCCAAGAAAGATATTTCCAGATATGAAGTACCTCTTTCCACTGAGTAATGCCAGGTCTCTGATTGAACTGAGAAAGAATTGATGCAGTGGCAGATAGATCAGGTCAAGTTCTACAGGCAAGGTAGTTCAGCAAACCAGTGTATTTCCTAAAGTTTACACCCAGCTTCCTGAATTCAGCTTGCTTTTCTTGAGAGGCCGGGGCAAGTTGGATACTGGGTGTCATGGGAGTCATCACAGGTTGCACATTGTTCAGTTCCAGCTCTTACAATGTCTTTTCAACCAGTTTTGCTTGACTCAGAGTGATTGTCCCATTGGACCATGTGTATTCCATTCCTAGGATGGTATCTGGTGCATTAGCTGAGGAAGATGGAAAGTTGACCAAAAATTTTTCTTTAAACCAGTCTACCTCCACAGTCACAATCAAGTTGTCCACATGAAAGAAGACAAAAACTTGACAAGAGGAGTCAATATAGAGACCCAGATCCGCATTGGACTGAGCCAAACCGATGTCTTCTAACCAAGATGTGAGAGTTTTGTACCAATTTGATGGCGCTTGACATAAACCATATAGAGATTTCTTAAGCTTTAGAAACTTTGAATTGAGCTTACTTTCTTTTGGTTTTAATATGTATAATTCCTCCTCCATGGGAGCAAACAGAAACACCACTTTGAAATCAAAATTGCGTATCTCAAGATTGAAATCCAATACGCACAGCAAGAGAAGGAGGAGGGTGGTAAATTTTCCTGTGGGTGTGTATGTCTCACCATAATCTACTCCAGGCGTCTGAAGATTCCCCATGATGAATAGCCGTGATTTTCATTTTTCCAGAGACAGAATTGTGGCTGGCTTAACTCTGTCCACCCACATTATCCTGAGAAAGTGAGCCAGATTGACCTTTCAGTCGTCACAGACCTCTTGAGATTCTATCTCATTGAGTTTTAGGTGCCTTTCCTTTGACCAGTTGGATTTTCCATCACAAAAGGAGCCGTACAAATATTTTGGTGGTTTTACTGACGTGGTCCTTTCACGTAGCTTGTATCTAGGCCTTTCAATATTTGACCAAACATGAGACTGAATTTGAGTTTCTTCCTCATTAACACCAGCTTCAATAGATGATGATGACTGTTTGTGAGCATCAACAGCTGAAGACTCCGGATTAATTATCTCCAAATGATGAGAATGATGGACTGACCCAATTTGAACAGCCTCACTTGAGTTTGAAGTATAAGACTCTAGAGTCTCAGCATCCTCATCACCCACCTCAATGTTTTTGGAAAACTTCTTCAGGTTAGTATTAAATTCAAGGAAAATTACATGTTTTTTATTGATGACCTTGTTCTCCAAAGTCAATATCTTGTAGGACTGTAAGTTGTTGTTATACCCAATAAGCTTTCCAAAAAGACCACAAGGTTTGAGTTTAGAGAAAGTTTTTCTGTATGCATGAATGTAAGTTACTGGATTGCCCATAGGATAAAAGTATTTGATGGTGATTTTTTTCCTTTAAAAAGCTCATAGGATGATCTCTTTGACTTGTGCAAGGGAACTTGATTAAGTGCCAATGCGCACCCCTTGATTATTATATTCCATAGGTTTTTAGGTAGTTGAGAGTCGAAGGGAAGAGTCCGGAGAGATTCCAGAACAAGTTGATTGAACTGTTTGGCCAATCCATTCTGCTGCACGGTATAAGGATCGGAGAAAGTCTGCCTGATGTTTTTTTGATTGAAAAACTCTGAGAGAGATGAGTTCACAAATTCCGTACCTCTATCGGATTTTATGATCATTGGACTATATTCAAATCTTTTTGATCCCACGTTGATGAGAAACCTCAAAGTGTCAGCCATGTCGCTCTTATTTTTAATTGGAATAGCAGTGAAGAAGAAAGTGCAGCTATTGACTACGGTCAGAAAGTTTGTGTTGCCGTTGGCGCTTGGTGGAACTATGGGGCCGACCAAGTTGCAGTGAAGCTCTTGGAAAGGTCTCTCAGCTCAAGGGTGTTTATTTTTGAACAGAGTTTTAGAAATCTTGCTTATTGCGCATGATTAACAAGCAGAATGATTTTTTACTTTGAGACCTAGCTTTGATTGTATTCTTCCATAGCTAACATGAACCAGAGACTTATGTAATATCTCATCATGAGTGAGGAGTGAAACCTTAGAATTAATTGCAACCACAATGCAAATAACTAGAACATTGCACTCATATATACCCTTCTTTTTCCACTTATTTTCCTGAAGGATTGATTCTTCCTTCCCAAACTCAACCGTAAAAACATCCAGCACCAGAGAGCACATTGAAATTAAGTTTGAGATTGAGCTGAGAGAAAACAACACATCAAATAGAGATTTCACCCAACCTTCATCATCCGTCAGTTCCACTACCCCAAATCCTTTTTATTCAAGAGAGTTCCTTCCAGAGATTGTAGAGATGTAACGGGTTACTGATTGTTCAAGATGAGAGAAGAACTTTACATCAGGCACAATGTGTCTTGAAGATCCAGAATCCACTATAAAAGAGTTTAGGGAAAAAAGATGGCTTGTGTGAATAGAGCTCAAAGATGTGGTTTGTTCCATTATCTTGGATGATCCTCCTTTATTTTTCTTTGGGAAGGAAGGTTTGAGATGAGGGTAAAGCTTCCAGCACCGTCCTTCTAGATGAGCTGATTGAGGATTATGCCATTTATTGTTGCAGGGCTTGAGGTTGGAAGAGCTCAGAAAGGAAACTGAATTGACATTTTCCTCTCCCTTCTTTGAGTTGTGTTCTTTGCTCAGGAATTTTTTATTGTTAAACATCCATAGATGATCTAGAACTTGTTACGGGGTGATTTTCTTGTCTGAGTGAGCTATTTTCTGAACTACTGTATCCATGTTTGATCACAGTTTTTCCAAGATGAGGTATGCAATGATATCAGGAGGTAATTCAATTCCAACGTTGTGTAGTCAAGAAATTGCGGTTTTGGTGTTGTTGATAAAACCAAGAATATTGCTTTGAGAAAAAGGAGTGCAAAGAAATTCTTTAAAAATCCTGGCACAATTAGAGGCATGATTTGAGGCAAAATATTAATCAATATCATCCCAAATATGGTGAGCATCTTTCTCATTATTGGGAGTTATTATGTTGGCCTGAATGATGGTGTCTATTTTGGAGGTCAGAATGGTATGAATCAGCACATTCTCAATGTCTGTGAGTCCAATTGGATTACCATTTGCGTCTATTTTCCTCTTAGTGAGATTATTGTAAAGGTCCTCCTGTAGATCCATCATATTGACCACTCAATTGCGCCATATTGAAAAGTCGTCCAAAGTGAGTAACGGGATGGATTCTATGGCAGTCTTGAGTATGGTTGCATTGAGAGAGTCAGTAATGTTGGTTTCTGGTTAGTTTTGGTGGGAATTTATCCAGCGCTTTTGACTGTTAATTGTGAAAGAATTGGACCGTATAATTTCTCTATAAAAATAGTAGACCCAGAAACTACATCATATCAATCATAAGATGTGAATAACAGGGACAGGAATAAAGAAGTAAACAAGCTTCATACCCATGCTGACGGAAATGAATAAAACTCTTGGACATTAGATGACTAATTAATACCCTCTGTGAAGACCTGATGTTTGTGTAAATAAGATTGAAAACAAGATCAAATGTTGAAGAACTGAACAATTTGATTTCAGGGGTTTGAATGAAGAACATGCAAGAAAAAAAAGAGAATCAGCAGTTGAACCAAATTAGTTGATCCGTTTGACCAATGACTGGATAGACACTTGAATATTGCGTTGAATGATTGAGAGTATTGAGAATGATTTTTCAAAGTGAAAATCCAATGAGAAGAGGACCTTCAGCCTGCTCAATGACTTCTGTTAAGAGTGCAGGAGTGAGGAGCAGATGTGAGATGCAAATGCATGAGGAAGAAGTCCAAGGTGCCCCGCAGTGGTTGTATAGTGCGGATGTAGCGTATGTGGGCATGAACAAAATTAGAAGAAATAAATGAAATAAATGAAATAGACAGTTCCAACACAATGATTCAAAAATTTACAAAATAAAATAAAAATAAAAATAAAAAAGATTTGTTCATTGGTGGTGTTCAAAATACTCTCAAATATTGTTGAAATCAAAAATATTTCTTTTGTTTTTATTGTTAAAATTTTTATCAAAGTAAATATGTTTAAAAGCCCAGAAATCAAGTAATTTCCTTTATTTAATCCAAAGTTCTACTGCTACCAATACATGCCATGGCTACCAATAAACCATCTTTTTTTCCATCGCTAGCCTTTACCTGTCCTTTTCAAGTTTCTATTTTGGTTGATCCTTCTCCTTTTCCTCTTTTTGAAACTGAAGCTCAGCCTGTTTCAGTTGCCACTCAGCATCCAAATTTTTTTGATGAGTAAAACTCTCATCTTTTCACTTTTGAAAATCCATAGCCAGTTGAAAATCCCACTTCTCCTTTTCAAATTGAAGTTTTTTGGATTCAATTTGTGATTTTAATGTTTTTTGGAGGAGGTTAATAGGAATGAGCTTGATTTTGAAAGCAAGGAGAATCAATCAATGCACTTACTTGAATCTTGCTTCTCCATGATATCCTCAAAGTAAGAAAAACTGGAAGTATTTCTCCGCTTTTGACAACTATTAGGGTTGAGGTTGATGGAATTGGAGGCCTTTCAACTTCCCTTTGAAGAGGAGTTTTGTGTGGGAACATTTTCACTCTCATTTAAAGGCAATGTGGGAGGCCCCATTGGCTTGATTGTTTTTGCCAATGAGGAACGGAGGAGCCTGTTTTTTTACAATCTAAATAATTGAGGATTGACTGGAAAGATAAGAAAAGAACTTGGTTCATTACTTGAGCACATGTTGATGGAAGTGGAAATACAGAAATAAGTTGCTCCTCATTGGCCAAGTTGTTAAGTTCTTCCACCCCAGAAAGAGGTTGATCCAAAGAAGGAAGTGAGGGGTCCAAGGAAGGGTTTTTCAATGCTGATGTGAACATGATTGGAGCTTCTTGTGTTGGAATATCCCTCTCCACATTGGATTGGGGCCAATCATAGGTTTTGTCTGAATCACCATTTCCAGGCTGAGGATCCACAGCCAAGTCCTCAGCTTCAACAGATTCAGATTTTTGGACTTCAAAAGAAGCTAACAGGAAAATGCTGGCCTTCTTTCCAAATATTTTAACCATATGAAAAAAAAGGACAATTGGAGTCCAAATTGTCAATGACCAAGTCAATTCCTTTGGCTTTATAAGAGTCAGTGATTCCAAAGCCAGTGGAGATTGACATGGAGTGGGATTTTTTTTAATTGGCTTGATAGTTCTTGAATTGATCCCACATCTTTTTGGATTAAAGATCCAGCCTACATTTGGTTTTATTCTTGAGTTCATCGGCCATTAGGAGATAACCATTGACCTAAGAGGATGGAGTTTGGCCAACTCCTGTTTCATTGTTGAATCCAAAGCAAGCATCATAGTTTGAGGGGATTTTAAGCCAGTTTAAAAGGATGATGTGATCAGCTCTCTTGAGCTGACCCGAGCCTTTTGATGCTAATGGGGGGCAGGATTATTAGATGTTTAGTTCCTGCGGGACGTTTGCTTTGGTTGGGTGGACTTGTGGAAGGAATTTTTCTGGGGGGCCATTTAAAAAGCATAAGAGGGATGAAGGGATGAAGAAATGAAGAAATGAGAGTTAGGATTTGATAAAAGGGGGGATGAAGTGATGAAGAAATGTGGGGGGATCAATGTGATGAGAGCAATAAAGTGATGAGAGTGATGAAGCAAGGTGAGAGTGATGAAGTCATGAGGGGATGATAGTGATGAAGCAATGAGGATAGAAATTAAGATATGAGATTGATGAATTCATACAAGCAACAAATCAAACTTCTGGATGAGGTTGGAGGTAAAATTCTTTCCAATGAGGTCAGAGGTTGAAACCAGGGGTTACAATGTGGAATGACGGGTGGTTGAGCTGGTGAAGGCCTTTATATGCTTTACTTGAAAAAACCCACTTATTTCATGCTAAATTTGACATGTCTGATCCAAAATGAGTGGGTTTTTTGGGATTTTAATGGCGGGTTGGAAATCATGCATTTGGGTTGAGATCCACCATTTAAAAGTGCCAGGTTTGCTTGAATTCAATACACCCTCATATTTTGAAAAGAAAAGCTGATGGAGCTAGCTACTAATTTTGGAGAGCTCATGGATGAATAATCTTGTGGTGTGAAATTTTGGCTTGGTTTTGGAAACTAGGATGTTTATTGGTAGGAGTCATACTTCAGCCTTGAATGAGTAAATTTGGGAGATTGAATTAGTTTGTGAAATCTTTAAAAGTTTTTAAAACCTTGAATTAATTTTATTTTGTGCTCTATTTTCATGTGTAAAATTATACAAGTATTTTTTATGAAGTGATAAAATGGGAGTGCAGTTGTGTTCAATTAATTCCCAGGACAGTAACCACCATTTAGCACCTTACCACTGTTGTGCTCCAAACCTTTTGTATAGCCATTATGTTCACTTTTTCCACTATAAATATAATTCCAAAACTTAATATATCCTTAAAAATGCATCTCTCAACCCTAAAAACCTTCTTAGCCACTTGAACTAACCTCAAAGCCCATATTCATCAAAATTTATCAAAAATTTAAAATATAATTCCATTCCTATGATCCTCCAGCCTAGGAGCACACAGTCACATATATCAGAACTGTGAATTCAGCAACCACAAAACACATATACCAACACCATATTTCTGATTATTATTACATTCAACACTTATAAACATGTTGGCCCCTTGCTGTTTACTGAAGAAAAAGTAAAACTAATTCAGTGCCAAGCACTACTAGAGATTATCCTTCCCAACAAAAGGCCTCATAAAAATCTTCATCACAAAATCAAGAAGGAAATTATCACCATTTCAAAAATAAAAAACAGTAAATTGTATTTAACAAGGCTTGCATGCATTTTACAAGCATGTCTCATGGGTTTTTCAACCAGTAAAAAGCAAATTTGGCTTCAGAAGACTCCTTTACCCTTTTATAAAAGTTAAGGTGCTGGAGGTTTCCGCTGCTACTCAAAAGAAGTAATTTTCCACCAGTTAAACCATACAAGCCATAAATTTTGAGCTACCAAAGAATGTGTGAATTTTTGAATTTTCCTTCCTTTTTATGAACCGGAAAAACAAAATAAAGCTTCAGGGAACTCCAAAAACATATTATGAAAGTAAATTACTCAGACGATTACCCATAAAAAATAGCAAGCAACTTGCAACAAGTTCAACCATGCAATTCATAAGATCTTAATACCAAAGAAGGCATGCATTTCCAAGCATGTCTCAGGTTTTTTATCACCAGAATTATTTCCTCATGTATCCATACCTACATATCTTACAGGTAGAGATAGGGGATCAGAAAAGTTCTTGGAGAAATAGGCTCAGAAAATTCCTTGGGGGAGCCCTGAGACTCCCCTGAGGAAGAATTTGTCTATTTAAAGGGGAATCTTTTGACATATTCAAGTTGATCCCCCATGGAATCTGCCTCTTTAAACCTTAGACCTCTTATTCCACATTTTCAGGGGGCTTTTTCAAACCCCCCATAAAATAGTTTTCAGATATTTTGAAGGTGTCTAATCTTCTCAAAAATGTGTCCAGAATTAAGAAATAAAAAAAAACATACACACACACATATATATATTCATTGATTTTTGGGGTCAATTCCATTTTTTTCTCTTAAATTTATTATAAATATAAAATGATTGAATAAAGCCTTTGGGATAAAGTTCAAACCATTTTGGGGTATTTTTGTCAATCTCCTTGTACCCCAAAAATTGGATCAAATTTAAACAAAAAGAAAAAAAAACATAAACACACATTTTTCATGATTGTCTTATAGAGTTATTCTCCAATTCTTTTGGATTTTAAATAATTAGGAATTTTGAAAGCGTTTGAATGCATCCCTTGTGAAATTTTGGCAAATTTGTTTGAATAATTTTGCATCTCAAAAATATTTATGAGTTATTTTGTTTCAAGTTTTGGTAACAATTGGTTGATTTCTGGGAAAATTTATGAATAAATGATCATTTTTCAAACTTGATGATGGAAAGAAAATGGATAATGTTAAATTAACAGCTCATTTAGCAGTGGAAACGGTTCAAAATAGGTCATGTGGCATGCCACACGGTCCAATCCAAGCTGTGTATAACCCCCCACGGCTCAAAGAGTCGCGGGGCCCACCCAGCCTGGTCTAACGGCGTGTTAGATTCCACACGACTACATTTGAGTTGTGTGGAGTTTTAAACTGCTCAAATGTAGCCGTGTGGCACCATGTACAACCCCCCACGGCTCCCAGAATTGCGTGACCCACCCAGTTTGGTCCAATGGCGCGTTGGATTCCACACAACTGCATTCAATTTTTGTGGAGCTGCACACGGCTCAAATGTAGTCATGTGGCATCCAACACGCCACCGGACCGCTCTGAGCCAAAAAAAAACAAAAAAAATGGGATGAAAGGGCATTAACATAACCCATGAATCAAATAAACCTTCCAAAAAACAGGAATCAACCAAAAAAATCAAAGAAATCAAAAAATGTTGATTTTTTGTTAAAAAAACAAATAAATAAATAAATAAATAAAACTGGGACTATACAATGGACTATCCCTAAAGTAAAAAGAACCAAAAATACAAGTAACTGGAATAGCCCTAAACTAAAAACACAAAAAAAAAAGACAAGTAACTTAACAAGCCCTAAAGTAAAAACACCATAAAAAAGACAAGTAACTTAACAAGCCCTAAAGTTAAAAAACCAAAAAAAAGGAAAGCAAAATTGAAAGCCCTAAAGCTAAAACACCAAAAAAAAGACTAGTAACTTGACAATCCCTAAAGTAAAAACACCAAAAGAAAAATACAAGTAACTTGAAAAACCCTTGAGTAAAAACACCAAAAAAAAAAGACAAGGAAATTGACAAGCCCTAAATTAAAAAAACAAAAAAAAACCAGTTCAACTTGCGTTAAGCTGATCCCATAATAAGGAGTAACATAATTCTTATGATGGAATCAGCCCAACACAATTAGAACTGACTTACCATTAAACTCTCATTCAAAAAACTCAATATAATGATATTAACTGAAAACACTCAACATAATGATGTTCAAAATGTGATAACCCTTTATATTAATAGAACTCATTAGCTGCATTAGAGTTACAGTTCATATGAAACCCAATGATGAAATGAAGCCAAAGTCTATAATATCTATAATCTAGAATAAATTTGAATTTGATCTTTGAGATGATCAACCCAACCAGAGGCTTTTTAGAAATCAAGGAACACGGTTTTGCTAAAATGGGCCGGATGGGAATCATTCCTCCCTCAAGTACTAATAGAAAGCAGTGGTTATTGTTTACAAAGGAAATGAACATGGGATTTGATTGATCAGTAACACAATTTTTCATTGGACTATAAGTATCACATGACTCCAATGAAATGAAACATAGGTCTGGAATATGTGTCTGCTATTATTTGAACCATATCTAATTTAGCCAGCCATTTGGAGGAGGGAATTTTTTCATTGATTTCTTCAAAATCAAGTCTTTGTTTAACCCTTTCAACCTCCTTTGCACCACCAATCATCTTAATGTAGGATGCTTTATGTTTCTCTAATGTTTCAATCATTTCCTTCCTAACTTTAAACCAACCATGCTCTTCATAACCAAGAGATTTAGAAATGACTCTAAATCTGCGATTCCCATCTCCAATTGGATCCCAAACCTCACCCAAGAACTTGTGGAATTTCTTGGGTATTTGATTAAGGTATTTCACGTTTGGTTCCTATCATGAAAACTAACTTTATTCATTTATTTACTCAGATCAGTAAAAGGAATACTCACCAAAGATGAGCTTCTTGTTGAGTTTTGCTGCATGTTCTCTTCTTCTGAAGAGGATTCTGATTCCAAATTAAGGGATCCCAATCCACTTTCAGTCTCTTCCTCTGAACTATGAAATCAAGATTCAGATTCTGCAAACTTTGACTAAAAATTCATCATTAGTTAGTAAATAAGTTCATTAAACCAAAAAAATCAACATATCCCAAAAGAAAAGAATTAAAATATTTTTTCTTTTCTTATTTGGAGCCCTTCTAGTCCTTTTTTCCCCCCTGAGTTTTTTTTCAACATTCTCAAACAAAGATGGTTCTTACCGCATATCTGTCAATTTTGGCCTGCCCCTACTTGATTGTAAGACTTTAGGTTCAAGTCTTGGCCTTGATTGATATTTTTTGTAATCTTCTGAATTATATAATTCAATAGGCTGCTTTTCTCATGATCTGGAGATTCCAAGATCATTGCATTCAATTTTCCAAGTATCTGAGGAATGCTTAGAATTTCATCAAAATTGCACTTGAAAAATTCAAAAGGATATTAATCAAAAAGCATTAATAAAAAAGCGTTAATCACATAGTGATTTGAAAAATCCAACTTAAGCCAGATTACTGAACTAGAACTGCAAGGGTCATAGTCCAACCTCCACTGAGGATGAACATCTTTGGGTACCACGGATCCTCTGAATGCTAGACGGTCACATATTTGGTGGGAACAGGGAAAACCCATAGTCTTGGAATATGACTTGGTGCACCCTTTTCCATCATGATCACTTTTGAACTTCTTGAATTTTTCCCTAATAAGCTTAATTGCCTCTGGAGACAATTTTTAACACAATGGTAACAGTTCAGGTGGAAGAAATGTCCCTAACTTAATTCAAGAGTTAAAAAGTGATGCATGAACTGATTTAATTTGATTTGAATCTTTTCTGTGAAGTTTTTTCCAAAAATCCAACATGTTTCCCAAAGATTTTGCAAGGCATTTTTTGAGAGTTGCATGGGCCCCTTCAACCCAAGATTTTGTTTTGTTTCCAAAATCTGGGTTTATACAAGTACACACTGTTACTAATGTCTCTTTGATAGGGAAAATGTTATTTTCCATATACTCGAGTACATCCTTTTAGTCTTTCAAGAAACACTATACAAGTCAAAAGGTCAGAACACAAAAATAGGAAGAATAAGAAGCAGTGATATGGACCTACTCTGAGTTCTACATCATTGACCTCCACCTCCTCCTTGGTCTTTGACACCCCATACTTTGCCCACAGAGTCATAAAGCTTTTCCATCCTTCAACTTCATTCACAAAGCATGCTTTACAGTTTGCTTGTATTTTTTTAGAAAAGTGCCAAGTGAAACATTGTCTTGATTACTCAGGGAAATAAAATTCAATAGCAAAAATCAGATATTTTTCACAGTCTTTCACAAAGACTTTTTGAAGTCTTTCAGGATCATAAGACGACTCCTGTAATGCTTTTACAGACCAACTGTAGAACTCAAACGTTTCTTTTGTTATAAAAACAAGAGCTTTTGTGAAAGTTTTCCAATGGGCTGTCATTCCTACAAAATGCAATAGCAGGATTTTTTACTTATTTGTCTGATAAGTACAATCCAACATAGCAATATGATGTAATTGTTTTGAAAGCTTTACTGCCTCAGGATGTGCTAAGTACAGGGCCTCCAAGTGACCCTCTCACTGAAATTTGACCTGTGAATCCAACTTTTTTCTTCAAGCTGTTCATAGAGTTCCCTCATAATACTTTTCCCCTTTAGTTCTGCAAGCATTACCTTCCACTTAGTGTTATAGATTGTTTGGTCATCAACATAATCCCCTACATCAATCTTTCTCAATTTCCTCTTGAGCTGCAAAATATTGAGACCATCATTCATGCCTTCTATTAGATTGTCTAAGGCTTTCCCCAAGATTATCCTCAGTTAAGGATGCACAGAGGGATGTTCAGATGGTTTATTGTTATGTTTGGTTTCTTTGTAGAAGAGTTTCCACAAGGGGTCTGCCTTGGTGCAACTTGCATGGATTAAAAACTTGCACCCAACCTTCCTTGTGTGAGTTTTTCTAGAACTTTTGGTAATAATTTGTCCCAAATAGGAACCATGGAAATCACAGCCCAAATCCACATATTTATGTCTCTTTGAGTTAAAAACTTTCCAAGCGTAACCATGCTTCATAGCCCATGTTTGACAATATTTTTAGGCCTCTTCCCTAGTAGGAAAACTCCTCACAGGAGGTGGGTCAAGTGGATCTGGCACCAATTCAATGGTCAGGTTTTGTAGTCTCATAGTTACAGGCACCCCATAAGTTAGTTTGAATCAAATTTAATCTGGAAAAGACCTCTTTAACATAAAATGTTACTCACAACTAGAGGTTGTTAAAATACGTATGCACTTATGCGTATGCTATGTAAAATTGTAATCCAAATGGGATGCACATATGGGCCTCTCCGGCCCATTGGACACTCACAACAACCATACGGGCCTGTGTGGATGTCACTGATTTGGGGAAACTGGCCTCAAAACTCATGAAACAGGCTCATTGGTACACAGGCCCTATTGGGCCCGGTGGGGGATATGGGCAAATACAGCCAGATGGGCTTAATTGGGCCCAAGGTTTATTTTGGACATACTTGGCCAGACGGGCTGGCCCACCAAAGTGTGCTTGTCTCAGGTTTCGGGCTTGGGGCGGCCCATTGGGGCCGCCACCCGTGTCGCAGCCCATGCCGCGGCCCACTCAGGGCCGCTTATATTCCTTGGTTTGGCCCACGCCAGGCCCAACAGCCAAGGGATCCCAAGCCGTGCAACACCTCTCAGGCCTGGCCGGTCGCAAACAACGGCCACCGCCATGGGAGCAAGGGCCAGCGGCCCCGGCTCCCTCAACCTCCCCTTGCTTGCCATCGCAAGGGGGAGGGGGTGGCTGGCTGGGTTGAACCAGCCAGCAACCAACCACAACAAGGTGGTCGGCCAGGGCACGGGGGATTTCATCACCCCCTTTCCCAAAGGATGACAAGGCTGGCCGCAAGGAGAGCAACAGGCAGTGGGGGGGATCTGATCAACCCTCCACCATCAAAGCAAAGCAGAGACCAGGGGCGCTCTCCCCCCCCCTTTACCAAGGGGGAGGAGCAACGGGGCTGAGGGGATTCGACCACCCCCCAGACCACTTCCATTGACAACGCCCTGGGGGTATTGACCCCCAGGGCCCCTGGTAGGGGGAATTGACCACCCCTCCAGGGATTTGAGAGAAATAGGGGGGGGGGAAAGTATGTCTGCTGGTCACACCCCCCCCATGTGAGTCTGAGACTGGACCCAGGTGTGTCCTGGGTCCCACCTGGCCATTTGTATGGCCAGGGGCTGGTTGCATGAGGCAACCAGCCAGTGTGTGAGGCAATAGGACCGGTTGTAACAGACAACTGGCCCAGGGATTGAACAGCACAGGGGCTGGTTCAGCCCCTTAAGGGTGGAATCACCAGAATCTACTGGAATGGGCTGGTTGTAAAGGTTTAGGGACTGATGCCATATGGGCTGATGTAGCCCAAACCAAGTAACAAGGCCTGTAGAGCCTGTAGAGCTCATTTGGGGCGGGAAATTTGCCTTTTGGCTTGTTTTATCATTGGCTCACAAGAGGCCAATCTTTTGTACTTAAGGAGCTCTTCTCCCTGCTTTTTTCCATCCATCCATTAATCATCCAATTGAATTCATCAACAATATCATCCAATGTGTTGCCCCATTTTTGAGAGCCCATCAAGCAATTATTGACACAAGGTGTCCAGCATTTCTTTTGCTTTAAATACTGCTCATTTGCCTAAGCTAATTGCTGGCCATAATTATAACAGAGGTTGCATCCCACTGTGAAACATTTTGTTCCTCAATTGTTACCCTTGATGAGGATGCAATTGGGGCTTCCAATGTTTCATTAGCCAAATCCTTTTTTCTTCTTCCAAAGCTTTGTTGATGGCACAATAAATGTAGACCTTCCACGCAGCCATTTCAGAAGAAGGAGGGCTTGCCACTGTTTCAATGCAAAAAAATGCAATGTTATACTTCAGTATTCAATACAACTTTAGATTGAACAACCAAAGTTTTCTCACTTTCAAGTTGAGAAAGAAAGTTTTTATATGATTTCAATTTTCACTTTACTTTCAATTTAGTTTCAATTTAAAGTCACTTTGGAATCACTAGGTGTGGAACAACAGTCCCAAAAAGTATGTGTTGATCCTAAATTTGTGTTGAGGGAACCCAAGTGTGGTCCAGGGGGTTCCAGAAATCCTTGCTCAACTTCTGGGTGTTACACACCCCCAAAAACAGCGTTTTTGAGCCGTGTACAGGGAAACACAGCCCCAAATTGCTCTGTTTGGGGGGTAAATGGCTCCTATACGGCCCCCCGGGGGTTGCGTGTGTTTGGAAGAGCCCTTTGTAGTCATCTATGGGCCCCCACTGCTCATTTGAGCCATGTAGGGCCCTACACAACTCCCACACGACTGGAGTTGTGAATTTATCATCACCCAAAAACACTATTTCAAATTTTTCAGCTATTTGAAAAAATTGACTCTTTCTCACTGAAGCCATTGAATTTCAATTCCCAAATTTTGTAATTCAGGCCATCTCACAAAAGAAAGGAGGGTAATAAATACTAGAAAAAAATAACTCAAAGGTGCTCAAGGATCTGAGTACAATTTTTTTTCTGGTTTTCATGATGATATGGATGAATCAAAGCATCAATAAATACAAAAAAAATCCAAGAATGATAATAGGGCGTATCAGAGTTAACCAAACACGCCATTTTTTGATGGCGGGTTTCAACCCAAATCCACCATTTCAAAACCACCATGAAAAAATGAAAAAACCCACTTATTTCACAAAAGGGGTGTCAGAGTTACCCAACAAATAAGTGGTTTTTTTGAATATAGTATATAAATTCAAAAATAAAACAGAAAACCACATCCTACCGTACTGTGGAACTGATTCCCTCTTTTCACCTCATATGCCTATCCCAGTCTACCAATTTTCAAGATTCCTTGAAAATTACCTTATTCAATCTCTACAATACCTACCAATGTGATCTCTCCAACCAAAAATCAAGTCATGACCTCCTTGTATTGATCAAGGCCAAGTAGATCAGAGATACTGAACTCCAAAACATGAATTAGGGTGGTATTTGTCAATCCTGTAAAGGGCCTTGTGATCTAGATAGCTTTGAAGATGGACTCACAGCAATTTAAGATTAATTAAAATGATTAAAAAACCTCAAAACATTTTACTATCTCAAACTTGCTCATTGAGAACATCAATTCAGGATTCAGGTTGCCAAAAATTTAAAGTCCTCTCCACTCAATCCTTCTCTCCCTTCAATCTAGTTTGTCATCTAATCAACAATAAAGTAAAGTAATTTGAATACCATCCATCAAAATAAATAAATTAGTTTGGTCTTCAAATCTGAGGTCAAATTCTACAATCAAATAACTTCCAAACCTATCTCTGACCTAACGGCTGAATCAATGTTATCCTCAATCCCCAATCCATTTGATTCCTTCAGACCAAGTCATTCCATTAATCAATCAACTAGTGATCCACCTGAGATATATTTTATTTTAGATCCACTCAGTAATCTCTTGAGTGGTACACCCGCCAGAATTTGAAAGTCCAGCAATCTCAGCCAGTCCTTATTCTCCCTCAATCATCATCAAACGTCCTCCTCTTTGTTACCCAACTTGGTCCAATCCACCCTTTATCATCATCCTACTATAAATTCTAGTGAACACAGCTTTTGGAGTCCTTCTTTTTTTCAATCAAATATCTTGCTTCCCTGGGATTGATGGCAAAGTGACCCTTGGTACATTATTGGTGATTAACTTGAAGGATCAAAACAACTCAACAGGTACCATTGTGATTTTTTCCCTCATATGACCAACAATTGGACCTTGTTTTTGTTTCAATCTCTTCCCTTGCCTTTTTTTTTCTCTTGCTGACTTAGATTGAGTGCGCTTGCTCCATCCAGGGGTAACTTGGAGGCACACCGCTTGGGGAAGAGGGGAGTGAGGGTAGTGCCAGAGCTGCACTGCATTGGACCTCCAAGGCAGGAATGGAAACCCAAGGACAGAAGTCGCAATGAACCTTGTGCGGGATCCGTATCACTGGTAACAAAAACAACAGTCAGCCCAAGGTAAAGGAAAGGAGGGAAACCGCAATGAAAAAAAAATAACCTTGGACGTATGTATATTACAGGCCAAGAGACTTGTACCGGGGACAGAGAAATTCATGAAAAAGCCTGGCAAAAGGAACTAACAGGGTGGAAACTCCAGGACCATTGATCCCATTATGCGGCCAAAGAAGCACCACGTATTCCCTGAAAAACTAACCTGGTCCGGGGATTTGATATTACTTATACCGGGTAAAGGACCCACTCCATGCAAGCCAAGTGCAGAAGAAGGCAACCAGGAAATGGTAGGAAGAGATGGGGAAGGCATTGGGGCCCAGGCTCAAAGGCTATAAAAGAAAAATTTTTTATGCCTTGCTTCATTCATTATCACAATATTAGCCTATCTTGTTTCACAAAAATCCTCTCCATTTCCTCCTTTAAAATGGTTTTGGCTTTGCCATCCTCAGATAATAAAGCTCTTGTCCCTCTACTTCAGCTCTCAAGACAAAATACACCTTTGCTTTGCACCTCCAAGAAATTCAGAATGGAACTCCATGTGTTTCCATAAGTGTCACCTTTTCCTCCACAACTATACACTCACCATTTGAGATTTTAATTGCCCAGATTCTAACAGGAAGGGGAAAAAAGAGGGCCTAGTTAGTTAAAATTTAGGAGAGGGTGTTACCATACCCTCCTCTTTCCACTTATCTCTTTCTCTCTGGCAATAAGCATCTCTCATTGTTCTTATTATTTAGACAGGCATCCTCTGGCCCTTTCTTTTTGCTTTCAAATCTCATCTGAATCATCTATTTCTTTTTGTTTCCAGAACTTGACCACATTGTAAAACTCAAAATAACAACAGATTTAAATTCATAATTGATGCTTGAGGGTGGGATGTAAGATCTTGATGATGTCATTGTTATCCAGCTTCTCTGTTGACTCTGTCCTCCTCCGCGGACTCAATTCAAATTGACCCTGGTGTGGCTACTTCAATTTGGAGCTTCCTCCTCTCTTCTTGACTTGGATCCTCCCTCTACCCTCTCTTCCGCTCCTCCAATTCCTCCCTCCTGATTCTTTCTCCCCATTCCTCCTCTCTCACCATTCACCCTTCTTTCTTCCTTTCTTCTCACCCTCTCTCTTTTGTTCACTCCAATCAACATCTCTCCCTCTCATCTCACCCTACCTTGACTCCCTGCCAACACCTTTCCTACCAACATTCAATAAAATCTGCTCCACTACCAATTCTCCCCGCTGCTTCTCAAAATCATTCAACACTCGACCTCAACCTGAATCTGCCTCCATCAAATTCACTCATCACGCTTGACTCAGTCCCCAGCTCAATCCTCAACCATTCAAAGCTCTCAAAACTCTTGATCAAATGTGAGGTGTCAATACCAACTCCTCAGCTCTGCTTATCCAACACCCTGTGCTCATTCCTGCTCTTCTCAGACTCCTCCGTCCTTCTACTTCCTTTTCTCCTTTCTTGTCACCTCAATTCATCTCAATACACTACTTGTGTCCGTCCGTCTCTAAAATTCCTCTAAGCTGGCTTTCGTGGTTTCATTGGTCCTACTTTGCAATACAAAAAAGGTCTTAGTCAAAAACTTATCACGGTTAAAAGCCGAAAGCTCCGTCAACTTAACTACCTGGTAACAAAGGACCAATGGACACCACACAATTGTCCCTACTCAAAACACTCACCAATTCCATCCCAAGCCTCTCCGATTCAAACTTCTCCCTCTGGAAATCCAAGATTCACACCATCCTGTCCCTCAAAGGAATCACCCATTGGCTCAACTCAATGGAACCGGAAAAATGTCCTCCCAAAGTGAACCTTGAGATTGTGGGATATATTCTAGCCAAACTGGACAACCAAAATTATATCAACTGTGTAAAGGATCACCTTCTCACCAACGGTATTGAGCTCTGGAAATCCATAAACAAATACTATGCCTTGTCACAAACAGAAAATCGGTTGAGAGTTTTCTTTAACCTTCTGAATCTTCAGTTCAATCCAAAGAAAGTAGAAAAATTCATCACGGACGCAAGAGCCTGTCTTCTTCAAATATCAGAAATTGGCATACAGATGGATGACGACATTGCGGCATATCTTCTTCTCTACAAGTTTCCCCCTCATCTTGATCATCTCAAAACCACAATCACTCACTCTCTTGGCGAAGCCAAAATCAACGCCAATCTGGTCCTGCAACATCTGAATCAAATCAAAAACAAAGTAATTGCCGGATCATACGCATCTGCCATGGTGAACAGGACTGAAGTTACCAAATGTCGTCCCACCTGGCACAATCCTCAAGCTAACCATGATTGCAGCAAGTGCTTGTGGCTTTATCCCCATCTGCGTCCCAATCCTGGCCACTCATCAAACCCGGGATCCGGTCCTCAAGGGAACACGCCACCAAGCACTCAACAACCTCCCTCCGCTCGCCTTGCTTACAACTTTGCCATGGTCACCTTGCAATCCCTAAGTCAAAATCGCATCCTGCTCAATTCTGGAGCCTCTAACTGCATGTTTAACAATCCTGAATTCTTCAGTCACATTGGTGTAAGACTCCAAACGGTGCTAAGCCGTGGCAGTTCTGTGGAGGGGAAAGGTTCTGTTTAAGCTGCCCTCCTAGGAGTTACAATAATATTTAAATGTAACCGGAATCAAGGTCCAGAACCTTTAGATGAGAAATCAAAGTAAGGGAAGAGGATAAGAGTTTTCGGTAGCGATGGAAACAACACTATCTGAGGCAAGATGGTGCAGGTAAAGACTTGAACAAATAAGTCAAGGTTTGTTCAGAGTTCAATAGAACAAGGCAGTTGTAAGTAACAACGCCCACAAGCTAATAACTCTGGTTGTCAGCAGCTGATTAGGAAAGATCAACTCAATCCCAACCAACCTCCAGGTTCTCAATGAACCTGCCCAACTCTCCGCAATCAAGCGCTTGAAGGGTACCAGAGAACTGTGGGAGGCTGAACAAAACAAAAGCAATTTGTTTATGAAGCTCTAGAAGCAAATCAATAACAAATTTGAGCAAGAATATCCCAACACTTCTCAAGGGACTCAAGAATAGCATGGCGAAATTCAACCTTAAAGAAGAAGGGAGGTATAACACTCCAGGTTTTAAGCTTAATAAAACCTCTTCAATCAAACGTGATTGGCTCCAGAAAGATGATCAAGGAGAGATCAAGACCAGTATGGTCAGAAAAAGGGATCAGAGTGGTATAACACACTCAAGAATTCAGACAGACAGGAATTCTTCTTCAACCAGCAAGGCTATTGGTTGGTGATAAGGATCAAAGTCACAAGGGACAGAGTTTGAGTATGGAGGCTCAAAGAATCAAGGGGGAAATCATGGATATACCCGGATAATTTGCTCAGATAAGTGGGGAAGGATGCCCATGGATAAATTGCTTATGATGATGGTCTGATTGGATGGATGGGATGCTCTCCTGCTAGGCCAAAAGGCAGGGGAGAGCCCCTCCTTTTATAGACATGAGGCCCTGTATACTATGTACAAGTGATACTACAAATAGGTGCGGGAAATTGAAAACATAAAAAATGAAAGTAAAAAAAAAAAAAAAAAAAATTACATGAGAGGAAAAAAAGAAATTTCGCCCGCGTCAAGAATGACCGCAGGCAACCAGATGGACACCTGCGACAGCGGTCGCGGGTGTCGACAACGGCTGTCGTCGCCCGATTGGCGGTGACAACGGGGTGAAAGTTCCGACGGCCGCAAGCGGTCACTCGCGATTGTCGGTTGTATCAGATGATGGGTGAGGAGGAGGTAGAGTGGATCGGTTGTGGAAGAGGGAGGATAACCGGCCAACATCTTGTAGATCAGGATCCCTAAGGCCCACCAATTGACCGGTTTACCATGACCTTTGGGTTGAATGATCTCTGGGGCTAGACACTCTGGGGTCCCACATAACGTCCACGTTTGATTGTTATCCTCAAGATGTTTGGCAAACCCGAAATCGGTGAGTTTGATATAACCGTTAGAGGCAATGAGGATGTTCTCAGGTTTGAGGTCACGGTAGATGATATCATGACTGTGTAAGTATTTGAAGGCCAGGACAACGTTTGAGGGGTAGAAACAAGCGAAATTGTTAGAGAATCGACCAAGCCTTCGGAGGTGATGGAAGAGTTCACCACCTTGAACGAATTCCATGAGGATGTAGAGGTTCTTCTCATCCTGAAAGGTGCAGATCATCTTGACGAAGAATTGTTTGAGTTGATTGATGAGAGATGATTGGTGGGTATGATGGGGATTGTTGAAAGTGGTTCGACGATCGCTCGCGTTGCCAAAAGTCCGGGCCGCGAGCGCAACAAGTGGGAGTTGAACATAGGAAGAGGGGATCAAAGCGGAGAGACAGGCAAGAGACCTGTCCTAGACCGCTAGGACAGGGAGAAGTTGAGAGATGGGGGGAAATGAAGTTACCCATAGAGGTACAACCAAAAAAGATATTTTTTTTTTTTTTTTTTTTCCGTAGTGTCCCGGATTGGTCACCACATCAGCCCCAATAATACAGAGATACAAACCAGAAATCCCTCTGCTTCCATTCCATTTCTGGGGTGCGGAACTGCCACCATAACTACCACCACCGCTGCCACGTTGAATCTCAAGCAATCATTGTTTGTTCCCGATCTAGCCATCAACCTAGTCTCACTGGGCCAACTTGTTCAAAGGGGCTGCTCACTGCTCCTGAACTCTCCCAACAGATTTGTGGTTGTTTTCCGTGGTTGTTCTATCCTATCCGGTACAATTGAGGACAATCTTCTGTTCATCGATGCGGACAAGCCTGGCTCAAATCCTGTCTCTTACTCCTTTGTCTCTCTTTCAACCATCCACTGACGCTTTTTCCATCCGCATCCGGGGAAAACTCAAGAAATCTTGAAGGAATTTACAAATCTACGCTGGGACAAATTTGACTGCATCTCCTGTGCCAAAGGTAAGATCTGTCGTCAACCATTTTGTGGTTGAGTTCCGGACAGCAAGACAGTTTTTGAACAAATCCATGCAGACGTCTGTGGACCGATTCATCCTTCCTCCATATCAGGACACAGATATTTCCTTCTCCTCACCAACAACTTCTCCAAATTCAAAACTTGCATTCCTTTGCGTCTCAAATCCGACGTCCCGGACAAAGTAATCAAGTTCATCAAGCTTCACACAAACCGACTTGGATATTCTCTAAAAAACTTCCATTCGGATAATGGGGGAGAATTTGTGAACCACCGTCTCTTCTCTTTCTTCTCTGAAAACGGCATCAAGCACACAACTTCCGAACCCTACACTCCCCAACATAACCCCGTTGCTGAACGAGGAAACCGCTCCGTCCTTGAAGCAACAAGAACTGCCATGATTGACATGAATGTTCCATCCACTCTCTGGGAAAAAATACTGGTCAGCGCCTGTCAAATTCTCAACCTCCTACCCTCATCCTTGGCCAAAACCTCCGCTCACGAACTGTGAACACATAAGCCACCTAAACTTCATCTTATTTGAACTCTGGGCTCAAAAGCTGTCGTCCTAAATCAAGCATCCAATCCCAACAAGTTTGAAGAAAAAGGCAAGGAGGGAATCCTGGTTGGCTTCGACTTTGACCTCAATTCCTATAAAATCTACCTTCCCAACTCCAAGACCATTGTTTGTTCCAAACATGTCAAGATATTTGAAAACATTTCCCACTCACACATCTCCAATCCCTCTTCCTCTTCTGACTCTCCATTCAACTCTATCCTTGCTGACAATACCTCTCTCACTGATCTTCTGAACTCCAATTCTTCCCCTCTTATCCCTTGTGATTCCTCACCTGTCCCTGATCTCCCTTCCTCCAACAACTACTCCATTCACTCTCCCATTCCAAACTCCTCCGTACCTTCCCAAAAGACTGATGACTCCAATTCCTAATCCTCCTCAACTGAGGAATTAGAAGTCTCAAACCAACTTGTCTCCGACTCGTCACAAGCCCCAAGCGATCAATCCTCTCTTCAAAAACCTCAGAGATACGGGTTTGTAGCACAATTGGTACCTAAAAGCTACTTCGAAGCCACCCACTGCGACAACAAAGAATTTTGGATTGAATCTATGAAATCTGAACTTCAAGGAATTGAATTAATGAAGGTGTGGGAAGGCTGTCATGAATTACCCAATGGCAAGAATGCTCTCACAACCGTCTGGGTTTACCACATCAAAGACGAACCAAATAACAGCAACATCAAGTTCAAGTCCCAATTATGTGTCCAGGGATTCAAACAAGTTCAGTTCTTTGACTACGGTGAAACCTACGCCCCCACCGGTTCTATCACCACCCTTCGTGTCCTTCTGGTCTACGCTCTACACCACAAACTTGGCTTGTGGCAAATGGATATCAAGTCCGCCTTCCTTCACACGCCTCTCAAAAAAGACATCTTCATCAAATCTCCCTCTGGCTACAACTCCAAATTTCCATACTTCAACCTAAACAAAGCTCTCTATGGGCTCAAGCAGGCCCCAAAAAGCTGGTACGAAACACTCAAGACATGGCTAATTGAAGAAAACTTTACTGTCTCAAGTGCCGACCCCTGTCTGTACATCAATTCTGAGAAATTCCTTTGCGTGTTTGTATATGTTGACGACCTCCTCATTGTTGGCAATTTGATTGAGTTCAGAGAGCGATTAAAAACCAGATTTAGAATTTCAGATGACGGACCACCCTCTAAAATATTGGGTAATCTCATAGTGGAAACCAAAGACGGACCTGCTATGCAACAACCCAATCATATTGAGACCGCTCTTCTGGAACTTGGACTCGCGGACTGCCAGCCCATCTCCACTCCCATCACTCCAAACATCAAACTCAGCTCCGCTACCGATGAGGATCACAACTCCTTTGTCAATCTTAACATCAACTTCCATTCCTCCACCGGCTTCCTGAACTTTATCGCAAGTCTGACCAGACCAGACATTTTGTAAGCCGTCTCCTGTCTCTCGCGCTTCAACAACAAACCTGGAATGACCCACTGGATTGAGTCAAAACATGTCTGGCAATATCTTAACCAATCAAAAGGCCTTGACCTCCGACTCCGCAATGAATCGTTTGAGTACAACATTGAATCCTACAGTGACTCTGACGGAGGAAATGATCCTGACTCTCAAAGAAGTCACACTGGGTATGTAATACTCCTGTATGGTCGTGCCGTTTCCTGGCACAGCAAGCTGCAATCAACCATCTCCCTGTCCTCCACCAAAGGGGAATTGAAGGCTCTTGTTCTGGCCACCCAAGAAAAGATCTGGCTCTCAAATCTGCTTCAAGAAATAAATCCCACACTCAAACTCACTCACTGCGCTATGATCAACAACAAGGCACTCAACAACCTTGTAAACCAAGAGTCACACCATGGGGCCCTTAAACATGTCAATACTCAGATCAAATGGCTTTGCAAGCAACGGGATAACCATTCCCTGATCACATGCCTAGTTCCCTCCAATCAAACGCTGGCAGACTCTCTAACAAAACCCGCACTTCGCTCCTCCACGGCCCACCTAGTCTCCTCTATCCTAACACCTCTCATTTGATCACAGGGGTGTGTCATTGTTATCCAGCTTCTCTGTCGACTCTGTCCTCCTCTGCGGACTCAATTCAAATTGACCCTGGTGTGGCTACTTCAATTTTGAGCTTCCTCCTCTCTTCTCAACTTGGATCCTCCCTCTACCCTCTCTTCCGCTCCTCCAATTCCTCCCTCCTGATTCTTTCTCCCCATTCCTCCTCTCTCACCATTCACCCTTCTTTCTGCCTTCCTTCTCACCCTCTCTCTTTTTTTCACTCCGATCAACATCTCTCCCTCTCATCTCACCCTACCTCGACTCCCTGCCGACACCTTTCCTACCAACATTCAATAAAATCTGCTCCACTACCAATTCTCCCCGCTGCTTCTCACAATCATTTGAAACTTGACCTCAACCTGAATCTGCCTCCATCAAATTCACTCATCAGGCTTGACTCAGTCCCCAGCTCAATCCTCAACCATTCAAAGCTCTCAAAACTCTTGATCAAATGTGAGGTGTCAATACCAACTCCTCAGCTCTGCTTATCCAACACCCTGTGCTCATTCCTGCTCTTCTCAGACTCCTCCGTCCTTCTACTTCCTTTTCTCCTTTCTTGTCACCTCAATTCATCTCAATACACTACTTGTGTTCGTTCGTCTCTAAAATTCCTCTAAGCTGGCTGTCGTGGTTTCATTGGTCCTACTTTGCAATACAAAAAAGGTCTTAGTCGAAAACTTATCAGATGACAACCTTGAAAGAATTCCTGGCTCTCAGGATCTCTGGATGATTTACGGAGACAAGTGGCTTAGTTATTGTTCACAAAGGCTATTACTGTCTCCAAGGAGTGATAATAGGGATTCAGAAATGAATTTTGTATTAGTTGTCTTTTGGACCGTTTGATTATGTGAAAAAAATGATGACAAAAAAGATGATGGATGTAGATACAGATTGTACCATTTCCTGAAAGAGAGGATTACTGGGTTCCTAGGAAAAGCAGGAAAACAGCTTTCAGAAAATGCTTGATTCCACAATTGCAATTGTGGCTGGCTTTCCGGTAGGCTTAGGTTTCCTTTTATTTCTTTTGGTTATCTTGTTTGACTGAAAAGCAGTTGCGTCTGGATGCGTTCCTGTTGGTAACATATTGGGCTGATTGAGTCCTGCTCAACTTCTCTTCTGCTTATTATCCTAGAGCATGGTCAGTCCGCATGCATCAAAATACACATTGTTGGTTAAGACCTGGAGGATTGTTTTCATTGTGTTATCAACTCGCCCAGTAATAAGGGTTGATGCTGATGTATTTAAGTTTCATTCTTTTTTCCTCTTCAACGGCTAGATGCCCCAAAGCCTTTCAGCTGCTATTTTGACAAACCCGAAAATTGGTCTTAAAATCAAGAGCCCAATGAACTTGAGAAAGACTAGAAATGCAGATTGGGATGGGATCGTGGATTTGAAGGCCAAGTTCATCAAGAAATAGTTGACCGGTCGACTAAAGGGAGCATGGGATGCATTGGTCCTGGAGAGGTTTCATTTTCAAAGGCCAGGCGGATGGGATCAATTGCATGGTACTTATATTTTGGCCCAGCTTGATGTAGATCCCACCACTGATCTTGAGGACTTGGAGGATCCTTCCAGCAGCAGCGAGATGAGTGGTCTCATAGCCGAAATTCCCGTGGGCTTTTCCAATTGGATCATCCTCCCAAACCTTTTCAAAGAGAATATTATAATTCCAGAAAGCACCCAAGACAGCCAGGCCAACTCTGGAACAGCACAGGAGACCAATGATTAGATAAGGGAAAGTGGGATTGAATTTGTAGAGAGTGGTAGCAAGTAGGAAGCTGAAGGTGAGGCCCAGGAAGATCTATGATGACTTGGACCAAGGCTTGGGTGGATGATTGGGTCTCAAGACAGAGGAGATCAAGAAGGGGCAAGGAGGCTGAGAATGGAAGGAACCGGGGAAGGGGCAGGGATGGTTGGTAAAGGGATAGGATTGGTGTATAATGATGAGATGATGATGGAGGGGTGCTGGGGTTTTTTTGCATGGTAATGGATGGTAGATGGATTGATTATTCCTGAATCGCAGATTTTGTGCTTGAAATCTTCCATTTCCATGAAAACAGCCATCTTGAAATAGAGCATTTAGGGGGTATTTTTATTTCAGAAACCCGCCATTAAAAATGGCAGTTTTTGCCAAAAACAAATTGCAGGTTTCTAATGGAAGGTTTTCTAAATCTGATACACCCTAATAAAAGGGGATATTTAAATAATGAAAAATTTAATTTTCAAAATTATTTTAATATTTTCAACTTTTCAAGGGTTCAGGAAGGCTAAATTTTAAAATAATTAAAAATATGTATTTTTTTGATGAGTGAAACCTTTTTAGAAAATTTTGACTTTGATCCTCAGAAAACATCTCATCCTGAATACAAACCATGTTTGTGAACCGTAATTCTCCAAATCACATTTGAAAAAAAATCAACAAAACTAAAAAAGATTGAAATGTAGTTGATTTATTGGTATTTGCATTGAATATCTAAATTGCAACCAACTGGGAGTTATCTGGATTGGGATGAGTTGATGCAGTTGTTTGTAGTTGCCTCCTGCAACTGCCGCAGCTTGGAGTTAGAAGAGTAGAAGAAAAACCAGTTGAAGGTAGGTTGGCCATGTTGAGTTCAACAGAGTTGGAGGAATGTTTTTCAGTTTGCTGGTAGCTTGAGGTTATCAGCCCCATATTTGAGTTAAATTTAGGATTCCAGTGGTGAATAAAGTTGATTCCCAGGATGATTTCTCCTGAGAAGTGTGCATTGACTAAAATGAATTTCCATTCAAAGCTAGGAAAATAATTAAGTAATATCACCCAGGTGACCTTGTGATTGATCAAGTGAGAGGGGGAATTTTTAGGACTGAAGTTAAAAAGAGGAATAGGTTTTCCGAAGGAAGTGGGCTGCAAGAAAACTTTAGAGCCTTATTAATATCCATTACAGATTGAGTAGCAACTGTATCATTAAAAAAAAATACAACTCATTTCCTGATTAAAGAGAATGAAACACACGCCTTTAGAAAGTTTTTCAGAGTAATTTTTGGTATCTTTTGTACCCTAAAACTAATAGAGTGGTAATCCAGGAGTAAAACAGAAGAACAACCTAATTGGTTTTTGGCTTGTGAGCAGAGGAGGAGTTGGAGTTGGAGTTGGAGTTGGAGGAGGTTTTTTTTGCAGGCTTCTTTCTGCAGTTTTCTGTCTTGTGCTTCCCTCCACAATACATACATAGTACCTACTTTTCCCTTCTTGCTTTTTCTTCAGCCTTGAGCTTTCTGTCAGGACCTTAGTCCAAGGTAGGTTTTGTTGAGTAAGATTGTTTATTTGAAGATTTGTCTTTCTTCTTGGCCTTCACTTTGCTCTTTTCATGCTGAGAAGAATTTGATTGAGATTGAGAGTATTTTTTCTGTTTAGATTAGCTTGTATAGGAAGAATTCTCCTTGAATTTTTTGTGGTACCTATTATCATAGTCATACAATTCATCCATAAGATCTGGATTGAAGTTTTTGCATAGAACCATTATAGCCGGCTAGTTGGTCCAGAAGTAAAGAGGGGAGGCTTTTTAAAAAGTGTAAGTAGAAGGCTTGATCACACCATCCAGAAGCTTTAGCCATAAGGGATCAAATTCTGTGATGTGGGTGGAAGCATATCCAGAGTCCTTCATTTGAAAATTCACAAGTTCCTTCTCAGCTTTGGCTACTTCCAGAAAATCAACAAAGAGAGTATGAAGTTGTTCTGTGAAGTGGTCCCAGGAGTTGAGGAAGGAAAAGGGCTCATGGTTGGAGAGGTGAGTCAGGGGGGGGGTTGCATCCAATGAATTGAGTTCCCAGATAATTAGGAGAAAGCAAACAGAAATTTCCTTCAATCCACACAGAAGGTTCCCTTTTTGTTTGTAAAGATGAGTTAAACAGCTTGAAAAAAGTGTCTGAGCTTAGTGGGAGTTTTCCCTTCAATTTATCAGGTGGATTAATCAATGGAGCTTTGAAAGTCCCAGAGTGGGAAGCACTATTTGTTGCAGTTTGGGATATTTTGGCCACAGCTGAAGTCATGGTTTGGAGCAAGTTTAGGAGGGTAGGATTCAAAGCAGCAGGTTGAGTAGGAAGTTGACTTTGGTGGACAGGAATTTCAGTTGAAGCAGATTGTGGAGAAGCTTCTTCTTGATTTCAAACAGTTGGTGCATTAAGTTTACTGAGGATCCTTGAGTAAAAACCTGACTATTTTTTTGCTCTTCCTCCTCCTCATCCTCAGGGAGAGGAAGAATTCTGGAATTTTACAATGGGGAATCCAATCTGTAGCCTGATTGTTGAAATTTACCAATCAAAAAATTATTAAAAGTTCTTAAAACGGGTGGAGAAGCAGATAGAGAAGCTATTGGAGGAGCTGGGGGAAGGATACCAGTATCCATAGGCTTGAAATCAGGTTCTGGGAGATTTTAAAAGGTGCTCAAATGTCCATGGGCTTGAGTAGTAGATTGGTTGTTTTCCAGAACGTCTAAAGTAGAACCACATCCTCTGGCTGCCTCAGTTAAGGGTAAACTGGTGATGATGGAAGTTCATTCACATCAAGGAGGCAGGGTTTTCAAGGATTCTGTAGGGAAATTACCCAAGAAAATTACCCAGAGGAAAGAATTTGGAATTGTAATGTCTGCAAAAAGGGGTCTTGAAGCCATAAAACCTCTGTCAAAGAGTGTCAAAGTAAGTCAAAGTGGGTCAAAGTGGTCAAAGTCAAAGGTGGAAGCAGTCAAAGTAACAGGTCAAAGTGGTCAAAGTCAAAGGTTGAAGTGGTTAAAGTCAAAGGTTGAATAGCTCAAAGTCAAATTTCAAGTTCAATTGAACCAATTGGAGGCGTCAAAGTATTGTCAAAGCGTCCAAATTCTGTTGAAGTTAAAAATCCCATCAAAGAGTTGAATTTTTTCCAAAGTTGTGTTTAAGAGCCAATTGATGGAATGAGTTAGAAATGGATAATTCTGCAGGAAATTAATTTGGGATTTTCAAGTTTCACACACTCTTTAAAACTGTATCATGCACTAACCCACAAATTTTGTAGGTAGTGATATCCATAAGATGGAATGAGATGGATGATATAGGTCTATGGAGATATATAGAAGGGAAGTAATCAAGGGTAAGGAATTAGTATAATGTCACAACCACCCCAAAGGTGCAAGGGGCTGAAGGCACAGGCACTACTGCTCACAGAACCAGGATTGAGAATTGAGATAGATTGAAAGGAGGAAAGGAAGAGTAATGAAAATGATAAGAAGAAGGAGAATCCAGGAGTAAGGCTCTGAAGGAGATTGATGGTTGAATCCTATAATAGTAACACCAAAGAAATATGTGAGCTGATTAAGGTATGCTGGATGGTTTTATTGTGCTGGGATGACACTTATTGGAAATGACTAACCAATAAGAAGTAGTATACTAATTCATTGAGGGGAATCATTCCAGGGAGTAAGAGAGGCCAGTATATGTGAGAACTGAGAGGGAGGCCTTGAGAAGGTATGACTGTTGCTGTGGCTGGGATGCCACATGGAATTACAAGTTGAGAAATTGGTGGGAGGCTGTGGCTTGACAGATTTGGTAATAGGCCTGTCCAGAAAGGTGTGGCATATACTGAAATTGAGTATGGGTTGTCCAGCAGGGAGTATGTACTATGGGTTTAAATTATGTAATTCTCATTCCAGATAGAGTAGAAGGAGAGATAAGAATGAACAAAGCCATAGAGAGATAGATTGTGGTCCTGGGAAATTACCTGGGAGATGCAGGGAATCCAGGAGGATAATTCAGGAGGTGCAGCATGTGGATCCAGGGGTAGAAGGTGGATTTTTACTTATGCTTGAGTGAGGCTGAGGATACTGAGTAAACTTTTTGTCATGAAACCCCTTTTTTCATTTATATATCAAATTATCTATTATTAATAATAAAAAGTAACCAAATCAATCCACCTTTCATCTGTTTTATCCATATATTTACAGATAATGACTGCATAATTTTGAATAAATTATTTTTTACTTATTCCATCACCTCTGGTAACTTGAAGTTGGCATGGATCATGGCATCCAGGAGGCTGACCATTGGGGGTCATTCTGGGAAATTTCTTAATTTATTAAATTTAATAATTGATATATCTTGGAGCAGGCATTTGATGTAAAACATAGAAGTTTATATACATTAGTTTATCTGACTCATAAAATCATGCTTTATTATAAATTATTCTGTATTGGATTTAAAAGCCAATTGAGAATTGATAAAATATTTTTTCAATTTTCTTAAAATAATAAAAGAAGAAAGTATTAATGATTCTAAAACTTCAGGTGGGGAAGCACTAACTCCAGCTTAAAAACTCAAAATTCATCTACACCATGAACAGCTAGATAAAATCCTTCAACAAGAAGATCCTAAAAGATGTATAAATTTCAATTCACTTTTTAGTCAAAACTAAGCTTATAAAAGATTTGGAATTAATCTTGAAAAAAAGAACAAGAGTGAGCAATTACCACAAAGAAATATTACAATATTTATATATTATTAACATAAAAATTGTTTCTTATTCACCCAGTGAGTGGTTTAAACATGAAAACCTTTGCCCCAGAAGTACATCTCCTTGATCAAGACATCCCTTCCATCTCTGGACCACCTGAAAACATTGATTGGGCTGGAGACGAGCTTATTTTAATGCACTAAGACCCTGTTGGATTGCCTGAGAAGTAAAAATTTAATGTCAACAGAGTTTTAGTACCATTACCTCTGAACTTAAGTAAGTTAATTGAAAAAGCAATCATGATATGTATTTTTTCTTCAACAAATCAAATTAATATATCTGTAAAACATGAACAGAAAAAACACTAGAGCAACATGCAGAATTCCCTCCTATGGATCTTTTCCAGGAGCCTCTTTTCACTGTGAGACAACCAATAATGACAACAATGAGGGAGTTGGAACCCATGAAACAATTATTAGTGGAGAAAAGACAGAACCAATTTCTGTTTCCAATCTCCAACCCAATTCTGGAGAAACAGCCAGAATCAAAACCCTCCCAATAGCAAGAGGGCAAATATTCTCCACAGTCACCCCAGCAGAACCTTGCCAAGGAAGTAAGGATCAAAGAATTAGTCCAAGAAAAAATGGAATTCTTGGATGAATTAAAAGAAGCTCATTGAAAAGATGACTTGGAATCTATGAGAAAATTAATATATCAAGCAAAGGCTTACCAAATAGCTCTTCAGAAGATGATCCAAAGGAAAGAGGTGGAATCCTATGCAAACAAATGGAACTCCTGGGATTAATTAGCCCAAGTGAAAGGCAACAGATCAGGAAAGAAAAGATTCTCTTCCCATCAAAGGGGAAATGAAGATTGGGACAGGATAATCTCCCTAGCTCAAAGTTGGAATAAAGTGTAAAACCACTAGTTTCTAATCCTGAAACCGATGTAATTACTTCTTTTTTCCAATGATGTATGGCACAATTGTAATATTGTTTGTGGTAAATTGGATGGAATTTATGCTCAATTGGACAAATTAATTCAGCTGATTCTAAAATAATTTGCACACAACCAGAAAATGTGAAACCATCTGATCTTAAAGATTAAAAAGATTGACTGTTAGAAAAAATAAACCAAGGTAATATTATCCAGTCCCAGACCATTGAGAAAATTTTCTCAACCGTCCAAGAAGATTTTTTTATGAACCTCCATCCTTTAAAAGAAGAAATAAAAACTTTAAATTTTAAATCTTTCCTGACCCTCAGCAACAAATTGGATCTTCTTAGCAGTAAGGTAGATCTACAACTTCATCAAATGAAAAACTGATCTTAGGGACTTATAATTGCATCTGAAAAACCCCTTGGGGGGTGCCACAGAGGAACCAAAGCCTCTCAGACACACTAATACTCCTTGTGCACCACCCATACCAGGAATACTAAGAAGTGAAACCTTTAGGCCTAGCCCTACTCCAGAAATGGAGCAAGCTCTCAAGAATTTTCCCCCATCTCTGAATTGCCAAAGATCTCAGGATAAGGGGAATATAATAATATAAACTTCATTAAATTTATTGATTAAACTATAAACTTTTATGACCTACCTGAGGCTATAGCTGTAGGAAGACTACCCAGGATCTTTGAAAGAGTACCTCTTGGCTGGTTTATCAGTAAAATAGAAGAGGTATGATCCCTACCAGGGAATTCCTGGAAAAAACTGATTAAAGAACAATTTGGTTCTAGAATTTGGAAAGAAAATTGAGGAAAAACTAAAGAACACCCCTTTTTGACCCCTATGAGGACAAAACTCACAAAGAGTGCTTTAAAAAAAAGACAAGACTAGATTTCTTCTATACAGATTCTTACAGGGAAAAATCAAATGAAAGACTTCTTGAATTATTCCCTGGTAATCTTAACCATAGTGTCAGATTTAGAATGAGTATGGACTCAGATTTACCTACTCTGATTAATGTTTCAAAAGAAGTTTTAGATAACCTACTCTGATCAACATGTAAAAAGAAGTTATAGAAATTAATGGTTTACATAAAAAGAATTATCCCAAACCTTGAGAAAACCTCAATATGATTACATCCAGAGATCAGCCTCCTCATGTGGTTTTACCTGGAAATAAGAGAGCCTTAGAAAACAAGGCTAAATAAAAGGAACCAGGAACCTTTTGGAATTTTAAAAAACTGGGAATATGAGAAAAGACCGCCCCCTTCCAAAAATTAAAATAGCTGTAATGGAAGCAGAACCAGAAGCTGAAGATGAACTCCAATATTCTGATACTGATGGATCAATATCAGAGTTTGAATTAATCATGACTATTCCTATCAGTGTCATACAAGGAGATATAGGTACCTGTGTGGAAATTAATAATATCAATGGAAACTCTAGATTACCCCAAAAATAGGATCCAACTAGGCTCCTAAACATGTAACATAATCCAAGACTTTAACAGTCAAACCCATGAAGGGTAAAAGTTACCCTACTGGTCAGATTTCATATGCAACAGGATTGTACCACAAAAAACCTGTAAAGCTGTTTCTAGACAGTTGTTCTTTCTGTTCATGAGTCAGTGCTAACTTTCTGAAAAAATGTGACCCTGATTGGAAATACTACCTGATGTCCATCCCTAAAGCAAATTTTAGCTTCTTTAAATAACCTATGAATGCCATTGGAGTCTGGACTGCCCCTATAATACTGCCACATACTAAATTATCCCCAAGAATTCAGGTAGAATTTGTGGTATTTCTTAATGTTCAATGGGATTAATTCATTGTAGGAAATGATACCCTTTGCCTATATTGGGTAGATTTATTGCAGATTAAAGGAAGATACTTCACTGTAGGAGGTAATATGGAAAAATAATTCCAAGATATGCAATATTCAGTCCAATATCCCTACTTCTACCTATCAGAAAAACTTGGAAGAATGTAACCAGGAATACTTTTCTCAATCCGCACTTAATAAAAATCTCTCTGATGAACAAAAGAGGTACATCCTGACTGTGTTTTTTGAGATTAAGAATGCCTTCTGTACCAGATACCACTAAATTGGTAAATTTAAATGACATGATATGGTATTAACACTTACCATCAAGCCCCCTTACCCTCCTAACCTCAGAAAACGTGCCTAACCTTCTATTCCCAAATCTAGAGAAGCTCTGGAATAACATATTGAATAGATTATAAACCTAAATGTGCTGAGAGAAGTGGGAAATAATGAGAAAGTTGATGTAAATACCCCTGTTATAATAGCATGGCAAAAGGATGAATTCAGGATTGTTGGAGACTTTAGACTGCTAAAAACTATACCTAAGGAGATTACTACCCAATACCGTGGCTTAATCATGCTTTGCACAAACTATCAAGATAAAAATACATAAACACTATGGATATGCTTCAATGAATTCATCAAAATACCTATAAGGCAAGACAGCAGGAATTTCATGAAAATAATCTGTCACTTGGGTATTTATGAATATCTCAGAATTCCCTTTGTTATTCAAAATGCACCATCACACTTTCAAATAATGATGGATAACATGTTGGGGCAAGGATGGAAAATGGTCTACATAAATGATTTTATCATATATTAAGATGATTGGAAAAATAACATGGATAAAGTCAGGCTATTCCTCAAAGCAATTTATGAAGTCTAGCTCAAAGAATCCAGGAAGAAATTTAATTTTGAAAATGGAGAGTTTAAAGCTCTAGGATACATAGTCTCTGGATCAAATTATCTGCTGAACAAAACAAGATAGCTTTTGTAATGAATAGACCAATGCCACAGACAAAAAAAGAACTTCTTTCATTTATTGGTTTCCCTAGTGTCACACAACCAACCAAGGTACTATAGAGAAATCTTTAGATGATTGTGAGCGCAAATGAGGGAACTGAGTGCAAGGGATAAGTACAAAATAGCAAGGCTAACTACAAGGTGAAAACTGAGGTTTGATGTATCAACAAACAGCAAGAGGAATGGGTTGTACCAATGGCAGGAAACCAAACCCAAGCCCAATGTGATTATTTGTTCTAGAAAAATGCAAGAGCTTATGAAATTAACTAACTGAGGAGACCATCTTCAGGAAGGTGGCATAGTTTTATAAGGTAATCAAATTTTACCAGATAGAACCTAATGGACAGCTACCTAAAGCTAGTGAGAAATGATGCAATGAATTCCAGGAATGGAATGGTAAAATGAAATAACAGTACAGTTGTTTCCAAGGTTGTAGCGTAGGTGCAAGACAGTAGTCAATTGGAGTACATAGAGGTAATGGATGAAAAATGCAAGGAATGATATGGGGGGACAATGGGGATGAACAAATATAGTTATGCAGGGAAAGGGGCTAGGCCATTTGCAAAATATACAGTTGATGTGGCTATCTAGGTATGGGTGCAAACTAGTATAATTGCATGAATGAAAACGGAAGTCCAAGGGCTTATGATAACAAAGTTTATGAGAGAGAAGCTCAAATGGATAGTTGACTGCATGAGAGTTAACTGCAATTATTTTCAAGTAAATACTGAGTTTCCAATATTGGAATTTTGTTACACAAGCCAGAGGTAGTAAGCAGAAGTCACCATTGATGTTTTTATTTATTTTTTTCACACTTATGGAATGAGTTAGATGGTACTAAGGAAAAGGATATGTAAAAATGATTAAGACAATAAATTTTAACATTGAAGCGTGCAATTTTCCCAGGTATAAAGCAACAAGCTCCTGCAAGCATATGGATAGTGTCCCATCAATTCCAGAGGGTTTTACCTCAATATATACCCTTACATTGTACTTAATTTCTTGAATCAATTTAGAATCAATTATTTTTTCAGCCTCCTATTGCCTTTGTGAAAACTGTATCCGCACAAACAAGAGGTGTTTTCCAAGTAAGTCTTCCCTTGGTCCTTGAGGAAATTGCAAGCAATGTTTTCTTTGGAAGGTGGCTTGTTCATTTCATTTAAATAGAAAGCCTTTTTTTGATACCCCTGAGGTGTCTACAAGTGAAGTCCAAGGTCAAAGATCTGCTCCGCATGTGAATTATCATATTCCACCAGTACCAGTGATTGAGTTTCTTGGAGTACAGAACCCAGGTGAGTGAGGTTAGAGAAAAATTGAATAAATGAAATGAAAGTAATATGATAAAACTTTTTCCCTTCTTAGTATTGCAAAGGCTTTAAAGATACACCACCATATTTTGGACTGTCAACCAAAGTTCAGATGAATTGAGTGGATTCCAAGTTGTGAAATAAGGTGTGAGGTGAAGAGAAGATTGAAGCAGTCACCAAGGAAAGAAGGGAGGAACAAAACAGAAATGAAGTAGGGGAAATGATTGAATGGGAGGAATCAAATGAAGGAAATGGAGGTGAAGGAGGGAATGAAACAGAACAGGAGGAAAGGCATGGAGTGGAGAGAAATGGAATTGAAGATTGAAGCAAACGGGCAAAAGTGCAAGTTTTAGTTCCAATTAAAACTGATGCAAGATGGTTTACTGGCAATATTGGAGATATTGAATTGAAATTTCAAAGGAAGAGAGCCCATGAAGAACCCTTAGAGGCAGATGAATGGAATGCCTGACCAAAGAGGGCTTGGACTTCAAGTTGCAAGGAAACTTTTGGGAGGTGTTGGTTGCACAAGTCCTCGTGTTCAAATGCATTTTGGGGTTGATAACTGATGAAGATATCAAATAGTTTTAATTGATGGTGAGGGATTTGACTGAAAATTGAGAAGAATTGGAGAAGAATATAAAGGAAAATTTTTAATGTATTATATATTGTTATTTTATTTTACTATAGGTATTTGTGGGTAATTTTCTTGAGCTTAAGATATTTTTTTAAGAGATGAAAAAAGTTTATGTTAACAGGATAGAGAAATAAATAAAAGGAAATTTGATAATAAGGGTTTTTTATGAAATTTCAAAAGAGGTAACTTAAGAAAACAAGAATTAGATAGGATGGAATGGCATGGGAGATGTGAGGGGATGGGATGGGATGGAATGGGATGGAATGGAAATATGGAATGGAATGGGATTGGATGGGATAGAATTAATCTTTTCAAGGTTTGCAAGAATATTTTGGATGGAATTCTTGGAAAAAGTTGGGAGAGTTGAAAAGTTGATGGTCTGGTTCCCACAAGCTGCAATCTTTGTTGGACTGGAAGCAAGTTAATTAATCAAGGCATTGAAGGTTTCCTTTTCATAAACTTTGATCAAGAATATGGCTTAATTCCCACTCTAAATCATCTTGGACACTGACCAGTTCAGGAGGGGGATGATTCTTGCCTAGGTATAGGACTTGAGCTGGCTCTAGGAGAGACACATGAAAGACTGGGTGGATAACTTTTCATTTTGCAGGTAAAGAACGTTTGAAAGAATTGGGAGTGATGACTGATTCAACTTGGGAGTGGTAAAGTTTTCTTTCAGAGACTTTTTGGGTTGGGAAAGTACTGCAAATGTTGCAAGCATCAAGCCATACCTGATCTCCTACGGCAAATATTGGTGAAATAGTGGGAAAACAGTCTGCTTTCTCCTTGTAGCGCTGGTTTTCTGATTCAAGGTTTTATCAGATTTGAAATTGAACACATTGGATTTGGTTAAGATAATTGATAGCACTTTGAGAAGTTTCTACATGAATGGAATAAAAAATTGGGTTTATTCCATTAAGATTATGGAAGGGAAACTTTTTGTTGGAGGAATGAGTGGTGTTGCTGTAGTCAAACTTGGCTCATGAGGGCCATTGAAACCAGTTTTCCTGTTGATAGGAGACGCGCATTCAAAGGTACTGTTTGAGAATCTGATTAACTTGCTTGGTTTTCCCATCATTCTCTTGGTGGTAAGCCTTTGATTAGTTGCAAAAGATCTTCAGATTCTGGCGTAGAGAGGTCCAGAAGCTAGAGACAAAAAAAGATCCACAATCACTAACTATATAATAAGGGAGACCATTTTTCACAAATTTATATTCTACAAGTATATTAGCTAGGTCATCTGACAAGGCTGTCACAGTACTACAAAGAAAAAAAGCCATCTTTGAGAAGCAATCTACTACTACTAAAATAGCATCATAACCACTAGAAACAGTAAATATTGGAATGAAATTTATTGAAAACAAATTCCAAGGAATAGGAAGGTTATGAAGCAACGGGAGCAGCCCATAATCCAGGTGTTTTGAGGAGTTACTACAATTGCAATCATAGCACATGCTAACATAGTCTTTTACTTCCTTGGCCATACCAGGCCAATAAAAGTGTTGTGCAACAACTGGGAGGTTTTATTATGCCCATGATGACCAGAAAGCGGAGATTTGTGCCAAGATTTGAATATATATAACTTAATGCAAGAATTATCAGGTACTACTATGGAATCCTTATAGAATAAATAATCTTTTTTGTCAAAACTGTAATAACTATCTGATAATTTTGGACTCTTTCAAAGTTTTTTACACTTTGGATCATCAATTTGGCCTGCTAATGTTTGGAAGCTTTGTCTCAACGGTGGGTAATTATTGAACTGAGTTGGGTTGTCAGCTTGCCACTATTGCAGAGCAAGCTGCAAAAGTAAAAAAAATAACATAAAAATAATAATAATATATGTAACCTAAGAAGGAGAAGGAAAACCATACATATTATTACACAAATGGATTCTCCACCCAAAATTAGGTAGGTTCACTCACTGACCCCACACTCAAAATCCAAATCCTTATATTTTTAAATAATTAAGGAAAGAAAGACCAAAATACCACGGCTCCACTATTGAGCTTTTTGGTGAATTAAATATTTCACATGTATTTTTACTTATAGGTTTCACACCTAAAATTCAGTCAGAATTGAGGTTTTGTGTATACTTTAGGATTTACGGGCGGTGTAAGACTCCAAACGGTGCTAGGCCGTGGCAGTTCTGTGGAGGAGAAAGGTGCTGTTTAGGCTGCCCTCCTGAGTGTTACAAAAATATTTAAATGTAACCCAGATCAAGGTCCAGAACCTGGTAAATGAGGAATCAAGGAGTAGAGGATAAAGATTATAATAGTTTGGTAGCAATGGAACAGCACTATCTGAGACAAGATTATGCAGGGAAAAACTTGAACAAAAGAAGTTAAAGTCCCCTTAGAGTTCAAAGAACAAAAGCTGTGGTATGTAAACAACGCCCACAAGCTAATAACTCTGGCCATCAGTAGAAGATTGGGGATGATCAACTCAAACCCAAGCAACCTCCAGGTTCTCAATGAACCTACCCAACTCTCCGCAATCAAGCGCTTGAAGGGTACCAGATAACTGAGGGTGGCTGTACAGGACAAAGCACAATGTTTAAGAAGCTCCAAATCAAACAGTAACTGATTTGAAGCAAGAATAACCTCAACACTTCTCAAGGGACTCAAGAGTAGGCTGGCAGAATGCAACTCCAAAGAAGCTAAGGGGAGGTATAAAACTCCAGGTCTTAAGCTTAATAAGACCTCTTCAATCAATTGTGATTGGCTCCAGAAAGATGATCAAGGATCAGGACCAGTATTTTCAGAGAAAGGGATCGAGGAGTGGTATAACACACTAAAAAATTCCAACAGACAGAATTTTTTCTTCAACAGCAAGGCTATTGGTTGGTGATAAGGATCAAGGATCAAGGGTTTGAGTATGGAGGCTCAATGATTAACGGTGTGCTGATTTCATGCTGGATCATTCCATGCTCCATCCAAGGCAGGGGAGAGCCCCTCCTTTTATGGGCAGGAGTCCCTGTTAGACTATGTACAACAGATTCTACAAATAGAGCGGAAACGGAAAGAAAATCATGTGGTCGCTTGCGTCCATCAGTGGATGGGCTTGCGCGACAATACCAGAATAACCCACCCCTCGTCTGAAGGGGGACGGGGTGGGAAAGTAAAATGAACTGGACCGCCGCGGATGTCCGCAGGTGGTAGTCAACACTATCCAACCCTCGTCCAAAGGTGGAAGCGGGTGGGAGAGTCCCAGGAAAGGTCACGGATGAAGTTTGTGAGAGCGCAGATGGGGGGATAGGAGATCCACTCAAGGCAGTTGAGTAAATCCTGACAGTCTTGAGATTCACGACTGATAGATTGAGTGAGATGGGAGATTGACAGATCTGAGGATTGGACAAATGCTTGGGGGTGCGGTCGGGATGGATTTGGTAAGTCATGGATGAGCGCCACCCGGCGGTTGGATAAGAGATCGGGACGCGCGGCGGACAGGGGATTGGGACGCGCGGCAGGTAGGGGATTGAGACGCGCGGCGGACAGGGGATTGGGACGCGTGGCGGGTAAGGATGGGCAACACGGGAAGCGCGAGGATAAGGACGCAGGAAAATGATAGATGAGCAATGCGCGATGATGACGGTGAGCAGCACGCAGCAATGACAATGCGGATGAGGGAAGCGCAACGCGCAAGGATGAGGATGTGGATGAACCTGAGGATGTGTTGGAATTTTTTTTTTTTTTTTTTATGGAGCCGGACAGTACATTTGCGCAACAGTTTATGGATCAAGGTCTAAAGGTGGCCAGGGTGTCCAGGATGGGGCAACACATCTCTCCCCAACTTACAGACTGTCCCTAGTCTGCTCCCGAGTTTGATGCCATAAAAAAAAGAAAGGAAAGAAAAGATGATTGAAACCAAAGAATGGCCATTTTGATCTTGAGAGTTATTTAAAAAGAATATGTCAATCCGTCCAAAAAAAAAAATCCTAGAAGTGGCTGAGATAAAATGAAGAAGGCGTCCCAGGTGCTCACATGCGTGGCATGAAGTAGAGTTTCCCACAAAACGCAGCAGATGACCCTGGTGGTGCACAATTGGGAGGGCTTACTTCTGGACCAAGTTGCCTCCACAAGAATGAAATTTCTTGACCTGATCAGCAGAGAACCTTCTGGCCATCTGAGTACCATCCAGTTCCTCCAAAACATATGATCCACCTCTAACTTGACGGACTGCTTGGTAAGGACCATTCCAGCGGTTAGAGAAAAGCTTTCCACACTGAGTTTCCAAGGAACAATTAAAAGCCAATACCAGGTCACCAGGGTTTAAAGGGTCCCTGATTTGATTTAGGTGTTTATCTTCCCAATACTGAAATGATTTTGCCCTTGATTCCATCATCTTCTGATAAGGTTTGTTACAAATATTGTCACTCCGCTCCAGTTGCTTTGATCTGGCAACTAATAGGTCAGTAGTTGAGGAAACTTTTTCCCCAGGGATGCCCAAGAAAGAGTCCATTGCAAGATCAAGAGGAAGAACATCCCTCTGACCAAAGATTATTACATAAGGAGAGTAACCAGTGGTTCGCTTGGTGGAAATTCAATCAGAGAAGAGAACCAAGGGGAGAAACTTCCGGCAATTCTTGCCACTCTCACCAGCCAATTTGACAAGAGCAGCCTTCAAAGGAGCATGGCCTCTTTCCACCATAAATTGTCCTTCAGGATAATAGGGAGTAGTAACTCTATGTTTTCCAGGGAGCAATCGGATCATTTCAGCAAGTTTTCTACCAAATTCCGAGCCACCATCCATAGAATAAGATTGGGCCAAGCCATAATGCAGTGTCCAAGTCTCATGAAGGAAAGCTGCTGCTGATTCAGAGCTGAGTTTCTTAAGAAACTTTGCTTCAACCCATCCAGAAAAATCATCTCTAGCCACAATGAGGTACTTAGCTCCTCCAGCCCTAATTTGAACCACATCCATAGCAATCCTCCAAAAGACAGTGGACTCTCCAGTGGGGTAACAAATTTTGGCCGGGCGCCTAAGATCACGTTTCTGGCACACTTCACAACTCCTACACCATTGAGCGACGGATTTCTTCAGGGATGGCCACAAAAATTTTTTGGATATTTGTTGATAAGTTTTGGTTTCCCCACAATGACCAAGGCCTTCATGGAGATTTTCCAGGATCAAATCTTGCTTAGAAGGGATAGTGACCACAACAAGTGCACAAGGAGTTGCTCTTTTCATAAGCCTAGAACTTTGGACAAAGAAGTTGAAGGACTTCCTTTTAAGGGACCAAAATTCTTTGGCAGAGAGATCAGGGGGTCTTTGGAGAGTTGAAAGGTACTGCTCTAACTTAAGCCAGAAACCTTGCTGGAAGCCAGAGTAATTTTGGGAGGACAAGTCAAATACAGGGCAGACCAAGGGTTCTTCCTCATCAAAATCCATTCCAACCTCTGATTCATTGTCTCCAATAGGTTGTCAAAGATAAACCATCAGGCATGGTGAAAGATTTTCCAGGCCTGTGAACAATATCAAAAGGGAACAACTGGATGAAAGCCACCCAACGAGTCATTGGAGCATTTGGGAGTCTGGGGGCGTTGATCATTTCAATAATGGATTGTGCATTGACTTGTAACTCAAAGTGTTGACCCCAAAGGAAAGTCTGAAGCTTCTTCAACATTTGGGCCACACCAAAAAGTTCCAGTTTTGGCTAGGAGTACCTGGATTCCACATCTAAGAAAAGAAGAGATTCATACAGAGCAGGACAATCCAAACCATTTTCATCTTCCTGGGTAAGAACAGCCCCAACAGATTGATAACTCAAGTCCACTGCCAGCTTGATCTTGCCGGCTCCGGGTTCATAAGTGATCTTTTTCAAAACAATGTCTTTCCCAACAATTGTTTTGAGCAACTGAAATGATTTTTTGCAGTCTTGGGTCCAAATCCATTCAGCATCCTTCCTGGTTAAGCAATGCAAGGGAACACAGATTTCGGATAGTGAGGGAATGAAGATCCTGAAATAAGTTACAAAACCTGGGAAACCTCTAACTTCCATTGGATTTATTGGGGTAGGCCAGGAAATGATTTTGTTGAATTTAGATGGTGCCATCCTTCTTCCATCCTTGCAGACTATATGACCAACGATTTCCAAGGCAGGGACACAGGTGGCAAGTTTTGATCCAGAGACAGTAAGGCCAGATTCCTCGATTCAAAAAAAATTCTTTCCAAGACAGTAGCATACTCCCAGATAAATTGTTGGATTCCTGAGTGCCAAGGTAAGAGCTCATTATCATAGTCAGAAACTGGACCTTTAATCCCACCATCATCAATAAAGATACCCGCATGATCCGGGATTTTGTCCTGGAGGATCCACATCATCTGAGCCTGATAGACTGCAACCAAGTTGGTGGCACCTTGAGGCAATCAAGTCAGCTGAAATTGACCAAGGGGAGTATCGAAAGTAGTGAGAGGGACAAGAAATAGGATGCAAGGATTGTTTGTCATAGCCACCCATAATGTCACCTAGACCATAGCAAGCTCTCCCAGAGAAGGATTCAAAAAATTCTTCAGTGGCAGGCGGCACACCAGAGTCTTTAATAGTAAATTTATTAAGAGGTTGGAGATCATGAAACACTCTAATTTTACCATTACTCTTTAGAACACAGAAAACAGGACTGAAATAGCTAGAAGTCAATTGTTTGTATAAACCGGTTTGGACTCGTTTGCGGACCAACTTGATGAATTTGTTGACTTAAGCAGCAGGGATTGGGATCTTTTTCTTTTGCCAAGGGTCATGTTCAACTACAGGGATGATGTAATAGGATTCTTTCAAGAGTCCTCTCTCTTCTACACAGAATGCAATAGATTTTTTCCTTAGAGACAAGATATTTTTGATCAAATTTAACTCATCAGGAAGAAGCCATCCATCTGGACCAAAGTTTACCACTTTCAGACGTTCTTGAGTGACCCGACCAGAGGGAATAAATGGACCAGTGAGGGATTTGGATAAACCACAGTAAGGATCGCAGGATAGCGGAGGACACATAAGAGGAGGATTGAGGTTGAGAGGCATTGGTTGGTTGACTGGCTGGAACTTCTTTGCAACTGGTTTGTACTTGGTGGCAAAGGAGAGGAATCCCTGCTTCCTCCAAACATTTATCAGTGAGACCTGACTACAAAAACTGAGGCCATGTTCCAACATCTTCCAAGTCCAATGTTCTGCTGCGTCCTTGAAAGGTGCCTTCTCCATAAAAGAGGGTCCAAAAGATAACACATTGCTCACATGTGTGGCACAGGGTAGAGAGAGCGCAGATGGGCAGATAGGAGATCCGCTTGAGGCAGTTGAGTAAATCCTGACAGTCTTGAGATTCATGACTGATAGATCGAGTGAGATGGAGATTGAGGGATCCAAGGATTGGACAAATGCTTGGGGGTGCGGTCGGGATGGATTTGGTAAGTCATGGATGAGCGCCACGCGGCGGTCGGATAAGAGATTGGGATGCGCGGCGGACAGGGGATTGGGATGCGCGGCAGGTAGGGGATTGAGACGCGCGGTGGAAAGGAGCTTGGGACGCGCGGCGGGTAAGGATGGGCAACCCGGGACGCGCAAGGATAAGGACGCAGGACAATGATAGATGAGCAATGCGCAATGATGACGGTGAGCAGCGCGCAGCAATAAATATGCGGATGAGGGACGCGCGACGCGCAAGGATGAGGATGTGGATGAACCTGAGGATGAGTTGGGATTTTTTTTTTTTATGGAGCCGGATGGTACGTTTGCGCAACAGTTTATGGATCAAGGTCTTAAGGTGGCCAGGGTGTCCAGGATGGGGCACCACAGCGGAAATGTTTTTTGTCACAATTCCTGCAAGCAGACATGGAAGGCAATGCACCTGCACGCGGCTGAGATACAGCCCTGTCACTCTGTTAAGGTTGTGTACGCAGCCCCGGGCCTCTGACAAGGACGCAGCCACAGGACTACTGGTTGACAGAGTGACAGGCGGCCTGAGAGGCCTAGGTACCGCGTAAACATGCTACAACTCACACGGGAACATTCTACATATGTAATAAATGTTTCCATTGATAGCAGATAGTCTAAAAGTACATAATATTATATAAAAATACTTAAATAACCCTTATACGTATTTTTTATTAAATATAATTCAAAGTACCAAGAATTTTAAAAATAAGACAATCACAACTTCTAAAAATATATTAAAATACTTGAATATACTTTTATGAGAATTTCTAGACATCAATATCTTTGTGACATACTAAGAAAACTAATGATGTAAAAATATTACATGAATTCTCATGAATTATATTTTTAAGTAATTACTTAAGTAAATCAACTGGAACTCGAAAATAAGGAGTAAAATCAATATTATGACTTTAATCCAGTTATTTAACACATAATGAGAACTCTCCTGACATCTGGATGTCCGCAGAAATGTCTATTTAAGTATTTTTTAACTTACTGGGAACATTTACTAAGGATAATTAATTAAATAATACATAAATAGGACAGATGAGTGTTATTCAAACGTCCTAATATCAATTATAAAGTAGAATAATTCCCATACCCTGATGAAGTAGATGCTACCCGTGCTATAGAACCAAGAACACGTGACAGGCTACCACTGGTTACCCTGCTAGCCTTAGTGTCCGTCCCTTTGAGCCCCTGTACTCCTCAGAAGGATAGTATTGGGACTCCAAAAGCTATTAATAAAGAGCTCTTTTGAGGATATTGAGGGGCAGAGACCGAGTTATATTTATATCCAGACACTGTGAAAAGTTAATCAAGTACTTATAAGAGATAATTAAGTCATTTATGGATAAGTCTGATCAATAATATCTGTCCTCAACCTCTTTTTTATCAATTAAAACTTCTGAACAACCTTATAGCCCCAGTATACAGGTTTAACCCATCAGTGCATGTCCCAAAAAGATACACAAAGGATTTAATAATATACCAGTGAGCTTTATTATCCTTTCTCTGTTGTGGCAGCTTGGCTACAAGGCCCTGCCACTCCACTGTGTATTTTATATACATATTATCTTTGGGCAAAATATCCTTTCAACTAAAGAGCCCAAAGTAATCAGGACTATGTGTTTTCATACTTAAATTCCTGAAGAGAGGTGTTAAATATCCCCAATACAATTTTTGCCCGTCTATAAAAATATTCAATAATCAATTTATTCATATTGATTTATACCAATAAACCATAACCAAACCAATTAAACTTGCAATAAGCTTAATCAAAATATTTTGCAGATTTTTGCTGCATTTATTAAATAATATATTTATTATTTATTCTATCACATATGGTAGCTAAAGGATAGCAAGGGTCATGGCATCCAGGAGGCTGACAATTGGGAGTCTGGCCGGGAAATATTCCATTTTATCATATTTAATACCTTGGACCAGACATTTCACGTAAAAATAAATCAAAGATAAATTTATCTGAATTTATAACCGTGATTATTCAATGAATGATTTTGCAGTGGATTTAAAAACAAATCAAGAATCAATAATCTATTATTTAAATATTTCAAAGATAAGAAAAGAAGAATATATTAAAAATTATAAACCTACCGGTTGGAAAGCTTTAACTCAAGCTGAGAAACTTAATATCTCTTCTGCACGTAAACAATTAGATAAACTCCTTGAACAAGAAGATCTTGAGAGGCGTATCAACTTTCAGGCCCTATTAAGGAAACATAAAGCTTGGAATAAATACTGTATAAATAACTTTTTGAAATATAAAAGTAAGTATACAACTTGTATTACCATATTATTTTTTAGAAATAATATCAATATATTTCATTGACCAATAAAAGAAACTTTTTTTAAATCAGTGAAAACTCCTGTACCAGAAACCACTGCCACTGAATTTGATTTACTGGATCAAGAAATCCCAAATATCTCTGGACGCCCTGAAAATATTAATTGGGTAGGTGAAGACCTCATTGGAACACACCAAGACCCTGTAGAATTACCTACTTAGGATCAATTTAATCCCAATAAAGTCTTGGTACCTTTGAACATCAACTTAAGTGAGTTTTGAATAAAACTTATTTTTACAGTTTTTTTCTGTAAAATACTCATAAAAAGTTTATTCAAAAATGAATACACATAACACAAGAGCCCCAGGGAGAATTCTCTCCTATGGATCATTGCCATAAGCTCCAAGTAACCGTGAGACCACCAATAAGGACAACCATTAAGGGACTGAAACCCGTGAATCAAATGGTGATGGACAAGGAGGAGCACCAATTACTCCTGCCCTCTCCCAACCTAGAGCCGGAGAAGGTAGTAGAATCAAGCCACCCTCCTTCACCACAAGATTCCTGGAAGCCACCCCAGCAGAATTTGGCCAAGGAAGCCAGGATCAAACAATTAGTCAGAGAGCACGTGAAATACTGGGAAGAGTTCAAAGAAGCCCAAGCCAAGGAGGACACGGTGTCTATGAAAAAGATAATCTCCCAGGCAAAAGCTACCCACATAGCTTTCCAGAAAATCATTCAAAGGAAAGAGATAGAATCCTACGTAGAAAAATGGAATCCTTGGGATCAATTAGCCCAACTGAAAGGCAAAGGATCAGGAAAGAAGTGTCAGCTTGCTACCATATACAGAGCAAAACTGTCAAATAGTAACACAAAATATGAAAAATAAGAATACCTTAATTAACAAAGTAAGGAGTGAGAAATCCATAAATATTATTACAGCAATGAACTCCCCACCCAAAATTAGGTAGGGTCACTCACTGACCCCACCCTTGAATTCCAAGTCCTTATATTTTTAAAATAATTAAAAGGAAAAGTACTAAAAATTACAACACCTGTATGGCACTTTTTGGCCATTCTAACATTTCAAACCTATTGTAAAGTATAGGGTTTACACCTAAAATTCACTCAGAATTGAGGTTTTGTGTATATTTTAGGAGTTACACGCGGAAATGTGTTATGTCACAATTCCCGCGCGCAGCCCCGCATCATTACATAACCCTATGTACTAATAGCAGAAGGATCCCGCATACTAGAGACCTGCGCGCAGCTGATTCTGCCACTCACGCAGCGGATCCTACCCTGCGCGCATCTGTACTAACTTATCCCCGCGCCTGGATCAGTCGTGACTAATCTGACAACCAGGTACCGCTCAGAAGAGCTACAACCTAGTTAGGGTTGCCTAGTATATGAAACAAACAAACTTATGCATTAATAATGATCTAAAAGGATCAAAACTTAAATAAAATTAATGAAAATTAAGTTTTAAACATTTTTTAATAATAAATCAAAGATCAAGGACTACCACGTAAATCACTGATCTTGATCTTTGAAGACCACAAAACACTACAAGAAGTGTTCATAAAAATTATTAAAAATTATCTACTTGATCAGCAGATCATGGAAAATCATTAAACATCCACATCTGCACTTTTTAAAACAATATAAATAGTACAAATGAAGGATGAGTACAGAATGATCAAATTTACGCCATAACAGATTAACAGATCCTGTGGCTAAAATACTACAGAAATCCAGCAGATCTAAGGACAGCTGATTGACAGCACCAAGTGGACGTGCTAATCTTGCCCTGAATGGCTTTCCAGCCTCAGCCCACGAGCAGAACCCTCTCTACGTGCCCTGAGAAGACCAAATTCACCCCAAAAAGGTATTTATACAGACCTCTTTGGATCCATCATTTAATCAGTTACCAGGAATTATTTATTATCAATCAGACACCGTGTCATTGTTAATCAAGTGCTTATATGAAGGTAAGCAAGTGATTTATGACTTATTCTGTATAGTATTATTTACCTTTATTAACCAATCAACAATTGAAGTTTAGTCGAGCAATCTACCCCATCTGCTCTGAAACCCTTCCAATTATTTCAGGATTTTTGTGGTAAAGTGCTCAGAGTGAGTGTTACCCTTCCTGTATAGGCCGTTTGTGCTTTTAAGCCCAGCCAATAGTGGAATAAGTCCTTTCTAAGGCACCCATCTTTATTCCAAGGCTCTTAAACTGCCTAAGGATGCCCCTTGAAGAGAGGTTGCTAGTCTGTAAAGATCCCCAGTAGTATAATACTGTGGCCCCTCTTTTATATTATATTGAAAACCATTTATTACCAAACCAATTAAACCTTGAAACTTCTCTTATTAAAGCATTTATTTGAGCTTCTAAGCGTTTATTATTGGAATAATAATTATTATTATCATTCCAGCATTTTTATCAATCTCTGTAGCTAAAGGACTGCAAGGTTCCTGGTATCAGAGAGCTGACAAGAAGAGATCCTCTTCCCATCCAAAGCCAAAGGAAAAGAAAGATTGGGACCAGATAATATCCCTAGCTCAAAAATGGAAAAAGGTTTACAACAATTAGATTCTAATTCTGAGCCCAAACAAACCTCTGATGTAATTACTTCCTTTTCTAATGATATGCGTCATAATTTCAAAATTGTTTGTAAAAATTTGGATGGTGTTTATACCCAAATGGATAAATTAACCTCAGTAGTAGCCAAATTGATTGATAACCAAACAAAGAAGGTAGGAATGGAAGAAATCAAAGAATACACAGAAAAGTTATTGGAGAAAATTAATCAAGGTAGGATCAGAAAGACTCAAACAATTGAGAATATGTTGTCAGGAATCCAAGAAGATTTTATTATGTCTTTCCAACCCTTATAAGAAGAATTGGTAAACACTACTAACAGCTCCATTCTATCCCTTAGTGACAAACTGGATGTGCTTCATAAAAAAGTGGACCTGCAACTTAATCTGATAAAAAATGATCTTAGAGACTTAAAAGTCCATCTGACCAACCCCTTGGGGAGTACCACAGAGGAACCAAAACCTCCCAGACAAACCACTACTCCTTATGCACCACCATTATTAGGAATGCATAGGAGTGACACCTTTAGGCCTAGTCCTAACCCTGAGATGGAGCAAGCCCTCAAACTGTTACCCCCTATTTCTGAATGGCCCAAGTTCTCCGGTGAAGGAGAATACAATCATATAAATTTTCTTAAATTTGTTGACTACACTATTAACTCTTATGACCTACCAGAAGCTATAGCTGTAGTCAGGCTGCCCAGACTATTTGAAGGAGTAGCCTTAGACTGATTTATTGGTAAAAGAGAAGAAGTAGGATCCTTACCATGGAATTCTTGGAAACTTCTGATTAAAGAACAATTTTGTTCTAGAATGTGGAAAATAAAAATGATGAAAAATTTCAAAAATTGCTCATTTGACCCCTCCAAGGATAAACCTCACAAATGGTGCTTGGAACATAAGAATAGGTTGGATTTCTTCTATCCAGATTCTGATAAAGAGGAATTAAATGAAAGACTACTCAACCTGTGTCCTGGAAATCTTAACCATAGTGTAAGATGTAGGATGAGTATGGATGCTGACTTGCCAACTCTAATCAATGTGCTAGAAGAAGTAATAGACATGAATGGGTTAGACAAGAAAGAACCTTCTAGACCCAAAGAGAACTACAACATTACAAAAACCACAGAAAAACCTTTTCTGATGAATACCTCTGATAATGAGAAACCTAGTGAGAATAGGGATAAAGAGAGGATGCCTGGGACTTTTTTGAATTGTAACAAGACTGGGCATATGAGACAAGACTGAACATTACCAAAAATAAAGATAACAGTCTTGGAAGGAGAGCAGGAGGTTGAAGGGAATCAGAACTATGAAGATATAGCTGATACTGAAGGATCTCTTTATGAATGTGAATTGATCCTGACCAACCCTGTTAATGTTATAGAAGGAGATTTAGGCACTTCTGTAGAAATAAATAACATCTATGGGGATTCTAGCTTGCCCCAACAATGGTATCCTACCATAATTCCTAGAAATATTACGGATGTCAAACCATTAACAGTTAAACCTATGAGTGGGAAAGGTTATACCACTGTTCAAACTTGTTATGCAACAGGATTGTATAAAGACAGACCTATAAGGTTATTACTGGATAATGGAGCTTTTTGCTCATGTGTCTGTGCTGAATTCTTAATCAAATGGGATCCCAATGGGAAAGAACACCTTCTGCCCGTCCCAAAAGCCAGGTTCAGCTCTTGCAACTCTACCATGAATGTTATTGGAGTATGGACTGCTCCCATAATACTACCCCATACTAAAGGATCTTTGAGGATACAAGTGGAATTTGTAGTATTGCTCAAAGGACTATGTAACTACCTGATACTGGTTAATGATGCTTTATTTCTATATGGTATAGATGTGTTCCAGATTAAAGGGAGATACTTCACAGTAGGTGGTAATTGGGACAAGAATTTTAAGATATGAACCATTAAATTTAACTTCCCCTCCTCTACTTATCAAAATAATTTAGAAGACTTTGACCAAGAATACTCCTCTCAAGCAGCTCGGAACATGAAACTTTCTGAGGAACAGAAGAAAGATATATTGAAACTCTGCTTTGAGAACCAAAATGCTTTTTGTACTAAAGATCATCCCATTGTTGATATTAAAGGACATGATATGGTATTGACATTGACCATTAAGCCTCCTTATCCTCCAAACTTAAGAAGGCCAGCCTATCCTTCTAGTCCCAAGTCTAGAAAAGCTCTTGAGGAACATATCCAAGAACTAATAGACTTACAAGTATTAAGGAAAGTAGGGCATAATGAACAGGTAGATGTGACCACACCTGTAATCATAGATTGGCATGATGACAAGTCAAGAATGGTAGGAGACTTCAGGATGCTCAACAATTATACTCAGACGGATTATTATCCTATAACCCGGATTAATCATGCTCTGCATAACTTGTCCAAGGCCAAGTGCATCACTACTATGGATATGCTTAAAGTTTTCCACCAGATACCAATAAGCCCTGAAAGCAGGAAGTTTATGAGAATAATCTATAATTTGGGAATATATGAATATCTTAGGATGCCCTTTGGTATAAAGAATGCCCCATCACACTTCCAGAGAACAATGGATACAGTTCTAGGTACATACATCAGACAAGGATGGATGATGGTATATATAGATGATGTTATCATATACTCTGATGATTGGGATACTCATATCAACCAAGTAAGATTAGTACTCCATATTATCTCCAGAGCAGGATTGAAGGTGTCCATGAAGAAATGCAACTTTGGCTATGGAGAATTGAAAGCCTTAGGACATATAGTCTCTGGTCTAACTCTAGCTGTTGATCAAAATAAGATAGCTGCTGTCATGAATAGACCTATGCCTCAAAACAAAACAGAGTTACTGTCTTTCATTAGTTTTTGCAGCTGTTACAGACAATAAATACCAAAGTTTGATATTCTAACTAAGAGTCTGTATGAAGTATGCAACAACAAGACTCTATTTGAAATGACTCATGAGAGACTAAAAAACTATGAGGAACTAAAAATAGCTATGAACTCTACTCCTTTACTCATCCAACCAGATTACTCCAAGCCCTTCAAACTGTACATTGACGCCTGTATGGAAGGGTTAGGAGCTGCTCTAAATCAAAAAAGGATAGAAGAAGAAAGACCAGGAGAGAAACAAGTACTCTTCATATCTATACAGATCAAAGATATAGAAAAAAAATATGGAGCCAGTCAGTTTGAATGTTTGGCTCTAGTATGGGCTTTAGAAAAGCTACACTATTACTTAGAAGGCACCACTTTTCAAGTGATCAAGGACTGTAATGCTGTAAGAACTCTTATGAACATGAAAACACCCAGCAGAAATATGCTCAGGTGGCAAATTGCTATACAACAATATAGAGGTAAGATGACTATAGTGCATAAATCTGGAGCTAAAAATCAGAATTCTGATAGTCTAAGTAGGAATGCTTTGCCTAAAAAATCTAACAATCCAGCATATGACCCTGAAGATCAAGATATCTTTCCTATCCTGAACATCAATCTTTTTGCATTGAATGCTCCATTAATGGGGATCCACTTATGCAAATTAGATACTGCTTACTTCAACCTAGTAAGGGACAACTACTCTCCTGAAATCAAGCTTCTAATTAACATTATGGGATGTGAATCCCCAGAAGCAGCTCTGATAAATAGTCTACCTGCTTCATTACTTAAACCCTATAAAGCGGAAGGTTTACCTTTTGGGAAGGTCTCCTTTACTACAGACACCAACATTCCAGTGTATTAGTACTAAGCAACAAAGAACATATACAACATTTACTCCAGGAATGCCATGACAGCTGTTCATCAGGGCATCTATACACAGAAAGAAACTTTGAAAAATTAAAACAAACTGCTTGGTGGATAGAGTGGAAAGAAATCACTATTAAGTATGTTACTAGCTGTGAAACCTGCCAAAAATCTAATATAACTACTGACAAAAGGTTTGGAATCTTACAGAAAATCTCTGAACCTACAACCAGATGGGAAATCATCAATATGGATTTTGTCACAGGCCTCCCCCCTGGAGGTACTCATTCATATAACTCTGTCCTAGTTATAGTTTACAGATATTCTAAGAAGGCAAGTTCTTACCTAACCACAAAGAAGATAGTGCTATGGATGTAGCTTTACTATTCTGGAACAGGATCATAGCTGATGTGGGTATACCCAAGATTATAATCAGTGAAAGAGACCCCAAATTCACCTCTGAGTTTTGGAGGAGTCTACATGATATACTGGGTACTACTCTAGCATTTTCTACAGCATACCATCCCCAGACTGATGGATTAGCTGAAAGAATGATACAGACCCTAGAAGATATGCTAAGAAGGTTCTGTAGCTTTTGTCTAGAATACAAAAAATCAGATGTTTCTTGCCTTGATTTGGTAAGCCTACTCCCAGCCCTAAAAATGGCTTATGACAGCAGTAAACATTCTACTACCAAAGACGCTCCTTACATACTAGAAATAGGATGGATTCCACAACTCCCTAGGAATAAATTAAACTATAACCTAGACACTATTCATCCAACATCTCTTGACTTTAAGAAGATGATACATCTGGCAAATAATCATGCTAAAAATTGTGTAGAATAAGCAGTAGAATACAAAAAACAAATATGGGAAAAATCACATAAAGAACCTTACTTTAAAATAGGAGATCAGATTTTGATATCCACTACCAACTTCAAAAATCTAGCAGGTAAAAGAAAGCTGAAACCAGCCTTTGTTGGACCATTTGTTATCAAAAAGAAGCATGGCAAAAATTCTGTTGAAGTCATCTTGAGTGAAGAATTATCAAGGAAACACCCAGTATTTCCTGTTAGCCTAGTCAAACACTTTCAACCAAGAGAAGGTAGCAACCTCCCTCCAGCATTAATCCCAATAGAACCTGACCCTGTGAAAGAAAAAGGGAAATTCAGCAGGATATTGAGAGAAAAGGAAGAGAGAGTACAAGGAAAAGATGTTAGACTATACTTAGTAAGATACAAAGGAGAATCTGCAGACAACAATGAATGGTTACCAGAAAATAACATACCTGATTGACCAATACATCTCAGAAACTACAGGGCCAGCAAAAGGAACTGAAACACACATTTTCTCCAAAAATCCTCCAGATTTTTTTCAGATATGGCCATATCTTGGAGTGGGGGAATGTCAGCTTGCCACTATTGCAGAGCAAGCTGCAAAAGTAACAAAAATAACATAAAAATAATAATAATATGATTAACCTAAGAAGGAGTAGGAAAACAATAAATATTATTACAGAAATGGAATCTTCACCCAAAATTAGGTAGGTTTACTCAGTGACCCCACCCTTGAAATCCAAATCCTTATATTTTTAAATAATTAAGGAAAGACAGACCAAAATGCCAGGGCTCCACTATTTAGTTTTTGGTCAATTAAATATTTCACACTTATTTTCACGTATAGGTTTCACACCTAAAATTCAGTCAGAATTGAGGTTTTGTGTATACTTTAGGATTTACAGGTGGAAATGTTTTTTGTCACCATTCCCGCAAGCAGAAGCGGAAGGCAATGCACCCGCGCGCGGCTGAGATACAGCCCTGTCACTCCGTCAAGGTTGTGTATGCAGCCCCGGGCCTCTGTAAAGTATGCAGCCACAGGACTACGGATTGAAAGAGTGACAGGCGGCCTGAGAGGCTCAGGTACTGCGTAAACATGCTACAACCCACAGGGGAACATTCTACATATGTAATAAATGTTCCCATGGATAATGTATAGTCTAAAAGTACATAATAATATGTAAAAATACTTAAATAATCCTTATACATATTTTTTATTAAATATAATTCAAAGTACCAAGAATTTCAAAAATAAGACAATGACAACTTCTAAAAATATATGAAAATACTTTAATATACTTTTATGAGAATTTCTAGACATCAATATCTTTGTGACATACTAAGAAAAATAATGATGTAAAAATATTACATGAATTCTCATGAATTATATTTTTAAGTAATTATTTTAGTAAATCAACTGGAACTCAAAAATAAGGAGTAAAATCAATATTATGACTTTAATCCAGTTATTTAACAGATAATGAGAACTCTCTTGACATATGGGTGTCTGTAAAAATGTCTATTTAAATAATTTTTAACTTACTGGGAACATTTACTAAGGATAATTAATTAAATAATACATAAATAGGACAGATGAGTGTTATTCAAACGTCCTAATATCAATTATAAAGTAGAATAATTCCCATACCCTGAGGAAGTAGGTGCTACCCATGCTATAGCACCAAGGAAACGTGAAAGGCTACCACTGGTTACCCTTCTAGCCTTAGTGTCTGTCCCTTTGAGCCCCTGTACTCCTCAGAAGGATAGTATTGGGACTCTAAAAGCTATAAATAAAGAGCTCTTTTGAGGATATTGATGGGCAGAGACCCAGTTATATTTATATCCAGACACCATGCCAAGTTAACCAAGTACTTATAAGAGATAAGTAAGTGATTTATGGCTAAGTCTGATCAATAATATCTGTCCTCAACCTCTTTTTTATCAATTAAAACTGCTGAACAACATTATAACCCCAGTATACAGGTTTAACCTATCAGTGCATGTCCCAAACAGATACCCAAAGGATTTCATAATATACCAGTGAGTTTTATTATCCTTTCTCTGTTGTGGTCTCTGTTGTGGCAGCTTGGTTACAAGGCCCTGCCACTCCACCGTGTATTTTATATACATATTATCTTTGGGCAAAATATCCTTTAAACTAAAGAGCCCAAAGTAATCAGGACTACGGGTTTTCATACTGAAATCCCTGAAGACAGGTGTTAAAGATCCCCAATATAATTGTGGCCCCTCTTTAAAAATATTTCATACTTGATTTATTCATATTGATTTATAAAAATAAACTATATCCAAGCCAATCAACCTTGCAATAAGCTTAATCCAAATATTTTATGGATTTTTGCTGCATTTATTAAATAATATATTTATTATTTATTCTATCACCTCTGGTAGCTGAAGGATAGCAAGGGTCTTGGCATCCAGGAGGCTGACATGGGTAAACTTATTGGAGAAAAGTGTCCTAAAATTTTCAGGGTTGTTATTGCAAAAGGTGCTCCCCACCCCCCCTTGTTAAATTTTGTTCCAATGTGATAAAGCATCAGGGACTACTGCTTGTTTTCTGGGGTGTTATGTGATTTTATATTTGAACTTGGAGAGTCATTGATCCCAAAATTCCTTTCTGCGTGTAAGGAATTTTGACCTCATGAATCATTGAAGAGAATTGTGATCAGTTAAGAAATCAAAGGTTTTCAAAAGACTCAAAAGGTATGAACACCAACAATTGAAATAATTTCCTTTTCATGAATCTTGTAATTAAGCTCTGCGGCCAGCAGTTTCCAAAAATCCAAGGATAAGGGATAAAAAAGAGAGGAAGAAGAATAAAACAGCAAGATTAATCCTGCAATTGCATATTTGCTTGCATCTGTTTCCGCAATAGTGCAAGCTAGCTTTTTAAAACAAGAAGTTAGTAGAGCAGTGGTAAAGGCCTTCTTTAGATCTTCAAAATCCAAATCAGCTTGTTCAGTAAAAACAAAAATAGGGTCTTCTTGAAGGAGATTAGTAAGATTAATGGTCTTCTTGGTGTAATGCTCAATAAACCTTCTATAAAAATTACTAAATCAAACAAAAATTTGAAGAGATTTGACCAAGGAAGGTGCAGGCTAGTCCAATATGTTAAGTATAAAGCAGTAGGACGCGGATCTGCCTTCTGTAGCAATGAATAGAGAGCTTGCAGGATGTAGACACTCCAAGAGATATCAGTTTCTTCTTCTCAACAATATGAATACCGCCATTTCTTACCTGCAAGCATGGCTTAAATCTCACTATCAGAGCTGTTTCATCATTCTCATGCAATTATAGTTATAATAGCATTCCAACACTATATTTCTCCAAGCCTGATGTTGATATAATCTCATTCACTGTGACCGCATGTTCTTTTTGTTAATCATTTTCTGCTTCTCAGTTCCCAGTTTTCAGCAATATAAATCCTGTTTGTTTTAATATTGTTGAAAGCTGAAACAAAAGCTCTCCCAACAAAACAATAATACAAAAAAACTGTCAATGAAACTGGGAAATGGCTGCTTACAAAGGATTCAGACAAGCCATTCTGAAGACAGCCCTGGACAACATTCCAAGGCTTAGAAGGGACAATTATGGATTCTGGAAGGATAAAATGGATGCAATACTTGATGTTTCTGGATGCTCCAAAGAAATAAATGATGATTCCTCAATTCTCAATAAAAATTTTCATGACAAAATCAAGCTTCTAATCATATCAAGGCTGGAAACATCCACCCATGACAATATAGTTATGGCATACAATAAAAGCTCAGCAAAACTCCTGTGGAAGGCTTTAATTGAAAATAACGCTTCATCTCAAGCAACTAATAGACCAAGGATCTTTAACAACTTTCTATTCCTAAGATTCAAATATGATGAGATTGAAGATTTCATAACAAGGGCCAAGGTGTGTCTGAAGAAGACGTTGGAAGTGGGAATTGTTCTTCCAAACAAAAGCCTTGCGTACCTCATTCTCTTCAAGTTTCCCAAAAACATGAAAGATTTTAAATGTCAGGTCATGCATACCAACAAAGAAATATCAGTCCAATATGTCCTAAACCACCTGAACCAGTTGAATAATGAATCCAAGGCGCAAGGCACACAAGATCAACAAAAAAGTCAAGCAGGAATTGCACTGGCAAATACAAAACCTTTACCCGCGAACACTTAGAATGAAGAACGTTGAAGATGCACTGACAGATGGAACAATCCCAAGCAAGACTGACTACACTCAGCTGACAAATTCTGTCACCTCCATCAAGAATTGGCTCCGGAGTGGTTGAAGGAAGACCAGAGAAGATGGAAGACTAAGAAAAACAACTCAAACGCCTCAGCTCACACTCTAGCATTACTCACCGTGTGGATAGATCATGGCAACCCAAAATCAAAATTCATCTTTGATAGCAGCACCTCTCTGAATATGGTGAATGACAGCCAATACTTCAAGGAGATGGCCCCCTGCAAAGGAGAACACATCAAAACCAGAAAAGAAGGTTCTGAGCTACCAATCATGGGAAAGGGTACCGCGGTCTTTGTTTGGGGTAACTTTACCTTAGAACTGTCAAACGTATTTTACGTACCAACCCTAACCATCAACCTAATGAGCGCAGGAGCTTTAAACCCGTCGGGATGCATTCTAAGAGGCAAAAAAGATTGGTTCAAGGTATTAAAGGATGGGAACTTTCAGTTTGGAGGGACAATAGTCGGCAATCTGTGCATGTTAGAAACCCCAATATTCATTCAACACAACTCATCAAATGTAGTGATTTCTCACAAGAATGACCTCATGAAAATCAATTGCAATCACTGCCATTCTTCAATCAAGCAATTAGAGAAATTTTATAAACATATTCTGCCGGTGTAGGACTCCAAACGGTGCTAAGCCGTGGCAGTTCTGTGGAGGGGAAAGGTGCTGTTTAGGCTGCCCTCCTAGGAGTTACAATAATATTTTAATGTAACCGGAATCAAGGTCCAGAACCTTATGGATGAGAAATCAAACTAAGAGAAGAGGATAAGAGTTGTCGGTAGCAATGGAAACAACACTATCTGAGACAAGATGATGCAGGAAAAGAATTGAACAAATAAGTCAAGGTTTGTTCAGAGTTCAATAGAACAAGGCAGTTGTAAGTAACAACGCCCACAAGCTAATAACTCTGGTTGTCAGCAGCTGATTAGGAAAGATCAACTCAATCCCAACCAACCTCCAGGTTCTCAATGAACCTGCCCAACTCTCTGCAATCAAGCGCTTGAAGGGTACCAGATAACTGTGGGAGGCTGAACAAAACAAAAGCAATTTGTTTATGAAGCTCTAGAAGCAAATCATTAACGAATTTGAGCAAGAATATCCCAACACTTCTCAAGGAACTCAAGAATAGCGTGGCAAAATTCAACCTCAAAGAAGAAGGGAGGTATAACACTCCAGGTTTTAAGCTTAATAAAACCTCTTCAATCAAACGTGATTGGCTCCAGAAAGATGATCAAGGAGAGATCAAGACCAGTATGGTTGGAAAAAGGGATCAGAGTGGTATAACACACTCAAGAATCCAGGCAGACAGGAATTCTTCTTCAACCAGCAAGGCTATTGGTTGGTGATAAGGATCAAGGTCACAAAGGACTGAGTTTGAGTATGGAGGCTCAAAGGATCAAGGGGAAATCATAGATATACCCGGATAATTTGCTCAGATAAGTGGGGAAGGATGCCCACGGATAAATTGCTTATGATGATGGGATGGTGCGATGGTGCGATGCTGGGGTGATAGGATGCTGGGATGCTGCCCTCCTGGGATGATAGGATGATAGGATAAAAGGCAGGGGAGAGCCCCTCCTTATATGGGCAGGAGGCCCTGTTAGACTATATACAACGGATTCTACAAATAGAGCGGAAAAGGGAAGGCAACCATGTGGTCACTCGCGTTGGTCGAGGATCTGCCAAATGCTTGCGGGTGCGGTCGGGATGGATTCAGTAGATCATGGATGAGCGCCGCGCGACGGTAGCAATGAGGAGATTGGAAGGCGCAACGACAAAGACGAAGACACGCAACAACAAAGATGAGGACGTGCTATAACAACGGCGGAGATGACAAGCAACACGGATAAAGGACGCGCGACGCGCGCGGATGAAAGGAGCGCGGCGCGGTGCGCGACGCGGATAATGGAAGCGCAGTGCGGCGCGGCGCAGCGCGCACGCGCTGGTAAATAATAGTTGGATGAGCCTGAGGATAAGTTGTTCAGCCGGGCGGTACGTTTGCGCAACAGTTTATGAATTGAGGTCTTAAGGCGGCCAGGGTGTCCAGGATGGGGCACCACATCTCTCCCCAACTTACAGACTGTCCCTAGTCTGCTCCCGAGTTTGATGCCATAGAAAGAAAAGAAAGGAAAGGCAGATGATTGAAACAAAAGAATGGCCATTTTGATCTTGAGAGTGGTTGAAGAGTTGAGGAAAATATCTTGATTCTTCCAAATGAACCCTAGAAGCGGCAGGAATAGAACAAGGAGGGCGTCCCAGGTGCTCACATATGTGGCATACAGTAGAGTTTTACAACAAAAAAACGCAGCAAATGACCCTGGTGGTGCACAATTGGGAGGACTTACTTCTGAGATAAGTTGCCCCCACGACAATGGAACTTCTTGACTTGATCAGCAGAGAACCTTCTGGCCAACCGAGTACCATCCAGCTCCTCCAAAACATAAGATCCACCTCTAACTTGACGAACCACTCAATAAGGGCCATTCCAACGATTAGAGAAAAGCTTGCCCCACTGGGTTTCCAAAGATCAATTATAAGCTAAAACTAGGTCACCAGGTTTCAAGGGCTCCCTGATTTGATTAGAGTGCTTGTCCTCCCAATACTGGACGGATTTTGCTCTGGCCTCCATCATCGTTTGATAAGCTTCATCACGAACGTCTTCACTTTGCTCCAGTTGCTTGGATCTAGCAACTAACAGATCAGTGGTTGAGGACACCTCTTCCCAAGAGATACCCAAGAAAGATTCCATTTCCAGATCCAAAGGAAGGACTTCTCTTTGACCAAACATGATTTCATAAGGTGAGTAGCCAGTAGTCCTTTTGGTTGAGATTCAATCAGAAAAGAGAACAAGAGGAAGGAATTTGCGACAGTTCTTGCCACTTTCACCAGCCAGTTTAACAAGTGCAGCCTTCAAAGGGGCATGGCCTCGTTCCACCATGCCTTGGCCTTCAGGATAATAAGGAGTAGTAACTCTATGTTGTCCAGGAAGGGATTGGATCATTTCAGAAAGCTTTCCCCCAAATTCAGAGCCACCATCAGTAGAGTAAGATCAAGCCAGGCCATAACGCATTGTCCAGGTCTCGTAGAGGAAAGCTGCCACTGATTCAGAGCTAAGGTTCTTAAGAAATTTCGCTTCAACCCATCCGGAAAAATCATCTCTAGCCACAATGAGGTACTTAGCACCACCTGCCTTAATATGAACCACATCCATAGCAATCCTTCCAAAGACAGTGGACTCCCCAGTAGGATAACGAATTTTGGCTGGGCGCCTAAGATCACGTTTTTGACAAACTTCACAACTCTTGCACCATTGGGAGACAGATTTCTTCAAAGATGGCCACCAGAATTGTTTGGATAATTGTCCATAAGTTTCAGTTTCCCCACGATGACCAAGGCCTTCATGGAGACTTTCAAGGATAGAATCTTGTTTAGAGGGAATAGTAACAACAATAAGAGCACAAGGATTGCCCCTCTTCATAAGTCTAGAGCCTTGAACAAAAAAATTAGAAGACTTTCGTTTAAGAGATCAAAATTCCTTAGCAGAGAGATCAGGAGGTTTTTGAAGAGTTGAAAGGTACTGCTCTAATTTAAACCAGAAGCCTTGTTGAAAGCCAGAATAATTTTGTGAAGAAAAAGAGAAAATAGGTCGAATTATAGGTTCCTCTTCATTGAAATTGGTTCCAACATCAGATTCGTTGTCCCCAAGAGGTCGTCGAGATAAACCGTCAGGCATGGTGAAAGATTTTCCAGGCCTGTGAACAATATCAAAAGAGAAAAGCTGGATAAAGGCCACCCAACGAGTCATAGGAGCATTGGGAAGACTGGGAGCGTTGATCATTTCAATGATGGATTGAGCATCAACTTGCAATTCGAAATGTTGGCCCCAGAGAACGGTTTGAAGTTTCTTCATCATTCGAGCCACACCACAGAGTTCCAGTTTGGGCTGGGAGTATCTAGATTCTACATCTGAAAACAACAAAGATTCATAAAGAGCAGGACGGTACCAACCATTTTCATCTTCCTGAGTAAGGATGGCCCCAACAGATTGATAACTAGAATCAACAGCCAGCTTGATCTTGCAAGCTCAAGGTCCATAAGAGATCTTTTTCAAAACTATGTCTTTACCAACTATGCTTTTGAGTAGCTGGAAAGCACATTCACAATCTTGGGTCCAAATCCATTCAGCATCTTTTCTGGTTAAACGACGCAAGGGTGCACAGATTTTGGATAAAGATGGGATAAAGATTCTAACATAAGTGACAACACCTAGAAAGCCCCTAACTTCAGTTGGATTGATTGGGGTAGGCCAAGAGATGATCTTGTTGACTTTGGCTGGTGCCATCCTTCTTCCTTCCTTGCAGACCACATGACCAACAATTTCCAGAGCAGGGACACAAGCCGCCAGTTTGGATCCAGAGACAGTAAGGCCAGATTCCTTGATTCGAAACAGAATCCTCTCCAAGGTAGTAGCATATTCCCAGATAAAACAACAAATTCCTGAATGCCAAGGTAAGAGCTCATTATCATAGTCAGATACTGGACCTTTAATTCCGCCATTGTCAATAAAGATACCAGCATGATCAGGGATTTCATCCTGGAGGATCCACATCATCTGAGCCTGATAGACTGCAACCGAGTTGGTGGCTCCTTGAGGCAATCGAGTAAGTTGAAATTGACCAAGAGGAGTGTCAAAAGTAGTGAGAGGACAAGAAATAGGATGTAAGGATCGTTTGTCATAGCCACCCATAATATCCCCTAGACCATAGCAAGCTCTTCCCGCAAAGGATTCAACAAATTCTTCAGTAGCAGGAGGGATACCAGATTCTTTAATAGTAACTTTATTAAGAGGTTGAAGATCATGAACTATTCTAAGTTTACCATTAATCTTGAGGAAACAGAAGACGGGGCTGGAGTAACTTGAAGTTGACTGTTCATACAGGCCAGTTCAAACTTGTTCCCGGACCAACTTGATGAATTTGTCAACTTTAGCAGCAGGGATAGGGATCTTTTTCTTTTGCCAAGGATCATGTTCAACTACAGGGATGATATAAGGGAGGCCATAGGATTCCCGCAAGAGACCTCTCTCTTCTTCACAGAAAGCAATAGATTTTTCTCTTAGAGATAAGACATTTTTAATTAAATTTAACTCATCAGGAAGAAGCCATCCATCTGGACCAAAGTTGACCACCTTCAGACGTTCTTCAGTGACCCGTCCATTAGGCACAAAGGGACCAGTAAGAGATTGAGGAAGACCACAGTAAGGATCGCGAGATAGAGGAGGACGCATAAGGGGAGGATTGAGGTTGAGAGGCATAGGCTGGTTGACTGGTTGGATCTTTTTTGCAACTGGCTTATACTTAGTGGCAAAAGAGAGAAGTTCTTGTTTCCTCCAAGAGTTGACCAGAGAGACTTGATTACAAAAGCTGAGTCCAAGTTCCAACATCTTCCAAGTCTGATGTTCTGCAATATCCTTGAAGGGTGCCTTTTCCATAAAAGGAGAACCAGGAGATAATACGTTGCTCACATGTGTGGCACAAGGTAGGGTTTTGAAAATGACGGTAAAAGATTGCCCTGGCAGTGCACAATTGGGAGGACTTACTTGTACCCCAAATTGCCTCCACTGCAGCCCATATTCCTTCATACCAAAATCACCAAAAACGGAATTGCAATTTGGATCTAGTTTAGACTCATTGCGGAGATTTGAACCGGAACTGAGAGAAGATTGATCAGACTTAAAAGTAGAAGGAAAAGGAGACACAACAGATCCAGAGAGAGAAGGAGATGGAGGAGAAATATTTTTGGATTTTTCTATTTTGATATGTTTTTGTTTTTTAATATTCTTGAGCTCAGAAGAGAATGATGAAAGGAATGAAAAATAAGCCTGAGGGATGGGAGTTGACCCTTGAGTTGCAGTCTGAGGCTGAAAAGAACTACAATCATTGGTAGAATCAACTATTCCCCTAAAAAATGAGAGGAACTAGAGTTATCCTTCTGCTTCCCCTTAAAAGATGTTTTGGGAGAATGACCAGGAAAATCTCTTTCCCAACGACCAGAATCCAAAGAGCAAAGAGGAACTTCAATTTTTTTGCCATCAGCATCAGGGAGAAGAATTCTCTCCCCAACTTGATCAGAAAACATCAGGGTTGCACCAAAGTCCATTAAGAAGGGTCGTCCCAAGATCATAGGACTGTCCAAACAAGTAATCCAAAAATGGCAGGTTCCAACAATATTTCAACCAATCCTGACCGGTAAATCTTCAGCAATACCAACCAGTTCACAAGCTTGATTTCCTATCCCATATACTGCAGAGTTGAAGCTGACCCTAGGACTAAGTTTGAGCTTGCAGGCCATAGCATCCAAGATTAAGTTAAGCTGAGATCCAGAATCCACAAGAGGAGAAACAGTTTTAGCTGAGTCACCAAGATAACAAGGAAGAAAGCCAAGGGGACAGGAATAAAGATTGGATTCTATAGAAGGACTGGTTCCACCAGAGTCCTCCATTAAAGTGCCAGAGGAGACTTTGAGTTCTTCAGGGCCAATTTCCACACGTCAACAAGAGACCCATTTCTTCATTCCTTCAGCAACAGATGGAGAGATCAATAGGAGTTCAGCCACAGATAGATCAGGAATTTTGAGATCAGAAATTTTCTTTAATACTCCCTCCACAGCATTGGGGTGATCCTTGGAGATGCCTCTTTCAAACAAACTTTGGGCTGGGTGGGGGGAGGAAGTTCAGGTGACGCAGAATCTAAGATAGGATTAGAAGGTTGAGGTGAGGGAGAAGGATCAGGGTGATCTGGGAACCTTTCCATGAGTGGTTCCTTTTCCACCTCCATGTCTTCTACATCAGAGGAAGGAGGCTCAAGTGTTGATCGACGTTTAACAGGTTTTCAAAGGATTGAAGTTGGCAAGGAAGGAGCCTTATGAGGTTTAGGTTCCTCATGTCATTTCCTGGCTGGATCAGATTGATAAGTAGTCCCAGCAATACTAGAGGAAGAAATGGCTGGAGGATACCAAGGTTGGAGGGTACCACAGGATGATCGAAATTCAAAGGAAGCAAGAGATGCTTTCACAGGAGGTGATGGCTGGTAAGAGGCCACCACATGTTGGATAGGACGAGATGAGTCAAAAGGGATTAGGGCACCATTAGGGAGGAAGTAATTGTTTCCCCTCTGCTCTACCAACTTTTCCTTTAAGTCCTTCTGAAGTTCTTGACATTGTCCGGTTCCATGGCCTTCCCTATGACAGTAGTAACAGACCAGAGTTGATTTGGGGACAGAAGAAGGAGTTTTAGGAGTAGCTAGCGAAGAAATCTTTTGATCTTTTTTGTTCTCAAAGGCTCTAAGTAACTTGGTGATTTCATCTATAGTAGTAGGTTCTCGATTGGAATTAGGATCTGCTTTAGGCCTACAATCTGCCTCCATTTTAATCATGATATTGTTTGACTCTTTAAAAGAAGGAGCATGGACTGGTTCAGTAGTTCTAGGCTTTTCAAAGGTAAGAGCAGTTTGACCTTTCATGACTTTATCCACAGTACTCCTAAGGGTGAGAAAAACAGGGAGCTTGAATCGATTATCCCTGGTAGTAATCATGGATCCAGATTTGACCAGTTCTTCTTTAATCCTTTCCTGCACAGCCGACGAAAAAGATTGGAAGAACTTTGCTTGAATTTTGTCCACTGTGTCAATGTGATCGTTTCGGATAAGATAGTTTTGAATGGGATCCCAAGACTTTCTAAAAATTTGATAGTCAGAGGCTGAAGAAATACCACAATTGGAGATCCACTGAGAACCCAGAGCATCCAAATCCTGCAGACTAAACCTAGCCACATCTATTTTACCCCAGTATGCCAACATAGCCTCCCTGAGAAGCGTCCAGTTGTGGGATTCAAATCCCTCGAAAGACTCGATTACCTCCATAACTTCATCAGAGGAGATAAAGAATCGCAACTGATAAGCCATATTGAATTCACTAGCTCCATCCACTTCAGCAGCCATTTTGTAGGAGTCCAAGAATCGCTCGACATTTGTACCGTTGAAGCCTAAGTTCTTGTTCTGAGGCTTGATCTTTACCATCTTAGGTTGGACAGAGGTGGTTGGAGTAGCGGAAGATGCCATATTGAATAACAGAGTTCCTAGGGGATCCAAAGAGCAGATTTCCAAGTGGCTCACGAGTGTGGCAAGAGTAGGGTTTTGCCAAAAAACAACAAGTATCTCGCCCAAGCGGTGCACAAATTGGGAGGACTTACTTCTGGACCAAGCTGCCCCCACGGATTGGAAAAAAGAACAAACAGAAAAAGACAGAGAAATTGGATAGGATTTCGGAGTTGATTCTTCAAGTTGGGACTGTAAATCCCAAGGTTGCTGGTTCGATCCTGGCCCGGGGGACCAAATGTAGGACTCCAAACGGTGCTAAGCTGTGGCAGTTCTGTGGAGGGGAAAGGTGCTGTTTAGGCTGCCCTCCTAGGAGTTACAATAATATTTTAATGTAACCGGAATCAAGGTCCAGAACCTTATGGATGAGAAATCAAACTAAGAGAAGAGGATAAGAGTTGTCGGTAGCAATGGAAACAACACTATCTGAGACAAGATGATGCAGGAAAAGAATTGAACAAATAAGTCAAGGTTTGTTCAGAGTTCAATAGAACAAGGCAGTTGTAAGTAACAATGCCCACAAGCTAATAACTCTGGTCATCAGCAGCTGATTAGGAAAGATCAACTCAATCCCAACCAACCTCCAGGTTCTCAATGAACCTGCCCAACTCTCCGCAATCAAGCGCTTGAAGGGTACCAGATAACTGTGGGAGGCTGAACAAAACAAAAGCAATTTGTTTATGAAGCTCTAGAAGCAAATCATTAACGAATTTGAGCAAGAATATCCCAACACTTCTCAAGGAACTCAAGAATAGCGTGGCAAAATTCAACCTCAAAGAAGAAGGGAGGTATAACACTCCAGGTTTTAAGCTTAATAAAACCTCTTCAATCAAACGTGATTGGCTCCAGAAAGATGATCAAGGAGAGATCAAGACCAGTATGGTTGGAAAAAGGGATCAGAGTGGTATAACACACTCAAGAATCCAGGCAGACAGGAATTCTTCTTCAACCAGCAAGGCTATTGGTTGGTGATAAGGATCAAGGTCACAAAGGACTGAGTTTGAGTATGGAGGCTCAAAGGATCAAGGGGCAATCATAGATATACCCGGATAATTTGCTCAGATAAGTGGGGAAGGATGCCCACGGATAAATTGCTTATGATGATGGGATGGTGCGATGGTGCGATGCTGGGGTGATAGGATGCTGGGATGCTGCCCTCCTGGGATGATAGGATGATAGGATAAAAGGCAGGGGAGAGCCCCTCCTTATATGGGCAGGAGGCCCTGTTAGACTATATACAACGGATTCTACAAATAGAGCGGAAAAGGGAAGGCAACCATGTGGTCACTCGCGTTGGTCGAGGATCTGCCAAATGCTTGCGGGTGCGGTCGGGATGGATTCAGTAGATCATGGATGAGCGCCGCGCGACGGTAGCAATGAGGAGATTGGAAGGCGCAACGACAAAGACGAAGACACGCAACAACAAAGATGAGGACGTGCTATAACAACGGCGGAGATGACAAGCAACACGGATAAAGGACGCGCAACGCGGATAATGGAAGCCCAGCGCGGCGCGGCGCGGCGCGCACGCGCGGGTAAATAATAGTTGGATGAGCCTGAGGATAAGTTGTTCAGCCGGGCAGTACGTTTGCGCAACAGTTTATGAATTGAGGTCTTAAGGTGGCCAGGGTGTCCAGGATGGGGCACCACACCGGCGGTAAAGAAAAACTTTGAATGTATACATTGTGTTGAGAGAAAGATTTCCAAAACTTCCTTTAAATAAAAACCTCAAAAACGGCAAATAAAATCTTCAAACAAATCCATCTCAATCTAATGGGACCTCTCAAACCCCAATCAAAGGGGGGACATTGATTCATACTAACTCTTGTTGATAGCGCCCCTGGGTAAATTGGAGCTTTTCCAATGGGATCAAAAGACAAGACTCCCAACATTGTGATGGACTCAATCAAGAAGGAGCACAGACGGAGAGAATACTATCTGATAAAAGTCTTTTCATATGGAGGCTTGGAGTTTTTTAACAACAAACTCAAGAAATTCTACAACTCAAATCATATTTGTTAAATTGTATTGGAACCCTATCATCCAGAACACAACGGAAAGGCCAAACGAGCAAACAGAACAATTACAGAGTCAACACAAACTATCTTAAAAGATGATCAACTCCCATCCAATCTTTGGCACAAGGTGATCAAAGCTAGCGCACTCATGCTCAATCAAATATGCAGAGACGGTTGCAAAGAATCCCCTTGGGTCAAGGTCCATGGGTATGCTCTACCATCAAATTATCTGAAACCAGTAGGAAATCCTTGCGTGTATCTCCTTTCTTGGAGGGAGAAGGGTCAAAAATTCAAGGAAAATGGGGAGGAGGGTATCCTTGTAGGCTTTAAACCTCTACTCTGTTCTTATTGAGTTCTGAACAAAACTCATTCTATTATCCTCACTACGCATGTAAAATTTCTAAAAATGGCTGATCCTCAACTATCAAACCTGATCCTATTGCAAGATGATTCATGGGAAGATAACCAAGAAGTAAGGGGTACAGATGGCCAGGTGAATCAACCCACAGACTTTACTCAACCCAGGAACACTCTGGCTTATACAGAATACCGCAATAACATTGACAAGCTATCCTCAGCAGAATCCAAAGAGAATTCCACAATGAATTCAATCTTCTTGGAGGGAGGGAAAGCAACTCCAAGACATATGGAATCACCGGCTCTATGGCAAGCACACACAAACAATCAGCAAACCCGTCACACAGAACCTACTCAAACAAATCAAACTGCAAGAAAACTTTGAGACCGTTTGACTCTAAACCCCCCCCCAGAGATACGGATTTTTTCACTACTACAATCCAAAGAGTTAAGACGATTCTGTAACCTGCAAAGAAAGAGCCAAACAGGCCGCTGCCATGGACGTAGAGTTAGGTTTTATTGAGTTTCTAGAGGTATGGGAGGACTACAACGGACCAGAACCATTGAATCCGCTACGGACAGTCTGGATATACAAACTCAAAGAGAACTGTCACGGCAATCCACTCAAATACAAGCCTTGTCTATGTGTGCAGGGATTCAATCAAATTGAGGGACTAGATTATTTTGAAACATTTGCTACCACAGGAAAACCATCAAAATTGCGTATGCTGCTTGTATATGCATTAAAACCATCCCAAAAGATTAGGAAATTTGACGTGAAGAGTGCCTTTTTGCATTTGAAGATAAACAAAGAAGTGATCATTAGAACTCCAAAAGGCTCAAATTGCCAATCTCAGTTTCTGAAACTGAGGAAGTCACTCTATGGATTGAAACAATCTCCAAAGAACTGGTATGAAATGTTGAAGACGTGGTTTGAGGAGATTGGATTTCATGAATCCTCTTGTGATCCATTTCTCTACTTTTTGGAAGACAGGCGGTGACGCCTTTTCTTCCATGTAGATGACCTGATTCTGGTGGGCAACAGTCAAGGCTTCAAGAAGAAGTTTATGGAAAAGTTTGATGGATCAATGAGTAGACAACCTGATACTCTCTTAGGCATGAAAATTCAAGTAGGAAGCAACAAAATACTCCTAAGCCAGCCAAACCATATCCAGCATGGCCTAGAGGAGCTTGGTTTGTGTGAATGCAAAGAATCAATCACGCCTCTGACTCAAAATCTGCAACTCAAACAGGCCACAGACAATGAACATGAGGCCTTCAAGGCACTGAATATAAATTATTGGTTGGCAATTTGGATGCTTAATCCCATTCATTGCCTGCTATACCAGACCAGACATAAGCTTTGAAGTATCAAGTATAGCCAGATTTTCCGTCAAACCGGGAATCACTCACTGGAACAAGCTCAAGAAAACATGGAAATATCTCAAACACACAAGGGATTTCTGTCTTCAACTCACACATTGGTTGGAGTTGGATTATCTACAAGTGTACTTGGATGCATCATGAGCAGATGATCCAGACACACACAAATGGCAAACAGCTTATCTGTGTATAGTGTTTGGCAGCCTTGTCTCATGGAATAGTTGCAAACAACAAAACATAACCTGGTCTTTGACTGATGCTGAACTTAATTCATTGGTAGACTCATATCATGAAGCAACATGGATCAAGTCACTATTTAATAAGATAGACCTATATTTCTTGATGACTCAAAACCAGCATAAGCTGTGAAAGAAGTAAGGGAACATGAGAAATGCAGGATCTAGACAGAAAGTAATTTGAGAAGAGAGTAAGAGACAAGAACAGGTCCTACAGCTTGGGCCTGATGAAATTTTAGATAGGCGGCGTTGTCAGAATAGAAAATGAGACGGACAATAGAGATAGGATAAGGAGGATGCGGGAAATGATCTTGAAGAGATGGACAGAAAGGGCAAGACCAAAAGATTAGAGATTATTGTTCCAAGAGACTTTGTAGGGTCTGAGTCTTACCAGTCAGGGACTTATAAGTGGGGCGGTAGCTGAGGTGAGAATGAATCAGCTGTTGGATTGGTGAATATTGAGGAGAAGATTGGTTGGGAAGATAAACAAGAAAGAAAAAGAAGAAAGGAGCTCAGACAAGAGAAGTGAGATCAAAGAGGAGAGATAGAAGAGGTTGAAGCAGAAGGAGAGGAAAGGAAACATATCCGGGGGTACCCAGTCCGGGTAAAAGGGAGATGCGCGCGGGAAGAAAGAGGAGGCAGAGAATGAGAGACAAGACAGAAATTGAGGAAATCTTAACACCCCTGGTGACTGGTAAGAGGAGGAAAGACTGGCCTACGGCTAGGCTTGAGAGAATACTTTTTGCTGAAGAAGTTTGATGGAGAGGAGAGAGGATGCTTTTGTGAGAGAATCCGCAATCATGGAGTTGGTCGGAACAAGAATCAGATCATACTTAGAGAGGGAGAAATTTTCGCGTAAGCCTTTTGTTTTAATATCTATGTGTTGTGACTTAGAGTGAGATCCAAATTTCTTTATTTTATCTTCGAGCCCCTTATTGTTGATGTATATTGTTGGTTTGTATTCCGGAGAGAGGTAGATCTCTCCAATAAGATGAGTAACCCACTTGATTTTGAGATAGCAGTCCAGTAGAGCGTTGAGTTCAGACTTGGTCGAGGAGTACATGACGTTTCTCTGGCTTGATGAATTCCAGACTATTGGGCTACCGTTGTGGTGCCCCATCCTGGACACCTTGGCCGCCTTAAGACCTCAATCCATAAACTGTTGCGCAAACGTACCGTCCGGCTGAACAACTTATCCTCAGGCTCATCCGAACTGTCCTTTACCCCCGCGCGCTGCGCTTCCATTATCCGCGTCGCGCGCCGCGCCGCGCCGTGCCGCGCTCCTTTCATCCGCGCGCGTCGCGCGTCCTTTATCTGTGTTGCTTGTCATCTCCGCCGTTGTCATAGCACATCCTCATCTTTGTTGTTGCGTGTCTTCATCTTTGTCGTCGCGCGTCCCAATCTCCTCATTGCTACCGTCGCGCGGCGCTCATCCATGATTTACTGAATCCATCCCGACTGCACCCCAAAGCATTTGGAAAATCCTTGGATCCGTCAAACCTCCCATTGCACTTGATCTATCAGTCGCGGATCTCAAGGCCGTCAGGATTTACTCAACTTTCTCAAACCAATTTCCTATCCGCCCATCCACGCTCTCATGGACTTCATCCGTCATCTTTCCTGGGACTCTCCCACCCGCTTCCGCCTTTGGAAGAGTGCCAACAACCGCCCGCGGACATCCGCGGCGGTTTGGTTCATTTCTCTCTCCCACCCGCTTCCGCCTTTGGACGAGGGGTGGGTGACTCTGGTATTGTTACGCGCGCCCATCCACAGACAGACGCGAGTTACCACGTGGTTGCCTTCCCTTTTCCGCTCTATTTGTAGAATCCGTTGTATATAGTCTAACAGGGCCTCCTGCCCATATAAGGAGGGGCTCTCCCCTGCCTTTTTGATCATCATCAGGAAATCATCAGAACATGGAACGATCCGGAATGAAATCAGCACACCTTTGATCCTTGAGCCTCCATACTCAACCCTTGATCCCTGATCCTTATCACCAACCAATAGCCTTGCTGGTTGAAGAAAAATTCTGTCTGTTGGAATTTTTGAGTGTGTCATACCACTCCTTGATCCCTTTCTCTGACCATACTGGTCCTGATCCCTGATCACCTTTCTGGAGCCAATCACGATTGATTGAAGAGGTCTTATTAAGCTTAAGACCTTGAGTGTTATACCTCCCCTTAGCTTCTTTGGAGTTGCATTCTGCCAGCCTACTCTTGAGTCCCTTGAGAAGTGTTGAGGTTATCCTTGCTTCAAATCAGTTACTGTTTGTTTTAGAGCTTCTTAAACATTGTGCTTTTTCTTGTACAGCCACCCTCAGCTATCTGGTACCCTTCAAGCGCTTGATTGCGGAGAGTTGGGCAGGTTCATTGAGAACCTGGAGGTTGCTTGGGTTTGAGTTGATCATCCCCAATCTTCTGCTGACGACCAGAGTTATTAGCTTGTGGGCGTTGTTTAGACACAACAGCTTTTGTTCTTTGAACTCTAGGAAGACTTTAACTTCTTTGTTCAAGTTTTCCCTGCATAATCTTGTCTCAGATAGTGCTGTTCCGTCGCTACCAAACTATTATCATCCTTATCCTCTACTCCTTGATTCCTCATTTACCAGGATCTGGACCTTGATCTTGGTTACATTTAAATATTTTTGTAACACTCAGGAGGGAAGCCTAAACAGCACCTTTCCCCTCCGCAGAACTGCCACGGCCTAGCACCGTTTGGAGTCTTACACCGTAGTGACAAATGATATAACCTATTTGTGACTTATGGGATGTGGGGTTGTCACCCCAAGTAGCATTGCTGTATCCAGAAAGAATCTCCCGTGAGGGGTCAAATTTGAGGGTGAAGTTGAAGTCCCTAGTGGTCTTCAAGTATTTCCAGACTTTGCGTACTTCTCTCCAATGCGTTATTCCAGGCTTTGTGTTGTATCTTGCCAGGCTTTAGAAGGAAAAAGAAATATCTGGTCGAGTTTACTGAGACAGATGGTTTAGTAGGCCAATTGCGGACCAAAAATTTATATTGAGTTGAGTGAACTCAGCGTGATCTTCATCTGACGCGGGCTTGAGGTGGAAGTTCTGAGTTAGAGGTGTGTTTGTGTCTTTGAAATCAGATAGACCGAGTTCTTCTAATCCTCAATCAATATGGTTTGGTAGGCTAAGAAGAATCTTATCTCCATCAATTTCCATTAGCATACCAAGTATCATGTTGGGAGAATGGCAGGAAGAGTTTGGAAAATTCTTTAGGAAGTTGTTGGCAAAGTTCCTTGATTTACCAACTAGGATGAGGTTGTCCACGTGTAAATATATGACTTCCATTGATCCTGGGTTGGAGTATAGGCACGGGTCGCTGATGGATTGGCCGAATCCTTGAGATTTGATCCAGGTGGTAAGGGTTTCATACCAGCTCTTAGGGGACTGGCGGAGGCCATAGAGAGATTTTTTAAGTTTGAGATAGGGAGATTTTCTTAGCAATCCTTCAGGCGTTCAAATTATGACTGTTTCACTCAGAGGTGCGCGAAGGAAAGCCCCTTTTACGTTGAATTGGGTGAAATCCAGCTTATTTTTGAGGCCGTAGAGTAGTGCGAGGCGGAGGGACCCAATTTTTCCATTTGGGGCCCACGTTTCATCAAAATCTATCCCTTGAATCTGGTTGAATCCTTGCACGCATAGTCGGGCCTTATATTTCACGGGATCCCCGTGACAGTTCTCTTTCACTTTGAATACCCAGGTTGTGTTCAAGACGTTGTTTGGTGTGTCATAGTATTCTTCCCAAACATTTTGAGATTCAATGGAGCTTAACTCATCTTCTGACGCTATCTTCCATTTGGGCCATTTGGGGCATCTTCCAGCGGCTTTGTAGGATGGAGGCTTGTAGTAATGGTGAAAACCATATTGCTGTGGCTTTCTGATTTCCCTTTGTGGTCTTAGATTTGGTCTTTGTGAGTTAGATTCTGGAACCAGATGAGGCGGCGAGTTGGGAGAATCAGGAGGAGAAGAGTTGGGAGAGTGCTCCATGGAGCTGGGATCTTCAGTATCAGATTCAGACCCCAGACATTCAAGAGAGGTTTCCCAGATCGCATACTGCTTGTTGTTTGTGGAGAAGTCCGTTTCATAGGCGTCCAGAGTGGGTTGTGAAAATAAGTCAATACCAGAGGATTCAAGAAGGGGGAATGTAGTGGATTGGACCTTAAGGAATCTCACATGTTTGTTTTCAACAACCGCACCGAGTGAGCTGAGTATGAGATATGAGTGGAAAGTTGGGTTGAATCCAATCAAAATACCATTGAGTCCTTTTTCATCAAATTTTTGACCTTTTTGAGTGCGGTTGGCAAGATATACAACAGAGGCACCTACAGGTTTCAAGTAATTAGCGGGGAGACTCTTCAAAAACATGAGTTCCAAGGGAGATAGGTGATTACCTTCTTGGGGAATCTGATTGAGCATGAAGCAGCAGCTTCGCGTCACGATATGCCATAGCTGTTTAGGTAGTCAAGTGGATGAGAACGTGGTGCGAGCAGATTCAATGATTGTTTGGTTGGCCCTCTCAGCTCAACCGTTATGTTGGGAATGGTAGGGTTCCAAGGTTTGTAATTTGATGTGGTTGGTCTTAGCAAATTTTTTGACAGAGGAGTTGACAAACTTGTTACCTTTATCAGAAAATATTTTGGATGGGTAGTAGTTCAGTCTTTTGTGTTCAACCTCAAGGATGTTTATAATTGTTTGAGTGCTTTCATCTTTAGAGGTAAGAGGGAAAGCTGCTAAGTATCCCAAGTTATTATCTACAAGGGTGAGGATGTAGTGATGGCCTGCTTTGGATTGAGGTGAGATTGGACCAACAAGGTCAAGATGGATTTGGTCCAGAGGTTTGTTAGAGGGAGTAGAGACGCAGGAGAAAGGAGATTGAGTGATCTTACTCTTCAGGCAGCCGTCACATTGGAATCTTAGGAGTTCTTCATTGGAGAATAGATTCTTGATGATTGGCTTGAGAGTTGAGATGGAGGCATTCCCATACATCTTATGAATATCAAGTAATGAAGGGTGATTAAAGGAGAATTGTTCTGAGGGAATAGTTGAGAGATGTGCGGACTGATTTTGTCCAATCAATTGTGGTTTTTCAATGACAAACAGATTGTCACAAATTAAGCCTTTAAGCACTGGTTGACCTCCGCGAGTGATAGAGAATCTATGTTGAATTTGGTTGAGGCAGCAGCCTTTCCAAGCAAGAAGACCAGGAATGAAAAGATTAATGACAATGTTGGGTACATAGACACAGTCCCCAAGAGTAATTGTCAAATCTTTCCACTCTAATTTGACCGTTCCAGTACCATGTATTTTGAGGTTCACCTCCAGTTTGCCTGTTTTGATCTCCTCATATTCTTCCTGTATGTTGATGGATGTAAAATATTTGAGGTCATTGAATATATGAACATTCACTCCCAAATCCAGACGGAGGTTGGGACTGTTGTCCGCGTTGATCCAGAGAGTGAGTAAGGCATGGTAATTTATAGTAGGAGTCCTCTTTGTCTTACTTCTCCATTTGTTCTGTTGTTTGATCCACCACTCCAGAGCAATTTGTGGATGGAGGTGGAAACAGGACGGTTCTGAGTGAGGTGCGTTGGGGTCGTGATAGCCTTCCCAACATCTCATTTTTTATTTCTTTTCTTCCTTATGGATCTTTGACTTGGTTGATACAAGGGAGATGTCCGTTGCTGATTTGATTGGATTTGATTGGGCCTTCCACTTGTTGTTATATTGAGTGAGGTGATTAAATACTACATCCACTGTCAAGTTCTTTTCAACGTGCATGATTTGTTGTTTGAGATTTTTGAGGATGGGTAGAAACTTGAAAAGGAGAAAATACGCAAGTATATCTTTGGGCAATTTGATTCCTACGTCTGTCATCCTTGTGATTGACTTTCTCATTTTGGTGATGAATCCCTCAATTGCATTCTTGTGAAAAGTTGAGTGTAGAAAATGGTTGAACACTCTCGCCCTGTTTGCTGTCTCAGAAGATGAAAACATTTGCGTGATGTTGGACCATAGGAGTTTTGACAAGGATATATTGGAGGAATTGACAACGTTTGCATGTGTTGTACTTTCTAGTTTTGATAGGATTATAGCTCAAATTTCCCAGTCCTGTTTGGAGGATAGAGGTCCGGAATTCCAAGTTATGGCTTCCTTGATGTCCTTCAGATCAAACAACAATAACATTTAGTCTCGCCATATCGAGTAGTTCTCTTTGTTTAAAGGAGGGATTGCATTGACCAAAGATTTCAACGCCACCTGATGGAAGTAGTCAGCTGCTCCAGCTGGTGCGGTCATAGTTGATTTGGTTAGATTTGATTTGTAGAGCCTTTGGCTTTTAACAGTAATAAGATAGACCTATATTTCTTGATGACTCAAAACCAGCATAAGCTGTGAAAGAAGTAAGGGAACATGAGAAATGCAGGATCTAGACAGAAAGTAATTTGAGAAGAGAGTAAGAGACAAGAAGAGGTCCTACAGCTTGGTACTGATGAAAGTTTAGATAGGCGGCTTTGTCAGAATAGAAAATGAGACGGAAAATAGAGATAGGATAAGGAGGATGCGGGAAATTATCTTGAAGAGATGGACAGAAAGGGAAAGATCAAAAGATTAGAGATGATTGTTCCAAGAGACTTTGGAGGGTCTGAGTCTTACCAGTCAGGGACTTGTAAGTGGGGTGGTAGCTGAGGTGAGAATGAATCGGCTGTTGGATTGGTGAATATTGAGGAGAAGATTGGTTTGGAAGATAAACAAGAGAAGAAAAAGAAGAAAGGAGCTCAGAAAAGAGAAGTGAGATCAAAGAGGAGAGATAGAAGAGGTTCAAGCAGAAGGAGAGGAAAGGAAACATATCTGGGGGTACCCGGTCCGGGTAAAAGGGGGATGCGCGCGGGAAGAAAGAGCAGGCAGAGAATGAGAGACAAGACAGAAATTGGGGAAATATTAACATTATTGCACAACATCTTTACAATCTGAGTGACAACTATTCCCTTAAATATTGATAACAGCGGATTAGAGGACAAGATTCAAAAATTTGGTTCCAATTCAAAAAAAAGACAACTTGAATTAAAAACAAAGGGAATGAGAGATGAGCTTAAGGTCAACAAGGTAGAATTGAAACTAGTGAAATCCGCCAATATGATTGCAGACTCATTAACAAAGGCGGTCTCAATACAAAGTATCTCACTTTTTTCTCCCTTCTTTGCGTCAAACCTGGAAACCTCTGATATCTCATTGGGCATTGAGGGTTGTTAAGTATACAGAAGTAGGACCCGGATCTGCCTGCTCTAGCAATGGATAGAGAGCTTGCAGGATTTAGACAATCCAAGTCTGGAATGCCTAGGAATTTTCAAGTTATTGAAACTCACAAGTCATTTCAGAAGACTCAAATCTTAATTTTACTCTCATCTTATCTTACTCAACTGTTCAAACTAATACTAGATCCTCAAACAACCAAATTTTACCACAATAAAGCTCCATTCCTCATTTCTATATAAACTACTTATTATATCTCTTTGTTCTTTTTATCTTTTCAATCTCCACTTTAAATTTACCCCCAACCTCTCAAGTCCCAATTTTGTGTGCCCAGTGAGATCTCAGTTTCTTCTACTCAAAAATATGAATACCACCATGTCTGAACTGCAAGCATAGCCTAGATCTCTTTCTCATAGCCGTTTCATCAGTCTCATTCACTTATAGTCATAATAGCCTTTTGACACTATAGTCCTCCAAGCCTGATGTTGTTAGAATCTCATTCACTGTGACCGTGTGTTCTTGTTTTTGATCATTTTCTGTTTCTCAGTTCCCAGTTCTCAGCAATATCAATCCTGTTTAGTTTAATACAATATATGTGGGCTCTTTGCTGGTTCCATCAATAGTCCTTTCTGCAAGACTATGACACCTTAAAACTGGATAGAATGAGGATGAAATTTGCACTTAGAGGCTTTTGCAAACAGATTATTCTTTTGAAGTTGCTGAAGCACCTCTTGCAAATTCACAATGTGATACTGATAGGGTTGCCTTGCTAGTTGAAAAGAGAAACCTTTCAGAGCAGATCAAAAACCAAAAATAAATAATAAGATTAGAAGTAGTGGGAAATCCATATATATTATTGCATAAATGGATTCCCCACCCAAAAATAGGTAGGGCCACTTGCTGACCCCACCATTGAATTCCAACTCCTTATATTTTCAAATAATTTCAGAAGAAAAAAACCAATAAAACACAACAAAACTATGGAAAATTTGGGCAAATTCTAATATTTCACACATAAGGCCATGTATATATTTCACACCTAAAATTCAGTCAGAATCGAGGTGTTGTGTATATTTTAGGAGTTACAGGTGGATTTGTGTTATTTCAAAATTCCCGCGCGCAGCCCTGCATTCATATAGCAAGGGTACACACGCCTGAAACTAAATATGTAGGCGCATGTCAAGAAACCCGCATGCAAAATGAATGTTGATGGATACCTGCACGCAGCTGTCAAGCCTGGGCGCGTCACATCAGTTGGCTAATTCCAACAGCCAGGTACCGCAGGAATGTGCTACAACCTGCATGCATACATCATGCATATGGAAAAAATGGACTGACGGATAGGGAGATGTTTGAAACCCAAGAAAATTGAATAAAAATATGAAAATAAAAACAATAAAGCAAATAAACTGTGAGAAACAATAATAAAGGTTGTCATGTAAATAAGATTGCCAAATCTGTATGAACCAATAAACACACCAAGAAGTCTACCAAAAAATTATTAAAAATTACCAACATGTGCAAAAGATGACGTAGAATCTACAAATACCCACTTCTACCCATTCCACTCAAAAGAAAGTAATACAAAATAAGGAAATTTGTCTGGACCATAAAAATAACAAATTGATATTTAAATACCTTCTGGAAATTATTTCAAATAGAAATATGACACATACAAGGATGGCCAGTTGACAGCACCAAGACTACGTACCAAACTAGCCCTGGTTAATCTTCCAGCCTCAGCACAAAGGCACAACCCTCTCTACGTGCCCTCAGAAGATCTTATTACCCCAGAAAAATATATAAACCAACCCTTTTGGAAGGTTTAAACGCCAGTAGTTTTAATTAATCAATCCAGACCCCTTGTCATCCATGATCAAGTGTTTATTCAAGATAAAAAATTGATTTATGGCCTTATTCTTATAGTATAATTATCAATTCTAAACCACTGTTAATTTCATTGAAGAATATCAGCAATATTCCCAACCATTGTCCTGAGACCCTTTCAACCATGAATTTCTTCAAGTTTCTTGGAGTTTCTGCTTAAATTAGTAAGTTATCTCCTCCTTGCCTCCAGGAATAAGTGCTGTGAGTCAGCCAGTTGACCCAATCCCCTTGAGTAACCCCTTTTGAGCAATCACTTAGCGCCTCATTGTCCCAAGGTCTTTACACAGTTCAAAAGAGCCCCTTCAAGAGAGGTTGTTATCCAATAAAGACCCCCTATTTGCATAAACTGTGGCCCCCCTTGAAAAATATATTTGAATCAATTTAATACAAACCAAACCACTCAAACTTTGAACTTTCCTCTAAATCAACAATTTGAGCATTTTACGTAATTTTATTGGAATTATTATTGTTCCAACACCAATATCACTTGCTGTAGCTAAAGGACAGCAAAGTTTCTAGTATCAGTAAGCTGACAGATAGGTTTTCAAGTAGACAATTATATCATCAAGATACACCATAATTTATTTCTCTACAAGGTCAGAAAAAAATAAATTGAAAAAATGTTGAAAAGTGGAAGGAGCATTGCAGAGGCCACAAGCCATGATGGTATACTCATAGCTGCCAACCTGTGTTATCATTGTGGTCAAATTCTGCTGGCCTTCTGCAATGAAAATTAGTTTATGGGCTCTTTGAAGGTCTAAATTCAAGAAATAAGCAGCTCCATGGAATAGAGTGACAAGTTGCAACATAGGCAGTTGTGGTTAGGCATTTTTCTGGTTTACCTAGTTCAGTTTACTTTAGTAAACACAAAGGAAAATAAAACCATCTTTCTTTGGGACAAATAGGACGGGCAAGCCATTGTTTGAATTTCTTGGTTGAAGAAATCCTTCTCATGCATTTTAGGCAATGTATTCTTGAAGCACAATTGATTCTTGTTTCAGAGAAATTATACTGGTCTGGCTGCAGGAGGTTGGCCAGTAAGTTTTATCTTTTGATAATTAGAATGGGAAGGAGGTAGTTTATCTGCCTTCACAGCTGAAAAGACATCAGCAAAATCATGATAAACAAAAGGTAAAGACCCTCAAATGATTTCTAAATCTTCAAGCACTTCATTTTAAGTGCTTAAACAATGCAAGAGAATTAAGGAGCTAAAAATACATCTTTTGGTAGGCTCCTGTTCCTCTTCAAAGAAACAAGGAAAAGTTAAGTTGGAAAAATAAGCAATAAATCCTAAATCTGAAGAGGGAACTTGGGAATTAAGGTCAGGATATTGCAAATCTCCTGGAAAAAAATTTCATCCAACTCAATGACATTTTCAGGTAGGCCCTTTAATTCCTGTTTGAAAAAAAAAATATTATCCTTTGGTTTCAATTTTCAAAGTTCAATAACTCCTTTTTCAGCTACAAGAAAAACATAGTTTTCCAGATGTCTGCACAAATCATATGTCTTCCTGGTATAGGGGATGAGTACTTGCCTCAACCTTCATTTTCTGACATCAATGTCACTGGTCCAACCCAAAATAGAGCAAAGAATTAAAATTGATCAACAAGTTCAGAATTATATAAGAAATTATGATAATATTGTATAATATTTTATAAGTATGTTTTTATGAGTGTTGACTATAGATGTAAAAACTTGATAATATATATTATCAAGATGGGGATTGAATATAACTTTTAATTAAGTTATGAGAACTCATAAGCGTCTGAACTATTGATATATAGCTTCTAAATAAGTTCTGTTCCTTTGGATACAAGCTATAGTATTTAATTTAAGCTATAATTTCCACTCTATATAAACAAATCACATAATATTTATCATATTGTTAAAATTTTGAGCAAATGTTCCGGTTGAAATAGAAGGAGAGGATGAGGAGGAATCTTGTGACATCAAGAGAAGCGGATACGGGAGTCAGATGGGGCACTCAGGTTCAAAGTAAGTAAGAACGGATGGTGTTTATTTCTTAGTCTTTAGGAGTTCTTATATACATACAAATTCCTGATTCTTGAAAGGGCCAAACAGTGGTTGTTCTGATCAGAGACAGTATTCATAAATGACTAGACAATGAATAGAACAACCGGATAAAGTCTTAACCAAAATCATAACTAGCAGAGAAGATAAAGAAAATCAGTATAGTCACAGAAAACTAACTGGGTCTTAAGCCACTGGGTCTACAAGCCTCTTGGGTCTTCTCTGCCTCTTGAGTTTAATGATAAATACTAGCAACCCCTCATAATCATCTAAGAGGGTTGTTAATCCTCCTAGTCTAGATACAAATAATGGAAAGAAAGGCACTTCATGGATGTCTTGACCTGAGGATACTGAGCTTAAATAAGAACAATCTTAATGAATAGCATGTCAGAGGCTCCTTGATCCTTCTTGTCCTGCATCTTTTAAGCGCACTAGAATTTTTAGTAATTTTATTCAATTTAAATATTTTGTTTTTTGATGAAAGAAAATGAACTTAAGTATGAGCAGAAACAATAGAATTCCAACACATATCCCCTTTGGGGATTCAATTATAATTTAATATATTTTCCTTAGCCTTGGTAGCGTTCACTCAGACGGCCCTGAGCTTATTTGAAGATTATATAAATTTTGTGGTATGTAAATAGGACCTTTTACATTGAAAATCCCCCCAATGAGTACTAGTACCCTGTTTCTCATTGGGCACGATTTTATGGGGTTCTAAGCCCTTGAGGACGAAACCAGGGAGAGACCAGAGCTCCCCTGATGATTCCTTGAGTCCTTTGAGGGCCTCTGTTACCTTAAAAGAGGAGGCTCGTCACCCTATAGCCCCTTCCTCACGAGTTATATATTATTATTTATTTGTAAAATAGTATGCCAAGAGTTAACAAGCCCATCAAACTTATTCTCAAGAGCAGATTGACTGGGGCTATAAGATTTATTATTATAATCATTTAATAATTTTATTGCCAACTCCAATTTTCAGTGGAAGTTCTTAATTGGGGCAGTAACTCTTGTGTCTTACTACTATGAATGGTGTGAGCTTATTTATAAGCAAAGCTAATTTGAGCTTCATTCATTTGAATCCAGGCTGCTTTCCTTTTTATAAAGGTTTAAGTTGTGGCTTTTTTTATCCAAAATCCTTTTTTATTGTTTGATTGTGTATGAGTTTGGCGCCTGTTTTGCTTATTTAAGTTATTAACCGATTAAATCATTGGTTTTTTCTTGATTGGGAAGGTTTAACCACGGTCCAAGGATAGCAGTAGAAGTTAACTCCCTGACATCCTTCTTACCAATTAACATCAGGCTTCCATTAAACTGGATATTCATGGCCTAGAATGGTTTTTCCAATTCCAGGGATATCCACCACAAATAAATCCCATTAAGCTTGTAAAATTTGAAAATGCAAAGGTCCATGTTGCCTTATGGGTAACCCAATGAGATGGCTTGTTTGTACTACTTACCAAACAGATGGAAAATTTATCTATCTTGGAACACGTAAATTTTTTTTTAAGTGACAAATGATGAACTGATAAAAGAAAAATTAGAACCGGAATCAAATAAAAGAAAGAGGTGTTTTTTTAATGGAAGAGGAAAAATATTGAACTTGGAGCACCTAGTGACTTTCAAGTGCAAAGATTGACTTGCTGTAATTTGGATAATGTGTAGTTTTCCTTGCAAGTATCAGAAAAAGTACACACTAATTTTTTGAATGCTTAGCCACTTCATGCCCTAGCTGCTTTGAGAAACTATTAAAATTTTTTTTTCCTCCATACATACACAGCCCATCTCTTTCCCTGCTTTACTGTTCTTTTTTCCAGAGAATCCCGGTTTCCTTATTCTGGAACTTTGGAGTTGTGGCAATGGCTTTCCCCTTTGGGTTTGAGTTAAAAGTCATATTTTTTTTGCAGTGTTTTGGATTCTTCAAGTGTTTCTTTGAAGATTTGTCCGCCCCTGGAGCTGAGGCTGACAATCAATGATTTTCTTTTCAAGAACTGTTTTTTTTTTCATAGCCATCATCAAGATTTATCACCCAATCAATTAGCTTCTGAAGGAAGGTTTTCTTATGTCCCCCAACTGCAAGCTGTTTGATTAGGCGTGCCGTTAAGCCCTTTTGAAAATGAAATAAAATTCCTCCCCTGTTCCATTGGATGCAAGAATCCAGAGTTCGGAATTGAGAGATATAACCAGAAACCCTACCAATCTCCTTCATAACTAGAATATTAAGTTTGTATTTGGTTTTTTGCAATTTTTCTGGGGTTGCCAAACAGGGAGAACAGGTTCTGCTTGAAATTATTTCAATTGTTGGGAATACAAGTGTGACTCTTTTTTGATAGTATTTTGAGGTATGCTTTGAACCACTGCAAGGCTCTACCTCCTAAGAAGGAAGATGCATACATGACTTTATGTCTCTCAGATGGCAATTTATTGGGATTTTTTGAAAAGATGATTCTACAAGACTGTGAGTAAGATTCAATTTTATGGAAGTGTTCCCCCGTAAAGTGATCAGGATGCTTCATGCCCGGATTACAAAAGCTGGGAAAACTTGTGCTAGGTTTCAAGGTGTTTTGGCTAAGAGCCTGGATCAAAGCAGAGAAAATGGTTGACGTTTTGGCCTTGGGAGGACTAGTGCAAATCCTTGGTTTACCATGGGTTGAGGTTTCATTGGAAGATTGTTTGGAATATTCAACTTCCTCAAGAGGATCCACCAGAGCTTCCAGTTGAGAGGCTAGGGCATTGCCCAGAGGTTCAACCAAGGGAGATTTTAAAGAAGGGACTGGATCTATGGTTTTTTGAGTCCGTGAATCCCTGGATCTCCCCACACAATTAATATCATCATTTTAAGGGGTGAGGGAAGAATTCTCTTTTGATAAATTATGTGAAATTGTGAAAGAAATCTACTATATGGAACAACTTTCATAGATGGATTTAGTTAGTTAATTTACTTCCACACAACCACTCCACATACTATAGGCCAATTTTTAAATGATTGTGAGCGCAATGAGGAAACTGGGTGCAATAGATAAGTGCAAGATAGGAAGGCTAACCAAAAATTGAAAATTGAGGTTTGATGGCTCAACAAAAAGCAAGAGGAATGGGTTGTACCAATGGCAAGAAACCACAACCAAGCCCAATTTGATGATTTTTTCTAGAAAAATGCAAGAAAATATAAAATTAACTAACTGAGGAGAAAATCTTCAGGCAGGCAGTTTATTCTTTATAAGGTAATCAAATGATGACTAGATAGAACCTGATGCACAGCTACCTACAGATAGTGAGCAAAGATGAAATTAATGCCAGGAATGAAATGGGAAAATTAAATAACAGTACAGTTGTTTCCAAGGTTTTAGCCTAGGTGCAAGACAATAGTAAATGAGACTACAGAGATGTAATGGATGAGAAATGGAAGGAATGCAATGTGGGGAAAATTCAGATGAAAAAATATAGCTATGCAGGGAAAGGATCTAGGCCATTTGCAAAATATACAGTTGATGTGGCTATCTAGGCATGGGTGCAAACTAGTATGATTGCATGACCAAGAATGGAAGTCTAAGGGCTGATGATACCCAAGGGTAGAAGAGCAAAGCTCAAATGGATAGTTGACTTGATTAGAGTTAACTGCAAAGATTTGCAAGTAAATATTGAGTTTCCATGATTGGAAGGTTGTTACGCAATCCAGAGGTAGTAAGCCAAAGGAACGATTGGTTTTGTTCTTTATTTGTGTCAGGCCTATGGACTGAGGCAGATGTTACTGAGGAAAATGATTTGTCAAATTGATGAAGAAAATTACCCTTAACCTTGGAGTGTGACACGTAGTTACTATAGGTATTATATAACTAAATTTGCCATATTAACCAAGAATATATACAAGATATGTAAAAAAATACTCTTACGAGATGAACCATGAAAGTTTCAAAACTATGAGGAAATGAAGAAAGGTATGTCTTCTACCCCAGTACTAATCTGACCTGACTACTCCAAACCATTGAATCTGTATATTTATGCTTTCAGGGGTTGATGATGAGCTGCCCTGCACCAAGAATAAATAGAAGAAGATAAACCTGTGGAGAAAACTTTACTATTTTTATTCATGAAAATCAAACATGCTGAAATGAGATATGGAGCCAGTCAGATGGAGTGCCTTGCTCTGGTATGGGCTTTAGAAAAGTTGCATTATTTCCTGGAAGGAACATATTTTGAAGTGATTACTGACTGGAATGCTGTCAGAACTCTCATGAACATGAAAACTTCCAGGAGGCACATTCTCAGATGGCAGATTTCTATTCAGAAGTATAGAGGGCATATGACTATAGTCCACAAGGGTGGAGCTAAACACCCGAATTCACATGGCTTGAGCAGGAATGCTTTACCAAATGACTCCAGAAACCCTGCCCATTACACTGAAGATAATGATATCTTCCCAATATTTAATAGCAAACTACTTTATATAGAATCTGTGATCATATGTATCCATATATGTGAACTATATACTGCTTTCATTTACTCAGAAAAAGAATCTTACCAGCCTGATCTTAAGAAATCAATTAATATCATGGAATGTGAGTCTCCTGAGGCAGAACTTGTGAACAGTTTCCCAGCTTCTATACTTAAACTATATAAAGCTGGATGATTCACTTTGTGGGATGGACTTACATAATATAGACACCAGCACTCTAATGTACTGACCATAAGTAGTGAAGAACGCATACAGCATATACTAGAAGAGTGTCATGATAATTTTCAGCAGGACACTTTGATGTTGATAGGAGTCTGGGAACATTCAGACAAACCCCTTGGTGGGTGAATTGGAGAGAAACCACAGTTAACTATGTCACCAGCTGCAAGACTTTTCAAAAATAAATGAAGGCTACTGAAAAAATATTTGGACTCCTGAAGGAAATTTCTGAACCCAAGACAAGACAGGAAATCACAAGCATGAATTTAGTCACAGGAATGCAACCTGGAGAAGCTTATTCCTACACATCAGTCCTAGTGATAGTAGATAGATGCTCCAAAAAGTAAAATTTCCTACCTAACCACAAAGAGGACACTGCTATGGAAGTGGTGTTTTTATTCTGGAAAATAATAATAGCCAATGTTGGATTTCTCAACATTTTAATCAATGACAGATATCCCATATTCACCTCTGAGTTCTTGAGAAAATTGCATGATTTTTTAGGAACCACTCTAGAATTTTTGACTTTTTACCATCCAAAAACTGATATATTAGCAGAAAGGATGATACAAAAAATTGGAAGACATTCTGAGAAGATTCTGCTGTTGTGGTATGGAATAAAAAAAGTAAGATGGTTATTGCCATGCGTTGTGAAAATGCTTACCCCAGGGGGGGCACCTTTGGAAATAATAACCCTGAAAAAATTAGAATACCCTTCTCTAATCTGTCTGCCACTCAAATAATTCAATATTACCAACCTTTGAGACAAAGCTTCTAAACTTTTACAGACCCAACTCAAAAACCTCAATTTAAACAAACTTTGCAAGAAGGAGCCCTCACTAAAAATTGGTTACAATATTGATGAAAATGGTTCTTTAGTTTATGAAGATTGCATAGTATTACCCAAAAAGCCTTGCATTCAGTTAGATATCTTCAAATCTTGGTGTGACTTCTGGCTTGCTGGTCATTATAGTTGAAATAAAACCTACCAATTGATTGCCCAAAACTTCTACTGGCCTTGTAAGACCAAAGAAGTCAAAGACTAATTTTAGAGTGTGCTATGATTGTAATTGTAACAATTCTTCAAATAATAGAGGTATGGACTGCTTCAAATCCTTCCAATTGCACCTCTTTTTTGGAACACACTTTCTATGGGTTTTCTTTTGCAATTACCTATTTCTAGCGTTTTTGATGCTATTTTATTTGTGTTGAATTTAACCATTCCGTCAATTTCCTGTCACATGCTCCAACCAATCTTCCACACATGTCCTCTTCTGTTTCTATGACTTGTTCCATTCAAAACCCTTTTCAACACAAAGGTGTGCGCGTTTCCAAATCTACCAATGTACACACTCCAAATTAGCCTTGTTCCAACAATTATCAACCTACACCAGCTTGGTGCCTAAGATGCTTTCTCCTTGCACAAGTTCCAAATTATACCACGAGCATCCTGGAGGCCAAGAATTGTGGGTAAACTGTTTTCCAGTTCACATCAGACTCACACGTACAAGCAATTGATTTCTTCCTACTCATCTTTAGCTAACTCACATAAACTGCTCCTGCAGATCCTAAGCAAGATTTACTTCCTATTTCTGTCCTGTTTTAATCCTATTGTCCTCCAAATTGGCTCAATGCCTTTTCTATGAAGGTGTGATTTGCCATTTGTTGTTCTCATTTTTTCTCCTCCCTTTTCTGATTGAAATAAAACTTTTCTTTTAAGTCTTCTATCAACAGATTAACAGTCCCTTTCTTAATTGATAACTCAGAAAATGTTTGAAATGGCTGACCTGGAAGACAATCCCAAACTGAATATACCTCTTCTAAATGATTCAAACTACAAAAAATGGTTCATTTGACAGAAAATGTACCTCAGCAGAAAAGGCCTACTGGAAATCATTGAGGAATACAATCCCAGCCACCCATTGTGTCAACTGTAAAAAAAAATATACAAAGCTTCTGATATTACAATCCAACACCTTGGTCAAACCTCTTTCAATGCCATCGTTGCCTCCTCCAACAAGGCCAACCGTTGTGCTATCATGGAAGTAATTTTTGAATGCTATGCTTCTCAGTCAGCAAAAAATCAAGGACAACTTTGGCTGAGTTTCATACGTTACCAATACAAGGATGATCTCTCACAATAAATCAATGAATGCAGGAAACTCATGAACAAGCTTTCAGTGGTGAAACTAGAAGTCCCTCAAGAAATATTGAGCTACACAATTCTAGCCAAGCTCCCCAGTTCTTCATACCACATTTTCAACACTATCCACTTGAAAAATAGCTTACTCAAGATTCCTACTGGTGTTCTCAACAAACTTAGAGAATTTATACACCTGTAATTATCTCCAAAGGAAGAAACTCCTGAAAATTCCGCAAAAAAGGCTCAAATTTTGCTTTCCTCAAGACTTGTACTTGCAATAAATCCAAGGCTAAGCACCTTTGCTCAAAAGGGAGACACAGCCCTCTTGTAGAAAATTCTGAAGAAAATTGCTTTCATCTACAACTGGAACTACCTCCTGATCATCCTATTACTAACATCCAGTCTCACCATTTTCCAGCCAACCTCTGCTCCAATATGGCCAACAACACAGACTCCAAAAAAATTCACAACTTCTTCAATTCCCATCTCTATTTTAATTCTCCTCCATCTGAAAACCTCATTCCGGTCCTGGACTCAGGTGCATCTAATCATATTTTAAACAAGGCCATGTACCTGTTGGAATAAAAACCCTCAAAAATACGCATTGAAACTGGTAGCAAAGGATCTTCACTGATGGCTACTTCCACTGGCACTGCTGAACTCCTCAATTACCTGGGACAATCCTTCAAGATTGAAAATGTGTTGCTAGTGCCAAGTCTGAATTTATTTCTTCTCTCCTTATCTATTATCACTAATCAGAGGGCAGTTATGAAGTGTACAGGTTAATCTGGCTAAAAAATAAGCATAGAAAAGTTCTCCCTTCTAGGAACCGCCATCAGCCATCTGGTTGAGGTGTGCAGAACCAGATTCAAGACTTTCAACAAAGAAAAAGTCCACCTGAAGGAAACCCAAAATAATTTATGGCATCTATGACGTGGTCACCCATATGACAACACTCTAAAAATCCTTTTTCCAAAAGGACGGCTTTCTGCACCATGTGACATCTGTCAGTGTTTCAAAATTACTGCCACTCCGTTTGATGGAAACTTTGCCCCCACTACCAGAACCCTTGAAGTAATCCAATTAGATCTAGTAGCCCCCTTTCTGGTTCAATCTAACGGTGGGTTTAGGTATTTCTTGACCATTGTAGACCAATTTTCCGGCTAAAAGTTGGTATCACTCCTTTGCTCCAAAGACCAAACAACTGCAGCCAGCCAGGACTTCATGATCAATCACTCCAAACAAAAATTGAAAAACAACATATTCAGAGTAACTTCTGACAATCAAAGCAAGTTTTTGAATAAAAAGATTGGTTCATATTTCAAACTAAACCTCATTCAACACAACCTTGCTCCAACTTCCACTTCCAAGCAAAACAGACTGGAGGAAAGGACCAATTTGTCAATACTTGATAAGACCAGATGCCTGCTATTTCAAAGTAAGATTCCACCTTCCTTCTGGGCAGAAGCCATGAAGACTGCAACTGACCTACTCAAAGTTCTGCCAGTTGTCTCCAATAATTGATGGATTCCATATGAAGCATGGTTTGGGAAAAATTTTAACTACTCATTCTTGAAGCCTTTTGGCTGCATGGCCTATTCCATCTTACCTAAGACAAAGAGGAACTTCAAACTGAAATCTACTGGAATCAAGGGAAATTTGCTTGGGTATGTCAACAACTTCACCTCCTAAAAGCTATAAAACCATCAAACCAAGCAAGTATTGATTAGCTCCAATTTCAAATTTCTTGAAACTGCCTTTAACTACCATCCTGGCAGGTTGAAAAACAATTCCTTACCTCCCACAGATTCTCTCCTGCCTGCGGGACCAAATTTGAACTCTACCACTGCCGCACCTGCTAATCAACCCAAAGGCCTCCTTGAGGAACCAAACCGTAACTCTAGAAATTACCTGGAACCCAACTACAGTACCATATCACTGGGAAACATACTTTCAGATCTGCACAGGGAAAAATTGAATACAAGCCCTGAAGTACATCTCAATGAAACCTTACAAGGAGATCCCAAGACTCTGAAAGAAGCAATGAAAAGCGTCTAAAGACTCAAGTTGATAGCCACAATGGAAAAAGAAATCTCAAATTTGCTCTGATACAATGCATGGGAAGAGTTATTGCCTGACAACTCAGTAAAATCCCTTAAATTCTGTTATAATTATGGCCAGCAATTAGCTTAGGAAAATGAGAAGTATTTAAAGCAAAAGAAATGCTGAACACCTCGTGTCAATAATTGCTTGATGGGCTCTCACAAATGGGGCAATACGTTGTATGATATTGTTGATGAATTCAATTGGATGATGAATGGATGAATGGAAAACAGCAGGGAGAAGAGCTCCTTAAGTACAAAAGATTGTACTCTTGTGAGGCCATGATACAACAAGACAAAAGGCAAATTTTCCGCCCCAAAAGAGCTCTACAGGCTCTACAGGTATTGTTACTTGGTTTGGGCTAAATCAGCCCACATGGCAGCAGTACCTGTACCCTTAAAACCAGCCTATTCCGGTTGTTTCTGGTGTTTCCACCTCAATGGGGCTGACCCAGCCCATTAGCTGTTAAAAACCCTGGCTGTTTGTCCGTTAAAACCAGGCCTGTTACTTATCTTAGCACCTTTACAGCCCTGGCCCCTCATATGGGCCAGGTGGGACCCAGGACTCACCTGAGTCCAACCAAAATCTCACCTGGGGGGGTATAACCAGCAGGCATGCTGTCCCCCCCCCTCTTTCCCTCCAATCCCTGGAGGGGGCGGTCAAATCCCCCTAGCAGGGGCCCTGGGGGTTGATACCCCCACGGCGTTGCTACGGTAAGTGGGCTGGGGGGTGGTCAGGTCCCCTCAGCCCATCGCTCCTCCCCCTTGGTAAAGGGGGGGGGGGGGAGAGCGCCCCTTCCATGGGGGGGGGGGGGTGGTCAATCCCCCCCATTGCCAGTTGCCTAGATGCAACCGGCCTGGCCATCTCCTTTGGTGGGGGGTGATCACTTCCCCCCCAAAACCAGTTGCCCTTTGCGTCCGGTTGCTGGCTGGTTACAACCAGCCAGCCCTCCCCCTTCCCCTTGCAATGGCGAGTGAGGGGAGTGGGAGGAGCCAAGACCACCAGCCCCGCGGCCGCCACCCGGCGGGGCAGCCGCAACAATGGCCCTGCGCGGGTCTTTGGGCCCCATAGACGGGCCAATGGCAAAAACAGCGGCCCCAAGCAGGCCGTGGCACAGGCAGCGGCCCCAAGCGGGCGGCAGCCCCTACCTGGCTGCAACAAGGGCGGCGGCCCCAATGGGCCACCCCAAGCCCAAAACCTGAGACAAAAACACTTTGGTGGGCTAGCCCGATTGGCCAAGTATGTCCAAAATAAACCTTGGACCCAATTATGCCCATACAAGCCCATCTAGCTGTATTTGCCCATATCCCCCACTGGGCCCAATAGGGCTGTGTACCAATGAGCCTGTTCCACGCGTTTTGAGGCCAGTTTTCCCAAATCAGTGGCATCCACACAGGACTGTATGGTCCGTGTGAGTGTCCAATGGGCCGGAGAGGCTCATATGTGCATCCCATTTGTATTACACTTATACATAGCACACGCGTAAGTGCATACCTATTTTAACAAATTCTTCTGGGTCTTTCAAACCAAAAGGGACAGCAACAAAATAATCATTGAATTCAAAGCTTGAATTTGCGTGGGAGTTTTACATCAAGAGTTTGGTGTTAACTATACCAAATTGTTTTCCCCTAAAGGAGATAAATTGTCACTAAAACTCCTTATCTCTCACGCAATCCAAGAAGGACACAAATTTCATCAGCTTGATTTCAAGTTGGCATTTTTGAATGCAAAGGTGAAGGAAATCATACATGAAAGCACTCCCCCAAAAGTGCCCAAATTGCCCAGAATTTCCTTATGTCTCAAGAAGGAACTTTACTGCTTGAAGCAAGCACCACAGATGTGGCATAAAACCCTATAGGAGTGGCTTGTTAGTGATGGTTTCAAGCAAATTCAGGCTGACCTTTGCGTATTTTGGAAGGGAAAAATCTTTCTATATGTCCACGTCGACAACATAGCAATTTTCAGCCCGCACCCTGAACTATTTGTGGATGAAATAAAACAATGATTTGAAATCAAGGACTAGGGTCTGGCCTCATTGCTGCTTGGAATAAATGTTTCCCAACGTTGCAATGAATTACACCTCAGTCAGGAAACCTACATTGCTAGCTTGGTAGGCAGATACAAAATCCCCCAGCACAAATTCTGTTTGACACCCTTCAAGCTATTTTTTAAATTACTGCCAGCCAACAAAACTGAATGGAATAATTTTTAAGCCTTGGGCCTTAACTACAGAAAGCTAATTGGTGAACTAAAATACAAAGCTAAAATTCGCAACCAGATGTAACTTTTTCAGTCAATTACTTATCCCAATTCCTCAATCCCCCTGGGATGCAGCATTATGATGCTGCTATCCTGACACTCAGTTATATCCAGCACACAAGCATAGTAGGACTTACATTCTAAAAGAGCACAGAGGGTTCCAGCTTATGCTCTTATGAAGATGCATACTGGGCTACGTTTCCCAGAACAAGGAGATTGGTCAGTGGGTTTGTTGTGCTGTGAAATAATAATTTAGTGAGCTGGAAATCCTGAAAACAGCCTAATGTAACTCTCTCAACCACAGAGGCTGAGTACAAGGCCATTGGGTAAGCTTTGAAAGAATTTCTGTGTCTCAAGGGGCTGGAAAAGGTAATTTTTGAGCAGACCATAAAAGAACCAGTCACCATACATGAAGACAATGATGGGTGCGTAAAGCTGGAAACCAACAATACCAACCATGCTGGATTCCAAAAAAAGCACATGGATCTAAGGTTTCACTTCCTGCAGGAGGAAGCTAAAAAAGGAACCATAAAAATCAAGCAAGTCAAACCAGAGAATAATCTGGCTGAATTCATTACCAAGCTGGTGTCAAGGGTGACACTTCAACGGCAACTCAAGAAAAATTAAGGTAAAGCTCTTCAACCAGTAAAGTTGAAGCCAGGGTGGGTGTTGAAGTTATCAATGCCTTCACTTTCCTTTCACATGCTCCAACCAATCTGCCACAAATTTCCTCTTCTTTTTCTATGACTTTTCCTGTTCCAAACTCTTTTAACCACAAATGTGCGCGCTCCCAAATCTCTTGGTGTACATAGCCCAAATTAGCCGTGTATCAACACTAATCAACCTGCACCAGCTTGGTACCTAGGATGCTTTCTTGTTGTACAAGTTCCAACTGGTACCACAAGCATCCTGGAGGCCAAGAATGGTGGGTACACTGTTTTCCAGTTCACATCAGACTCACACATACAAGTGATTAATTTCTTCCTACTCCTCCTTAGCTAACTCACATAAACTGCTCTTGCGGATCCTAAGCAAGATACACTTCCTATGCCTTTCCTGTTTTCATCCTATTTTCCTCCAAATTGGCTCAGAGCCTTTTCTTTGAAGGTGTGATTTGCCATTTGTTGTTCTCATTTTTTCTCTTCCCTTTTCAGATTGAAATAAAACTTTCTTTGAAGTCTTCTATCAACAAGTTGTAGTAGATTGCTTCTCAAAGATGGCTTTATTTATTTGCAGTAATTTTACTGCCTCTTCAGAATACCTAACTAATCTTTTCATAGAAAAATTTTTCTCAAAGCATGGCCTCCCTGGTAATATAGTTGGTCATTTTGGATCCTTGTTTTTATCTAGCTTTATGAACTTGCTATGCCAACATTTGAAGATTAATCAAAACCTATCAACAGCCTACCATCTGGAAATGGTTTTGTGAATAAAATGAGTCAATAAGATCCTTTAAAAATATCTTCAAATGTATTTATTGTATCAACAGGATGATTGGTCAAGATGGCTTCCACTGGCAAAGTTTGCATACAAAAATTCCACTCATTCTTCCACAAAAAAGTCAGCCTTTTAAAACCTTTATGGAAGTAACCTGACTTTTGATTCCGTTCCTGTAGCACCTTCTCAACCATCTACCAACTACCTCACTCTCATCCAATCTATCCAATTGAAACTTTGAACCAACATCAAAGAAGAAGACAAATGCTACAAGGAACAAGCAGATTAAATTTGCACTATGGCACCAACCACTGCAGAAGGAGATAAGGTATGGCTCAATTCTTGAAATATTTTCAGTAATTTACCAACCTGAAAAACTTCTGAGAAGAAAGTTTTCCCCTTCAAAGTTGATTCAGTCATCTCCCCTACCGCTTTCAAACTTTCATTACCTGTGAAATGCAAAGGTATTCAACAGTTCTTTCATGTGTCACTCCTAGAGCCAGTTTGACTCCTACACCTGGGAAAAACTCACCCCCCTCCAGAGCGTGTGAATTTTCAAGATCACTTAGAGTTGGAAGTAAGCCATCCTCTGGGTTCCAGGTTATGCAAATGAAAAATTGATTAACTTGTTGAATTGACTGGCTTCCAGTCTGATGAAGATTTAACCCCTTGGAGACCATCCCACCACCTTTAAAACTCTCTAGAATTGGTTTTGGAATTTCATTTGAAATCCCCTTAAAAAAATTTCCAATCTTCATTGCACACAATATTATTCCATTTCCATTCCATCTTCATCCAACCCAATCCATTCCTATTTCTCAAATTCAACCTTAACCTTTCTTATCTGCCATAAATTTCAAATTTCTTCTTCTCTTTTCTTTTTCTTTTTTTTTTTCCTAAAAAAATCCTTTTCCAGATATAAAAATAAAGTAAGAATAAAAATTATAAAATCTACAAAATAAATACAAAATATTTATTACTTAAATTTGCAATTCATATTTTATTTTCTCCTCCACTTTTTCCCAAAACTCATTCAAATCCTGTAAAATTGAAAAGAATTCTTACCTATGTTCCCCATTTTTTAACCTTGAAATTTTTGGAATGATGTTTACTTGTGTCAAAACCTCCCTCAAAGATTGCCTCACAATTTACAGTTCAAACCCTCTTTGTCCATATCTTCCATTCATTCTCCTCCATCAATTATTCATGTGTCCTCTTTTTTCAGACCCGCAAAGAAGGACAATTTCCTACATCCCTGTTTAATTGCCTTGCATCAGTCTTGATTGTCATCCAAAATTCTGTTTTGGCTCCTTCTCTTTGACCCTCCAATCCAATCCCTTCTTCCCTTCATTTTTTCCCATTTCCTTCCCCTCCAATTTCCCTTTCCAGTTCCTCCTGTTCAATTTTTTTTCTTTCCTCCATCTCACTTCTTTCCTCTTCTCCTTCTTCAAATACAATTATTTCACCTTTCACCTTGCTCCAAACTCAGTTTATCTCAGTCTCTGTTGTTGGTCCAACATACAGTGGTGGTGGTGGCAGGGTATTTTCAATGTACCTCCAAAACCTTGGTAGTACTAGAAAGGAAAATTTATCTATCAGTTTCATTCCATTTCCTTATTTAATTTCTCAACCTTTCTCACCTAAGGATTTCTCTCCAAGGAACTCAACTTCCAGCAATGGCTGTGTAGAGACTCATTTTGGATTGGGTAAAGTTAGGCAAATAGCTTTCTGGCAGTCACTAGAGGGGGGATATAGTACTAAAACTAAAGATAATAGGGAATATCAGAGTTAAAATTTTGAAAAATTTAAAATGTGTATTTCCAGAAAAATATCCATTCTTAAAAAAAACAACAAAACACTGGGTTTGTCTGAAAAAATTGAATTTTGAAAAAATGAATGCATAAGCCTGAAATCAGCCATGTAAATTTTGGAAAATCTTAACTCTGATACACCCTAATAGATATGAATAGTAGGGGAGGTTTTGAATTGCCTGCCCCTCTGAGTAATATATTAAGTCTTGCAAGAATAACATAAAAGATAATTGTGGCTGATTTTCAAATAGAGTTGCTGCTATATTAGTCTCTATCAGACCTAATATCAATATGTTCAGACTTGATAAGGAATAATTAGTGGAACAGATAGGTGACTTGAAGGATGGAAGCTGAGTAAGGGAAGAATAATTTATCTAGTTTTATCCTTAATAAATCTTTTCTTTATTTATTTTTTACTGATGGATACTTCTTTGATGTTCCAGATGGTTATTGAATATGGTTGAAATGGTTGAGCCTATATTTTATAACTGGTTTTGATGGAGTTGGATGGTTGATGATCATATCATGGATGGATTACAGTAAACTTACCAAAAGATGATGTTGACGATGATTGATTATGAAGGTAGGTGATGGTGGATGATGATGACAATGATTGATGATGTTGAAGGTAGGTGATGATGATAATGGATGGTGGTGGGTGATGATGATGGATGATGGTCAAGTTAGGTGATTATGATGATGATGGATGATTTTCAACATAGGTTATGATGATGATCATATATGATGGTCAAGGTAGGTGATTATTACAATGGTGGATGACGAGTGATGATGATGGAGCTCATTGATGATGGTCAAGATATTTGATGATGATCAATGATGATGATGGTTGCTGATGGTTGCTGATGATGGTCAAGTTATGTGGTAATGGTTGGTGATGTTCAAATTATGGGGAAATTGTGATGATTTTCAAAGGTATGGGATATTTTGTGAATAATGGTGTTGATGGGTGATGGTCAAAATTATGGTTAATTGGGTTGGGTCATGTTCAAAAGTTTTGGGAAATGATGGTGGATGGTCAAAGGTAATGGTGGTGGATGGTGATGGATGGTGATGATTCATCATGATGGTGATGGTGATGGTGATGGTGATGATAATGGTGATGGTGATGGTGATGGTGATGATGATAGTGATGGTATGGGATAAGGGATTGATGATGATCAAAGTATGAGATAAGGGATAATGAGTTGACTATTATCAAAGTATGGTTTAAGGGTGCCTAGAAGGCATGGTTATCCCTGGAGGGAAGGATGGGGGGATTGGATGGTACCTGGATGGGGGAGAGAGGCCCTCTATTTATAGAAAATCCTGCCCTCATGGCTGCCTCTGAGGGTCACCCTACTACATTGGAATAAATTTACATCAGGGATTTTGGCTGGTCAGAGGAGGAGGCTGTGCATGATTTACATGCATGTACACCCTTGCATGAATTGCTTTTCTGTATTGATACAGGTTGCCCCCGCATAAATTTCTTTTTTATAGTGGTGGTTGGTGATTTGTTTGGTTCTTCATGCATTGCCTTGCATATATTACTTCTGTACACTGCTGAAGAGTTTTCTTTGGTGCTGCATTCAGTGGCTTGCATATATTAATTCTGTATACTGCTTCAGGTGTTTGTTTGGTGATGCATGCAGTGTCTTGCATATATTACTTCTGTGTACTTCTGCAGGAGTTTGTTTGGTGCTGTATGGGTTTTAGTGCATGTGGTATGTATTTGAGGGCTTTCAGGGTATGTCCATGACCTTTCACTGTTCTGTGACACCTGGTAGGGGTATGGGTAGTCCAGGGTTGAGTTGAGCTGTATCTTCTAATCCATGAGAGATGGAGGGGTACTTTGGCTTAGTGACTAGGGGCTATTTTAAGGTTTAAAATCCATTTTTGAGGTAATTTTGATTATTTGAGCTGCCCTTATACTAGAAAAGTGAGTCTGATGCATATAGGTTATTTTTTGGAGCAATGCAGCGGTATCTGATAATTCATCCTTGGCACCAAAACACCACTGCAAACTTTGATTTTGGATGCTATAGGACTTTCAGTTGAAAATTCACTAACTTTGAAAGAGAAGGCAACCTTGCAAAGTCAACAAGGCTTTCATTGATGGCAAATTCCTTGAGAAGTGGTATTAGGTATACATAAAGTTTTGAATCAAATACAATTATTTCCACAATAGAGAGGGTGAAATTTCAAAGTCTAGATTTATAATCAATTAAGTAGCATGTAATGGTATTGACTGAATGTTATAGATTCAAAAAGTGATGTGAAATTTATGGAACACTTTTGGGAGCTTTCCAGTTTTATACCTGGGAAACTTTCACAATAAAATTCCAAGGTCCATTTTCTACATCATCCATTCATCATATCTTATTTCCCAGTACCATCTACATCAGTCTATAAGTTTGACACACGCAATGTTCTTTATTAGCACATCTGCTTACCACCTCTGGCTTATACACAAGATACCCATCCAATCTTGCAAACTCAGTCTATCCCTGCAATCCTTGCCGTTTCATCCAACAATTATTCAATAATATAATTAACCTTGCCTTTTCCATCTTTGGATTTAGCTATTCTATTCTTGGTCATACTAGTCATATTGATTCGCATGTTATATAAAAAGCCATATCAGTTGTAATTTCTGCTCAAGGACTAGCTTCACACCCTGCATAAATATATTAGTTCATACACATTACTTCACTTTGCAAATCATTCATTAAACCTGCAATGTTGCTGTACTCACACTGTCTATTGTTCACACTAGCCCTACAATCTTGGATAAACTATAATATATATTTCATTAAATTATCCTGTTCCCCTCATCCATTTCATCATTGCTCTCTAGCTTTAGAAAACTTTCCATCAGGTTTTATCTTTTTACCTGGGGTTACCTTATAAGGACCATGTGGCCCGCCTGAAAATTATTCCCTCATTTGGTTAATTTCATTTTTTCTTGCATCTTTTTGTGAGGCCAGTTTATCACATTGGACTTGCCTTAGTTTCAATTCCATTGGAACAATCCATTGTTCTTGCAGTTTCTTGATACCCTGAACTAAGTATTTGCACTTTTCAGTTAGCCTTTCTATACTGGCCTCCCCCTGCATCCATCCTTCTTTGATTTCTGCTCACAAACATCTAAGATTACCCTATAGTTCATGAGGTAGTTGTGTTAAAATTACCTCCGATTGCACACACAGATGGAAAATTTAATCAATGATATTTTTCTCTCTACATTTTTAAAACTGAGCTATCAGCATCCACAGGTGGTAATCCTGCTCTTTATTTTTCATCTTGCCTATCTTTTCTCCATACCTGTAACACATTTCCACCTATAATTCAATCACCAGCTTCTTCATCTACCAAGTTTTCTTACAAAACCCTGTTGTGGCAAATCTTGACCCGTTATACCAGGAATGAAATCTGACAGTGATCAATCCAAAACCACAAAAGCCACCAAACCATCCTCTCTTTCTCAACCATTTCAAGCCGCAAAAAATCTACCCAATGCTGCACCATACAATAAAATGAACCCCAGAAATATAGAATTTATTGCTTTGAATGCCCCAATCCATTGCCTGAGCATGGAAACTGCAAAGCTTCTTGAAAATCTAACAGATTAAGTGGCAAAATTTTCCACACTACTTCATGACAGGAGCAACATTGACAAATGGATAAGTGGCATCAACACAATAGGCCTACTTTTATCTGACAAATCCAACCTTTTGTCCAACATTGAAAGCTTAAAAACCCTTGAAAATTTTGGGAGAATATCATTATGGGTGTTTTTCACACTTCACATCAATTTCAAACTCAATACTATCATCTTCAACTGTTGGAAAGCTTTGGAAGCCTTTGAAACGTTCCAAAATTACTCCCAACTCTCAAACCATAAGCTCATAGGAAAGCTATTCTTCAAGATAGAAACAATTGAGATGATTTTCTCCTCCAACCTGACCCACAGCTGCAACATCTTTATTGAGCTGGGCCATTTATGCTGCCTGTCTTGGACAAACTTATTTATCTTGTCATGCAAGTACTTACCCCCCCCCCCAGTTCAACCAGATCTCAGATGCCCCACAGTGCCAAACTTCAACTCAATTGTCTCAACTTTCCAACAACTTGAGATACTCAGTCAATCATCACATCTTTCTACATCAATATGACTCAAGGGGCTTGTCCAAAAAAGCTTACTTTGTCAATGACATCAATCCCTACATATGGCCCCACCTTTGAACCAACAATGCAATAACCACAATCATATGCCTCACTCCAGAGCTTATTGCCAACAGCCAACATCCAGTGAAATCCATGCTGCTCAAAAAAAAATTTTAATGGTGAACTACCTGTCCCTGCCAAAGTCCAAGCCCAATTGGGCAGTTCCTGTGTATATTGCCAATACCTCAGCTACTGGAACTCTGACTTCCCTGTCTTGCAAGTTGATGTGGGCTTGCAACTGCATTTTACCTGGCGGGAGGGAAACCTCCAAGTTCATTAATAAACAAACAAAACAATTCACCAACCCCAACACCATCAGATGAACACAATACCAACTCAAGATGAAGAAAAAAACCACAAGGGATTGCCCCAATCAAGAAGTCCAATCCATTACCAAAGGTAATAACTTGGTGATTGACTCAGTCAACACCTTGAAAGTGAGTGGCCAAATCTCTTTTTTATCCTAATCTCTCAATTCCCTCATCCCCTGACCCTGAATATAGAAGACCCTAATGCCATACTGTACACTTTTTGCAGGGGGAAAATTTTACTGTTGATCGCCCAGTATGGGAACCCTGGGGACCATCTTCTGAATGATTTCCTTTACTTCTGAAGAATGCAAGGCACACTTTTGTCCCTGGGTCACCTTGTGGACTTTTTTTACAATTTTTCTTTCTAAAAGAATACATCTTCCTTTTATCCCCTTCCCATCTAATCTTGACTGTATATACAAATTCAAACTGTTCCATTGAACATGTCACCTTGTTGGTTCTGTTTTCCAAGTTTCCTTTTCTATTTCCCTCCTCCCTTTTGTTTCCCTTCCGTAATACTACCACTGTGTCTTGGTGCACTTATGCAATAATGTTGTGAAGGCCTATCTAAATAATCATGTCCCAGCTTTTGATTCCAAATCTTGGTCCCTGTTCATCTGTGAACCATGCGAAATAATAAAAAGCACACACCAGAAAGAATCCTTCCCCATGTCTATCCCACTCAAACTACAATCAACCAATGTACTTGGGCCCCTACCCCCCAAATGTGGTACTTCTGTGTGCTGATGGTTTGTTTGGTATCACATGATTCTGCCTGCATATATTCCTGCGCAGTACTGAGGTTAGTTTGCACAAGTGGTTTTTTTGTTAATACTTGATGCTTCCTGCATAAATTTCTGTGTATCTCTGGTTTTAGTTTTGACAGTAGTTTTTTTGGTAATATTTGGTTCTGCCTGCATATTTTGAGCATAAATCTTGTTTTGTTGTCAACCAAATTTTTTCAAAAATTTTCTAAAGCATGCATGGCCCTTAGCAAAGACGTTTTGGTGCATAGCAAAGCTTTCTTGGAACCCATCCAAGGTTGACTTGATTTGCGGTCAAATACATCTGGCCCCAGGCCAATTTTATCTTGTCCCCAATCAAAGCTGGTGTTGCAAGGGCTGCTGACATGCAAGCAGGACTTTGCACAGAGGGGACTCTACCCTTAGTAGACTTGGGGGAAAGGATACTGGGAGATTCTACAAGGAACAGAGTAGCACTGAATTGGAGTTGAGTTGCTGATGACACTTTCTGGGATTGATTCCTAGTAAGAAGTAGTAAACTGGTTTCTTGGAGGACAATCAGGAAAGATGAAGAGAAGGGCTGCTTAAATAGACAGGAGGCTGGAAATACAACAGAGTTACAAGTGGTTGGGGCTCAGACTACATTTTTGATTACAAGGGAACATTCAAGGTAACATAGAGGGCTGATCAGTTATGCTACTACATTGAGATAGGCTGCTTACTACATTGGGTCTAGGCTACAGGTCTGGCTGTCTAAGTTGGGAATTTACAGTGAGAGGATTTACAGTGAACATGAAGTTCATGACACTATGTACTAGGTAGAGAGAGTATGTTATACAATCTGCAAGGGGATTTACATAAGGATTCCCAAAGAATAAACCATAATGAAGTATGGGATAGACAGAGTGAAGAGGTTTGGAGGATATGCAGAACCTGAGAGATTAAGTATGTGCAAGCCTAAGGAGTCTGTATGTATAATGCATGAGGTTACACTATATTTAGATAGGTAAGGCATGAAGATCCTGAGGATATTTATTTGAAGGAGATATACTAGTGAAGTCTTGAGAGCACTGAGGTTGAAGTTTCTGAGGTAATTATATTAGACTGAGGTTAGACTGAGCTAGGTGTCAGTATGACAGTACCCCCTGTTGAAAAGGAGGGCATCTCCTGATGACAATAAAAAGGAGAGGTTGAAGAGGCCATCCAGGTAATTCCTTCAGCCTTTCTAACTTGGGCTTTCCTTCCCCCTACCCACAACCATCACCACAATCCACCCCATTACCATCCTTATCCCCTTTCACCAGATCACCTACACCAACCTATCCAATGGAGGAGACCAACAACTACCATCCAGTCCAACAGTATTACCCAAGCTGTGATAGATGTCTGAAGCTGGGAAAAATCTGGACCACCATTATCAAGCATAACTCCTCCAAATTTGAAATTTTCATGCAATATGGGAGAGTATGAGATATGGATAAGCAAGGAAGGAAAGCCATGGGGCCAACCTTATGGGTTCTGGGGAAGAGTCACCCCTTTGAAGTGAAGTAGGCTCCAGATGATGATTCCATGACTTTGGGGTATTCATCCAGATTGGATGAATATTCAGGTGAGTGTTGGTAGGTTTCTATATTGGAGGGGTCTTAGTGCTGATATGGGCTTGATAGTTTGATTTATTCAAGAAAGATTGAAGAAGGTGCAAGTGAAGAGGAACAAGTTGCGTCAAAGAAGGCTCTTCTAAATATATTTTACGTCAAAGCGTTGAGAGGAGGAGTGCAAGAGATGTTTATAAGATGGGGAACCCCTCAAGTAGACTTGGAAAACAAAATTGTTGAGGTTCCATCAAGGACAATTAGAAATAGAGACGTCATCAAACCTTTCAAACATGTCAAAGGCAATTGTTGAAGAGTCAAAGTGGTTTTTCAAAGCATCAAAGATTGAAGATTCAAACCTCTGTGTTAAACCTCCGCATCAAAGCATTGAAGCAGTTTTTCAAAGCGTCAAACCTCCGCGTCAAACCATCAAAGTTTCAAATCTCCATCTTGAACCATTGAAGTGAAGAGGAAGATGAAGATGCCAAGGGAAGTTTATAGATTGAATTAATTGAAATGGAGGATGAAATAGAAACAACAAAAGATGTAGGTAAAGAGAAAGAAAAAGAAGTAATTGTTGAAGAAGGGGGCAGATCAGATGATTCTTTGGAGTTAGAGGATTTGAGGAGAAAGATGAAGGATTTAGAGGTGAAGATGAAGGTGGTGGAGGAAAGAAGGAATAGGAAGAAGGGGGTTGAAAAGAGGAATGATGCAGACTTTTGGTTGGAGGAAATAGAAAGTGGAGAAAGGTTGTTGGAGATGATGGAGGGGAGTAGATTTAGAGAAAATTCATTTTTAAATGAAAACCAAGTTAATCAATCTTTAGAGGTTTATAGTAGGAATTCTAGGAACTTAAATTCAAGCTTACAGGAAGGTTTGAAAAAAGGATGGAGTAGTGAAATAAGGAAAGAAAATTATGAATTTTTGGAGGCCAGGAAGAAAAAGATTATAGAGATAAATAAAAGACTTGCTGATATTTTAGCTTTGGCTGGCCAAACTTTTGAAGTGAGTACTACTATAAGGGGACCTAATTCTTATCAAGTTAACAAATTGAAGCTAGTAAATACATCGATTTCTAGAGTGAAATAGTTAGAAGAGTTGATGTGTGAAGCTATCTGAAAATTTTTGATGAGAAATATTATATATATACATATATTTTTCTTTATAAATTTTTTTGCTTGATTTTAATTTTTTTTACTTCTGTTAGATTTGTTGATTTATTATATATATATATATATATATATATATATACCTTGGTATTATCATTTTATTACTATATTTTTTTTTAGAAAAGAACTTTATTTTCTAATTTAAGGATTTTTTTGGTTTTAAGGGATAGAGTTTATGGAAGTCTTGAAGTAAAGTAGGGCAATTGGTAAGATTAGAGTGAGCTTCCCAAGTGGTAAGTTCCGCATCATTCTGGAAGCCTTTCCATTTGACTAATTAAATTAATTTCCCACTCTTAATTCTTGAGTACAATATCTGAGACACTTCTCACTCTTCCTCCCCATTGATTTTGACTGTTCCAGTTGGTTTTTGATGCCTGGAGGACAGCAAGTTGTCCTGATATAGCTTTAGTAAGGAGGAGTGGAACACAGGGTGAATAGTGGACCATTGTTGAGGAAGTTGAACCTTGAATGAATTTTCTCCAATCTGTTCTTTAATCAAAAAGGGCCTAACCATTGCTCTCAGAGCTTATGAGTTGGAAAATTAGTTTTTATATTTTTTTAGGAAAGCCAAAATGTTTTTCCAACAGCAAATGAGGCAGGAAAGTTACTTCTTTTTAGGTCAAAATATCTCTTATAAATTTTAATAGATTTTTCCAGTTCAACTCCTAGTTGTTTCTGATTCTGGTGAATCTGAGTTCTTTAGTGGCTGGCAGTTTGGTTGTCTACTAAATGGAGGCTGTCCATGTTGCGATTTCAACCATAAATGGTGAAGAATGGAGATTGCTTAGTGGAAGTATGGGTGGAATTCTTGTAGGAAAATTCAGAAAGAGGGATCCAGGTATCCCAGTTTTCTTGGGGATAACTGGCATACATCCTAAGAAATTTTTCTAGTATCTGAATTACCCTTTTTGTTTTTTCATCTGCCTCTGGATGATAAGCTGTGGAGATATGTCTTTTTATCTGTAATTTTTCACATATGTTTTTCCAAAAGGAAGAAAAAAATAAAGATTCTTTGTCACTGACAATGTCAGTTGGGATTCCATGTTTAGTTAAAACATGGGAAATCAGTAGATTAGCTCATTCCACAGAGGAGATATCAGTTCTGGTTTTAATAAAGGGAGACATTTTTGAAAAAAAATCAACTACCACAAGGATTGGGTCAAATCCATTGGATAGTGGCAGCTATGAGATGAAGTCCATAGAGAGTGAGGTCCAGGGGGAATCTGGAATTGGTAAGTGTTGGAGGAGTCCAAACTTCTTGTGATGACTTGCTTTGTTTCTGCTGAAAAGGTAACAAGAAGAAGCATAATCTTTGATAAAGGAAGTGATATTTTCCCAATCAAAGTCTCTTTTGACTGAATCAATTGTTTTTTCTTTTCCAGGGTGAACAGAGAGAGGAGAGTTGTGTTGTTTTCAAAGTATTTCAATTCGGAGTTTTTCATCTTTTTTGGGGATTGCTATTCTATTTTTGGAAAATAAGAAGTCAAGTGTCTAGATCTATAAGATAACCCTTTCCTTGTTCCTTTTTATGTAACTCCTGAGTAATCTGTTGGGTTGATTTTTTGGAGATCTGGGATTGAAATTAGGTTTTCCAAGTGTCCATCAACCTTTTTTGTAGAAATAAAGAAAATTCTAGAAGGTTCAAAGTCAGTCTGTTTCAAGAGTTTTTTGACGTTTTCTGGATTCTTTTCTTCATAGGGAATCCCCCCCTTGGGATAAACTTTGTCTTGATGTGAAAAGACATCAGGCACTATGGAGTGCTTTCCAGGTCTGTAGACTATGGTAAAGTCAAATTTGGATAGAAACTCAGCCCAACGGGCTTGACAATGAGTCAAGAATTTGGAGTCTTAAAAAATTTTAGAGACAAATGATCAGTGAGAACTTCAAAAGGAGAATAGAGACCAAGGAAGCAAGCTCTCTAGATCTTGATAGCCCATACAATGGATAGGAGTTCTTTATTTTTGATTTCATAGTTCAGTTCAGCATATTCCAGTTTTCTGCTGTCAAAAGAAGTCGGGTGCTTGGATCCATCAGGAGACACTTGGGTGAGGACAGCCCCTAGGGCACAGTCACTAGTATCAGTCTCCAAAAAGGTTTTCAAAGAAAAATCAAAATTTCTGAGGATAGGAGCCTTTATAAAGACTAGTTTCAGGTCCTCAAACTGCTTCAGGGCCCCTGGGGACAAAGGAAAGATGGGGTCTGAGCCAGTGAGAGAAGTGAGGAGGTAGAAATTTCTGGATTAGTTAATGATAAACCTGCAATAGAAATTAGAAAAACCCAAAAAATATTACAGGGCCTTTTTGTTTGTTGATGCTGGCAAATACAAGATCTTGTGGACCTTGGAGTTTTCCATTTCAATACAATTCCTGGAGATGACATAGCCCAAGTAGTCCCCTGAGGAGGCATGAAATTCACACTTAGAGGCTTTTGCATATAAGTTGTTCTTCCAAAGTCTGCTCAAGACTTCACACACATGATCTGTATGTTCTTTTAAGTTTTTGAAAAAAAATAAGTATGTCATTGAGTTACACCACCACACAGATGATTAGAATTTATGAACAAATTTGATTAAAAAGACATTGGAAAGAGGCAGGGGCATTGGTAAGTCCAAATGGCATAACCAAGTATTCAAAACTTCCAAAATGAGTCCTGAATTCTGTAAGTTGTCCATCCCCTTCTTTGATTTGAAGGAGGTTATAAGCACCCCTGAGGTCAATTTTGGAGAAAATGGTAGAACTGGAGAAGACTGTTAATGAGTGAGTCATGGAAGGAATATGGGTACCAATTATTTTGAGTAACAGTTTTAAGCTTTCAATAGTCAACAAACAATTGCAAACCACCATCCTTATTTTTCACAAAGAGGAAAGTTCCTCCATTCTTTGAAGTGCTGGTGAAAATGAAACCTTTCTTTATATTTTCCGTTATATAGGATTGTAGGGTCTCCTTCTCATGGTGACTCAGGGAGTAGATAGGACCAACTGGAGGCAAAGGGCCTTCCAGTCCAATATGGTGATTTTAAGCACGATGAGGAGGGAGTTTATCAGCATTAACCTTGGAAAACACATCTATAAAGGCATGGTAAGCTTCTGGAACTCTTTCCAACACAGTTTCAATTTCATCATTCTCCTCATCTTCATCTAGACCTTCTGCAGTAGTCTGCTTTGGGCCAGAGTCAGAAGTGTAAATAATCATATTCAATATTTGAAAAGATAGATAATCCGCTATATACTTCAAGAATTTCAGAGAATTTCCAAAGAATATCCTGTTCACAGAAGTGGTTGTTGAGCTCAAATTAAAGTGTTGTGAGTGCATAGATTCTCACAAGGGAGCAGGAGCAGTGACCTGCAGGTTCACTGGCGGAAGGTGAGTAGTGGCCAAATAGAGTTCAACAGAAGGGGAATGATCCAAAGTTGGTTGGTTCCTTTGTTTGATCAATCCCAATTGCCAATTTACCTCCGGGTTCCAGAAATGGAGGGATTCAATACCCAGAACAATATCTTCTTTTGGGGGAGTATTGACAACCAAGAAATCACATTTTAAGTTGGGAAAGGAAGGTAAGGAGAGTGTAAATGAAACCTAATGACTGACTTCCTGGGAAGGTGAGTCAGAAGGGTTGAAGTTAAATAAGAAAATGGGGGTTTTCAGAGGTTTGGGAGAAACAGAAAATTTTGAAACCATATATTTGGAGATAAAAGATTGAGTCTCTCCAGAGTCAACAAGTACACTATAGGCCTGATTATTGAACAAACAAATAAAAAGTAAGTCTTTAGTAGGGAGGTTAGAGTCTTTCCCTTCAAAATTTTGTACCCAAATATTGTAGGGCCAATGGTCATGGATTACCACATTTCCATCACCTAGTCTTTTCCCTGTTTGGTTTTGACAGGAGTGGGCTTCTGGCCAGGTTTGAGATCTGGAAGTTTCCTGCAGAGGCTAAATATTTGAGCACCTCCCCATTAGTTACACAAACCCTCTCTTTCTCTTCTAGCCTTTTCTTCAGCCTTGAGATCTCCATCTTCACCCACATTGGGATTGGGCTGGTAGGTTGTAGCAGAATTATTAGAGGGAGCCAGAAAACTGGGTGCAGGTTTTGAGGTTTGATGGGAATTGAAGGATCTTTCCCAGATCCTTTCATGTTAGCAGGTATCATACATCAGGACAATTTCCATTAGTTCCTGAAAGTTTTCTTGAGTTCCATCATAACCAGCTAGTTGATCTAGTAGTCTGGCTGGGATTCCCTGTCTAAAATGGTAGAAAAAGGCTTTATCACCCCATCCAGAGACCTTATTCATAAGTGTCCTGAACTCAGTGATATAGTTAGTGGCATAACAAGTATCTTTCATCTTAAGGAGGGTTACTCCTTTGCAGCATATTGGATTTCCAGATGATCCCCAAAAAGCATATGGGGCATTTGAGTGAACCAAAACCAATAGTTAAGTATGAAATCTGGCTCATGATTACCAATGTGAGCAAGATAATTTTTGATCCATTGACTGGAATTTTCTGTAAGTTAAGAGACTTTAAAGAATAATTTCTTTCTTTTATTATCAAAATACCTTTAATCATTAGCTAAGATGAGTTCACAAGCTTGGAGGAAGGTTCTGAGCTTGGTTGGGTTTGTGCCATCAAATTTGTCTGGGGCATTGATAGATGGAGACCTAAAGTTAGTAGAAGTTCCATGGTCAGCAGGATTAGAGATATGGGTCATTGCAGTGGTCATTTGCTGAAGAATGACCAGCAGAGCAGGTTCCGTTGAAGGGCCCTGAAAACTGGAAGGAAGGTTATTAGCTGGGGAAGGTGAAGGGATTTCTGTTGCATTAGAGGTTGAGCTAGGATTAACCTCTGGGGAGGGTGAATCCAAGCCACTCAAGATTCTGGAATAAAATCCTGAGTCCTCATCCTCCTCATCATCTTCTTCTTCTCCTGGGATTGGGATTATGCGGGCATCATAAGCAGGAGAGTACAAGCCATGGTAGCCTGGGATTGGGAACTGGCCTGTAACCCTGTGGAGGCTAGAATTTTCAGAAGGAGGCATAGTAGAAATGGATACCTGTGAGATAGGCTCCAATAAGCCAGTATCCATAGGGTTAGAATTGGTAGCCACTGTTGCTGGAAGGTTAGAAAAAGTTCTACCTTTTCCACAAGCTCTGGGAGTCAAAAGGTCAGTAGGTTCAGTTGAACCTCTCCCTCTGGAGATAAAAGTGACAGATGGGCTAGAGATGTGAGAAAAGAGAGCACGTTTTGGGGGCATTCTTATTATTCAAGAATAAATATTTACCCAAAGATGGTATTTCACCTTAGAACAAGAAAAAAATGATTGAAAAATTTCTCTCCCAATTACATGAATTATTGGTCAAATTAGGCGTTGAAGTAACTTTTCAAAGCATCAAAGTGTTGAAGCGTTGAAGCATGGAAGTGTCAAAGTGTCAAAGCTTCAAAGGGTCAAAGAGTAGCTTAGATTGTATAAATTTGGGGCCTTTGTGGAGGTTTATAGCAGGGTAAGTGGTACAATGAAAATTTTCACAGCTCAATAGCCAAGTTCAAGGTTGGGAGAGGTAATAAAGGAAAAAAAATTTCCACAACTCAATAGAAAGATTTGAGGCTGTATAAATAGGTTAAGAAATGTTTGTGGTGAAGAAGGGGTTATTGGGGAAGAAATCAGTTTAATTTCACAAGGGCTTCTGACATGCAAGCAGGGCTTTGCACAGAGGGGACCCTACCCTTAGTAGTCTTGGGTGAAAGGATACTGGGAGATGCTACAAGGAGCAGATTAGGACTGAATTGGATTTGAGGTGCTGATGACACTTGCTGGGATGGATTCATAGTAAGAAGTAGTAAACTGGTTTCTTGGGGGAAAATCAGGAAAGAGGAAGAGAAGGGCTGCCTAAATAGACAAGAGGCTGGAACTAAAACAGAGTTACAAGTGGTTGGGGATCAGAATACATATATGATGACAAGTGAACAGTCAAGGTAACAGAGAGGGCTGATCATGTATGCTACTATATTGGGATAGGCTGCTTACAACATTGGTGCTAGGCTACAGGTCTGGCTGTCTAAGTTGGGAATGTACAGTGAGAGGATTTACAGTTTACATGAAGTTCATGAAACTATGTACTAGGTAGAGGGAGTATGTAATACAATATGCAAGGGGATGTACATAATGATTCCCAAAGGATAAACCATAATGAAGTATGGGATTTTCAGCTTGCTAGTTGACAAGAGCAACCTGTTAAATTAGATTAGAATCATAAAATAAATAATAAAATTATAAGGAGTGATAAATCCATAAATATTATTGCAGAAACTAATTCCCCACCCAAAAATAGGTAGGGTCACTCACTGACCCCACCCTTGCATTCCAACTCCTTCCATTTTTTAATAACTCTGAAAGAAAAGACCAATAAACCACGGCACCACTATGGCACCTTTTTTTTGGCCATTGTAATATTTCACACATAATATGATGTATAGGTTTCACAACTCAAATTCAGTCAGATCTGAAGTGTTGTTTATATTTTAGGAGTTAAAGGTGGATTAGTGTTGTTTCACAATTCCAACACGCAGCCCTGCATTCATATAGCAAGGGTACACACGCCTGACACTCAGTATGCAGCCGCATGTCAAGAAAACAGCATGAAAAATGACTTCAGGTGGCAGATGATGGATTCCCGCACGCGGCTTTCAAGCCTGCGCATTTCAACATGGATTCCCACATGCAGCTGTCAATTCTGCGCGCGTCAACATCAATTGTACTAATTCTAAAAGTGGGGAACCACAAGCACATGCTACAACTTGCATGCATACATCATGCATATGTAACAAGTTGACTGATGGATAGAGAGATTTTTGAAAACTAAGAATATTGAATAAAAATATGAAAATCAAAACATTAAAAGAAATAAATTGTGAAAAAAAATGAAGGTTGTCACGTAAATGGGATTACCAAATCTTAATGAACCACAAAACACATCAAGAAGTCTACGAAAAGATTATTGAAAATTACCAACATTTGCAAAAGGTGGTGTGTAATCTACAAATAATCACATCTGCCCATGCCACTCCAAAGAAAGTAATACAAAATAAGGAAATTTTTCTGAACCATAAAAATAACAAATTTACATTTAAATACCTCCTGACAATTATTTCACATGAAAAATATGACACTGGCAAGGCTAGACAGCTCACAGCACCAAGACTACTTGCCAAACTGGCCCTAGTTAGCCTGCTAGCCTTAGCACACAAGCACAACCCTCTCTACGTGCCCTGAGAAGGTCTTATTACCCTAGAAAGGTTTATAAACAGCTACTTTCAGATGGTTTAAACCCCAGTAATTTTTAAGTAATCAATCCAGACTCCTAAACATCCAATATCAAGTTTTTATTACAGATAAAAAAGTGATTTATGGCCTCAGAATGATAGCATAATTATTAATTCTAACCCATTGTTCATTCCATTGAAGAATATCAGCAATATCCCCAACAATTGTCCTGAGACCCTTTCAACCATGAATTTCTGCAAGTTTCTTGGAGTTTCTGCTTAAATTAGTAATTTAACTCCTCCTTGCCTCCAGGAATAAGTTTTGTGAGTCAGCAAGTCCACCCAATCCCCTTGAATAAACCCCTTTTGAGTAATCACTTAGGACCTCACTGTCCCAAGGTCTTTAGACAGTTCAAAAGAGCGCCTTGAAGAGAGATTGTTATCCAATAAAGATCCCCTGTTTGAATAAACTTTGGCCCCTCTTGAAAAATATATTTAAATCAATTTAATCCAACCAAACCACTCAAACTTTGCACTTGCTTCCAAATAAACCATTTGAGCATTTTAAGTAATTTTCTTGGAATTATTATTATTCCAACACCAATATCTCTTTCTGTAGCTAAAGGGCGTCAAAGTTCCTGGTATCAGTAAGATGACAGGGATAGAAAGAGTGAAGAAGGTTAGAGGATATTTAGAAACTGAGAGATTAAGTATGTGCAAGCCTAAGGAGTCTATATTTATAATGCATGAGGTTAGACTATATGTAGATATGTAAGGCATGAAGATTTTGAGGATATGTAGTTGAAGGAGATATACTAGTGAGGTCTCCAGAGCCCTGAGGTTGAAGTTTCTGAGGTAAGTAGATTAGACTGAGTTTAGACTGAGTCAGGTGTCAGTATGACAGCTGGGCGCTTTGAACTGCCAAATATAATTTTTTTCTTTTTTAACAAAATCAGCAGTCAAAAGTTTCTGCTAGGGTGGCTGGTCATTTTGGTGCAACAAGTTTTGATTTTAACCAAGGGGAGCTTGGTTGGGGGCCAAGTTTTTACCCCTTCAAACACAACCCAATCAAGCCCTCTGGGGGCCTATCCAAGTCCCGCTGGTTGCATGCCATTTCAAACTTAGACAGGTGCCCAGATGTTTTTTACAAACCATATATTGCTATGTAGTTGATAGAGTTAAAGGGTTGGACTGGTTGCACTACCTCCTTTGTCTGTATTGCTGTATTATTGATGAGGGGAAAGATTTTTTTTATGGTACCTGTGTTGAGAGGAAGCTGTCACTGGTGTGTAATTGAGGTTTTCCAAGGTATGCATTTATGTCTTCCACAGAGCTTGACACTTTGTTGGGTATGAGTTGGCCACAGTTGAAGGTTTCTTGGGCTGTATCTTCTAACCCATGAGGGATAGGGGTACTTTGTCTGAGTTACTATAGGTTATTTTTGATGTAGAATCTATTTCTGAGATTTATTTCTGGGTTCAATATGTTTTTATAATATAAGAGTGAGTCTGATGGCCATAGGACAGGTTTGGAGCACCACACCATGTCACATGCACCATCAGATGACCTCCACCCCATTTTGAAACTACCCCTATGGCATTAGATAGATCATTTATTTGATATTTATGTCTGGGCAGCTTTCAAGCAAATACCCAGGATGAAAGTGATAGGAGCAAAATGTGTTTTTTCTCTGAAACAAAAAACCAGAAGGTTCCATTGATATACCAATAGCCCAGTATGTTTCCAAAGGTTTCTGCCAGAAGCTGGGAATTGACTTCTACCAAAAAGCTTTTGTCAAAATGGTTTCCTTGTCCTCCTTCTGGATTTTTGTCCCACTGGCAAGCTCATTTCAGCTCTCCAATACCACAAACCTTGCAGTCCTTTGGCTACGTAGAGTGATAAAATAACGGAATAATCATATTCCCCACAATAAAGGTTTAAAAAGCTAAATGATAAATATGTTAAGAGCTAGTTCAAGTTTTAAATGGATTGGTAAAATTTTTTCAATATTTTATAAAATAAAGGCAAAAGTATTATGTCACTGAGGATCTTTACAGACAAGCAACCTCTCTTCAAGGAGCCTCCTTGGGTAGTTTGAAAACAATGGAATAATGGTGGGTGCCTTTTAAGTACTTGTCCAGCTATTATGGCTGGTAAAACAGCACTCAGGACAAGTTTGGAAGTAATTAAGTCACTTCTTGGATTAATAATTCACATAAAGCCTTCAGATATTCAGATGAAGGTTTTCAGGTAAAAGGTGGGGTTGATTGTTGACTAAAATTCAATGAATCAATAATGGTTTCAGAAATAATTTTAATTTAAATCAGACAGGGCCATAAATAACTTTCTTAAATCTTTTAAGCACTTGATCACAGATGGAAAAGCTTCTGGAAAATAATACATAAATTTCTAGGTAACTGGGGAAAAATAAGCCCAAAGAAGGTCTTTATAAATACCTTTTTGGGGTGAAAAAGAGCCCCCTCAGGGCGTGTAGAGAGGGTAAGGCTCAAGTTCTGAGGCTATTAAGCCAGCCAGGGCAGTTTTTGAGCTTCCTTAAGGTGCTTTCAATCAGCTGATCTCATATCTTCTTGACCCTATCCTGTTTTTAGCTGCAGGATCTGGTGATGTGTTAGTTCATCATTTTGATCATTCTGAATCTATATTTAATTTTCATTGTTAACATTTGACTAAAGTGATCAGATGTGTATATTTATTTATTTTTCATCATCTGTCAATCAAATTAATAATTGTCAATACTTTTCAGCGCAATTTTTGGATATTTTTTTGGATTATTAAAGATCAGCATCAGTACTTGTCGTGGTGGTTCTCAATATTTGTTTCTTAATTTAGATTAATTTAAAATTTATTATATAATTATTTTATTTTATTTTTTAGGTTTAAAGACTATCTTCCATGGATGTGTCACATTATCACATATTCCTTTTTGATACTTATAGTCTGTAGCTGTCATTGGCGGTAACTTTGGTTCTTGATCTTTTCTGACGCATGCAGCAGTCTGATCCGCTGCATGCAGGGATCTTGCATGCTTGAATTTGAGACAATGCATGCGCTTTTGGATTTTTTATGCTTATAGGGGATGAATCAAGCGCGCAGAAATTTTTGAGGGATGTGGGGCTGCGCTGGGGAATTTTGAAAAAACATATTTTTGCTTGTAACTCCTTAAATATACACAAAACCTCATTATTGACTAAACTTTAGGTGTAAAACCCATACGTGAAAAAATGTGTGGAATTTTACAATTGCCAAAAATTGCCATAGTGGTGCCATGACTTCTGTTAACCTTCTGATTAATTATTTACAATATGAAGGAGCTAGAATTCAAAGATGGGTTCAGTAAGTTACCCTATCTAGTTTTGGGTGTATAATACATTTCTATAATAAGATCTATTGGTTTCTTACTCCTTTTTTGGTTATATGATATTTTCATTTATTTATTTATTTATTTTTACTTTGACGGATTTCTCTGTGAATAGTAGCAAGCTGACAATCCCCCACTCAAAGATACTTCTATATCTGAAACAAATTGGGCCTATTTTCTCTTAGCTTTTTCATGCTTTAGCCTGTGATATTTATAAAGCTCTTGGTTTTCAGTTTTTTTAAAATAATTGTAATCATGATGGTATGGCATATTTTTGTCTTTATTTGAAGTCCATGAATTTTATGTTTCTTTTTTTTGGGTTCTAATGTGGCTCTCTATTTTTGAGATAGGATGGAATCTTCATTCCAGCTTATTTATACCAGGAAACTTGCATTCCTTTAGCTAAAGCAAGTGATATTTGGTGTTGAAATAATAATAGTTCCAAGAAAGCACATAAAATGCTCAGGAATAAGGATATAGTGAGAGCAAGTGCAAGGTTTGGAATTGGTTTGGTTAAAATTGTTTTAAATATATTTTAAAGAGGGTGAAAAGCTTATACAAAGCTTGGGATCTTGAAAGAAAACAGCCTCTCTTCAAAGGACCGCTTTGTGCCATTTAAAGACCTTGGGAAAATGAGGTCCTAATGATGCACAAAAGAGGTTTACTCAAGGGAATGGATGTGATAGGCTGTTTACAGCACTTAATTCTTGAGGAAAGGAGGAGAAAACTTACTTATTTTTTGTATTGGCTCAATTATCATGCAGAAATTCACAGTTGAAAGGGTCTCAGGGCAATATTTGGGGTTTTTGCTGATTTACTTCACTGGAATTAATAATGGGGTTCAGAATTAATAATTATACTACCAGACTGAGGCCATATATCAATTTTTTATCTTTTATAAACAATTCATTGTGGACGGGAATGGGTATGGGTTTATTAATAAAAATTACTGGGGTTTAATTCATCCAAAAGGGCTGTATATATACCTTTTTGGTGTAAGACGGCCTTCTCAGAGAACCAAGAGCGTGTTGTGCTTGTTTTATAAGGCCAGAAGGAAGGCCAGGGCTAGTTTGGCATGCATTCTTAGTGTTGTCACTCATATAGACCTGTCTGTGTTATTTTTATGTGTTAAATAATTTTCAGAATTTTTTTAAATGTTGATCTCTTATTTTTTCAGTTCTGAAATATTTCCTAATTTTTTATTATTTAATTTTGAGTGAAACGGTCAGAAGTGGCTATTTTTATAATCTAAGCCATCTTCTGAAAATTTTTTCAATTTTTGATAAATTTTTAGGGGAACTCCTTGATATGGTTTGTTGTTCATAAAGATTTGATAGTAGCATTTGCATGACAGCCTTTATCATTGTTTTCCCTAATTTTTCTATCTTATACTTTGAATATCATATATTTTATCCAATATTCAGAGGTTTCAGACCTCCTCTATCCTTCAGTCATATTGTTACATATGCATGATGCCTGCATATGGGTTGTAACATGTTCCTGCAGTACCTGACTGGCAGTAGTGGTTCACATGATTTTGACACGCGCATAACTGACAGCTGTGTGCAGGAATCAGGAATCTCTGGCCAGCAGCATATGGTTTATCAGAGTTAGAAGACAAACAATTAGAAACCCCCCATTTCTTTTGAAAAAAACCGCCATTTTAAATGGCAGGTTTCTGAAATACACATACCCCCTAACTGTTCTATCTCAAAATGGCATTTTTCATGAAAATGGCAGGTTTCAAACATCAAACCCACCATTAAACCTGCCATTTATGCATCATCATCCATCCACCATTGATCACATCCAAAACACCCATCCATGACTCCACCTCAGCAAATTCATACCAATCTCATATCCATTGCATGACACAGGTCTCATCTCCATTGCTTCACATCTCCACATTCACACAAATCTCATCATCATTGTATCACCCCACATCACATCACCATCTTTCTCAACATGTCCAATCAAACTTCCAGGCAGCTTGTTGAAAAATCAAAAAAGCTGACTGAACTTTTGTTGCTATTTGACCCCCATTCAGACTCTGATTCATACTCCAATTTTGAATCAAATTGGTTGGCTTTGAATTCTCTATTAGAAAAGCAATACATGGTTCCATGAATAAAAACTCTCCACAACCCTATATATGAAATTCAAAAGCTTCATCTCCTCCCCAACTTAAGCTTCAAGAAACTGTACCAAACTCTATTGCCTTCATTCATAAAACTTTTGGAGATGATTGAAGACCATCACATCTTCCAGAACAATTCTTGGAAACCTCAATGCCATTCAGCTATCCAACTGGCTTTTTCTCTTTGTAGATTGGGATCAAATGGAAATGGAGCAGCAAACTCATTTCAACTATTATCTTGCCCAATCACAATTTTTGATTGAGTATACAATTTTTGATTGAGTATTCCATAGGAGTCCTGAAAGGAAGATGATCCACCTTGAGGGAAATCCACCAGCTTAAGTTCCTCATAAAATGGAGTTTGACTTATGTAATCCTTCACAACCTTCTGGCCAACATCAAAGATGAATTGGAGGAAGTATTTGAAGCAGATATTCCCAATCCTCCTCAAGTCATCTCTGTCTCATCTGGTCCCCCATCTTCTGCCATCAGAGAGCAGATTCTACCCCTCACACTTTCTCAATTTGATGAGTAGCATTTGGTTCAAAAATAGGTAAAAAAATCATATCATTTGTTTTTTTTTGTTTTTTTTTGAACCAAGAATCCTAGGCTGACTCACTTGGTTTTTTTTTTTTTTTTGGTGGAATTTGACACAACCAAACCAAAGCTTCACAACCACCCACCTCACCCCATCAAACCACTGGTCCACTCCTTCCTCATCCTCCTCACCCACCACCCACTCCTTCCTCCTCCTCACCCTCCACCTCCTCCTCACCCATCACCTCCCCTCCTCCTTTGGTTGGCACCCCAGGTAAGCTCCCCCCCCCTCATACTCATCCTTCTTTTACCTCCCTCTCACCCATTCTTTCTGACTTGGCCCCTCCCCCCTCTTGGCCTCCTCCCCTTTCTTGCCTCCACCCTTGGTTTCTTGCAAGCCCCCCCTCTTGCTTGCTTTCCGTCCCACCCTCTTGCTTGGTTTGCAATGTCCTCCCCCTCTTGCTCACTCCCTGGCCCCCGCTCTTGCTCCCTCTTGCTTGCTTGCTTTCTGTTGGCCCCCCTTCTTGCTCCCTCTTGCTTGCTTGCTTTCTGTTGGCCCCCCCTCTTGCTTGGTCGCCAACAGCCCCCCCTCCCTCTTGCTTGGTTGCTGCTTCCCCCCTCCCTTCTTGCTTGGTTGCCGTTGGCACCCCCCCCCCCCCCAACCCCCTGCTGCCCAGCCAACCAAGCCACCCCCCCCACCTCCTGCCTGGCCAACCAAGCCCAGCCTTCACCATCCTCCCTGGACCATCACGCCCATCCCATTGCACCCCAAGGTTTTTTCTTTTTCTTTTTTTTAAATTATTTTCCCTGCTTTGGCAACCGTCTTCATAAGACTGATGTTTTTTTTTTTTTTGTAAACCTTTTTTCACCCCTTTTGCTTCACTTCCGTTGCTTCTCCCACCGCACTCATAATTTTAAACAAAAAATTAAATCCCTTCTTGATCCTCACCCCAAGCGTAGAATTTGCCTGGGAGAGAACAAGATGGGAGGAGACCAGTTGACAAACGTAAAGAGAGGTGGCAAGCGGAGGGCTAAAATAAGGCATTTGTAAATTTCTTTTGAAGTTTCAGAGGCCAGAATTAATGGAAAGTTTGTATGGTCTGGATGGAAACTAAAACCTTTGGATCTGTATCCTGCCATCACTTCCAAAAAAAAAAGGAAAATCAAAAACCCTAACCTGCTGAGTTTTAAAATGCCAAGAAGAAAATCAAACAATTTCATTTCTTCACCCAAGTAAAAGTAATTGTTGTCAATGAATCTGATCACAAGGATCTTGTTTCAATAATTGAATTTTTCCCTTAAATTTCTGAGAAAGATAATAAGGATATCAACTTTGTGACAAATTTCCTTCACCATTGAAAAGAATTTGTCAATACTGTTCGTCCCTCAAGATCTTGGGGTGGAAAAATGTGGGTAATCGGATGGAAGAAATAAATGCACCCTTCCAAGTTATTTGGAGGCTATTTGAAGAAATTATCTATTCAATCTTCCTTTTCAGAGTTTACTTTTCTCAAGATTAAGGCCAACAAAGTCTCACAAATTTTAGGAAAAATCTTTTGAAATTTTGTCAGACTTCCCTTCAAATCAAACTGTAAAATGATGAAGGACAATCAAATCCCCTCCTTCTCTTCTCTGGAATTTGGTTCCAGGCCTACTCCCTTCAACTGCTCTCCACATATCACTCTCACATCTGATTATTTTTATAACTCACCTCACATTGATAAATGCAACAACTATTCATATTCCTTGATACTGGTGGTTCCAACTAAGAAATCAAATGGACAACTTACTGAAAAAACTAATGAATTTCAAGTATTGGATGGCCAATTTGTTTTTCCTGACCTGGGGTTTGGAATTGATTTTGAGGAAAATGATAGATTCAGAATGGTTTGGGAGGCCAATAAGTAAAAGGACTGTACTTTTCCTGCTGTGGATACTGCCACTCATACAAGAATGGCAATTTCAATGCAAATCAACAAAACCACCTGAAAATTAGCCAAATATACTCTATAAAAAAATAAAAATAAAAATAAAAAACATCTTTTTATTGGTGGGGATAAGAATAGTCTCAAACCTTGTTGAAATCAAAAATAATATTTTTTTTCTTTTTAAATTTCTTATCATATTAAATATATTTACATTACAAGCCCAGAAATTGAGTAATCTTCTGTATTTCATCTAGTGTTCTACTGCTACCAATACAAGCCATGGCTACCAATACAAGCCATGGCTACCAACAACCAATCTTTTTTTTCTGTTGCAAGTTTTTCCTTCTCCTTTTCCAGTTTTTCTTCCTTTCAATCCTTCTCCTTTTCCTCTTTTTAAACTCTAGCTCAGCCTTTTTCAACTTCAACTCAGCATCCCCTTTTTTTTTGATGAGCCAAACTGTTGGCTTTCTGCTTCAGAAAATCAATAGCCAATTGACAATCCCACTTCTCCTTTTCAAACTGATGTTTTTCAGATTCAATTTGCAATTTCACTGTTTTTTAGAGGTGAATAGTAATTAGCTTGATTTTGAAAGTAAGGATAATTCAATGGGCTTACTTGAATCTCACTTCTCCATGATCTCCTCACAGCCAGAAAAATTTGAAGTGTTTCTCCTCTTTTGAATGCTATTTTGGTTGATGTTGATGTAATTGGAGGCCTTTTTCTTTCCCTTTGCAGCGGAGATTTGTGTGAGAATGTCATTGCTCTCATTAGAAGGGGATGTGGGAGGCCCCTTTGTTTTGGGTTTTTGGCCATTCAGGGACAGATGAGCCCTTGTTTTTACAATCTAAATCAGTCAGGATTAACCAGAAAGAAGATAAAATACTTGTTTCCTTACTTGAGCAGATGTTGATGGCAATGGTGATACAGGAATAACATCCTCCTCATTGGCCAATTTTGGCAGTTCTTCCACCCCAGGAAGAGAGAAATTGAAAGAAGTAATTGAGCGGTCTAAGGTTTGTTTTGACTCATCAATCAATGCCAAAGTAGATACAATTTTAGCTTGTTTTGTTGTAATATCCTCCTCCACATTGAATTGGGGTCACTCATAGGTTTTGTCAGGATCACCATTGCTAGGCTGAGCATCCCCAGCCAAGTCCTCAGCATCAACTGAATCAAATTGTTGTGCATCAAAAGCGTCTAAAGGGGTAATTGTGGCCTTCTTTCCAAAGACTTCATCCATTTTTATATAAAAAGGACAAACAGAGTCCAACTTATCAACCACCAAGTTGATTCCTTTGGCTTTATTGGAGTCAATGATACCAAAGCCAGTGGAGATTGAAAATGAATGGGATTTTTTTACTTGGCTCAATATTTCTTGAATTTCTCCCTCATCTGTTTGCATGAAATATCCAGCCTACCTTTGCTTTCATTCTTCAGTTCATTGGCCATCAGGAGATAACAATTAAACTTATAATGGAGGTTGGCCAACTTGTGTTTTGTTTTCAGATCCAAAGAAATTATTTTAGTTGGACAGAATTTTGAGCCAGTTTACCAGGATGGTTTGATCAACTCTCTTGACGTAACTTGAGCCTTTGGAAGCTAATGGGGGAGGATTTTTAGATTTTGAGTTCCTGGGGGATGTTCACTTTGTTCCATTGGATTGTTTAGTGGACTTGCGGGGGGTAGCTGGGGGCCATTTAAAAAGAGTAAGAGGGATGAAGCAATGAAGTGATGAAGGTGTGTGATGAAATCAGGGATGAAGTGATGAAGTAATCAGAGGATGAATTTGATGAGGGTGATGAAGCTATGAGATTTTGAAAGTAGAATTATGAAGCAAAGAGGATAGGAAGAGATGAGAGTGATGAATAGTAAAGAGGGATAAAGCAATGAGAGTTAGGATGTGATGAGAGTGATGAAGTGATGAGGATGGCAATTAATTGATGAGGATAGCAATGAAGATATGAATATTTATGAAGAGATGAAGAGCAATGAATCAATTTTTTTTGGATGAGGTTGGAGGAAGAATTTTTCCAAGGTCAGAGGTTGAAACCAGGGGTGATGATGTGGAATGATGGGTTGAAGCAGTGAAACCCTTTATATAATTTATTTAAAAAAACCCATTTATTTTCAGGTAACTCTGACACGTCTGATGTGAAATAATAGGTTTTTCTTGATTTTTAATGGCGGGTTTGAAATTGAAGATTTGGTTTGAAACCCGCCATCAAAAAATGGCATGTTTGTTTAACTCTAAAAAACCCTATTGCATGTGGTTTTCTTGACAGGTGCCTACATTTTTAGTTTCAGGCGCGTTTACCCTTTCTGTATGGATGCAGGGCTGCGCGCGGGAATTGTGACAGATCACTAATCCAGCTGTGACTCCTGAAATATAAAAAACACCTCAATTATCAGAGAATTTTAGGTGTGAAACCTATACCCATCAATGCATGTGAAATATTAAAATGGCCACAAAACCATTTGAAGTGTTATTGTGGTTTTTGGAAAATTTTCTATCTTTTTTATTTTTATGATTTTTTTTATCTTTGTTCTAATTTGACAGGCTGCTCTGTACAAGTAACAAGCTGACATTCCCCCACTCCAATATATGTCTATATTGGAAAACAACCTTGGGGTTATCAAAGAAATTTGGGGCTTCAATTTCTTTTATTGGCTTTGGGATTCCTCAGGTGTATAGGTACGTCTGGGATGTTATTTTCTGCTGGCCACTCATCTTTCCAACTGATTCTCTTTTATATCTGACTAGGTAAAGTCTGATATTTTTTCCATTGATCTTTTCCTTTTTATTCTTTAAGGATCTTGCTGATCTTTCCTTTTGCTCTATCAGGTTCAGCTTCCAAAGTTATCTCTGGTGGGGGGATTATCTCTCCTTCTCTAGGGTGGAGGTGTTTGATCAGGCTTACGGGGAATAATGGGTGTTTCCTGGAAATTTCATCACTTAGGATTACCTCTACAGCATTCTTCCCATGAAGCTTCCTAATGGTGAATGGTCCTACAAATGCAGGTCTCAGTTTTCTGTTCCCTGAAATGTTTTTAAAATTAATATTTGAGATCAGGACTTAATCTCCAATTTTGAAATCAGGTTCTTCATGAGTTCTATCTCATCTATGTTGGTTGTACTCAACTGCTTCTTGAACACATTTAGCAGTATTTTTATTGGCTATGTCCATCATTTTCTTGAATTCTACTGAGGTAGGATGTATTTTAACCATGTTTTAATTGAGACTGTCTTTTGTTAACTTAGGTATCCATCCTCTTTCTATTACATAGGTTAATTCTGTTTTATTAGAGTGTTTTCTGCTGTTTTCAGCCATTTCTAGGGAAGATTAGAGGCTTATTAATTCATGAAAATATCCATCTGTAGTTTTGTATTCTAGTCCAAAGAAAAAGAACCTCCTGAGGATATCTTCTAGGTCCTGGATCATTATTTCATCTAAACCATCAGTTTTGGGATGATAAGCTGTATAGATTTCTAAGTTGGTTCCTAACATATCATTAAGGTTTATCCAGAATTCAGGAGTAAAATTGGCGTCTCTGTCACTTATAATAATCTTTGGGGCTCCTACATCTGCTATGAGGCTGTTACAGAAGAGCAGAGATACTTACATGGCAGTGTCTTCTTTGTGGCTGGGTAAGAATTTAGATGTCTTGGTAAACCTGTTCACTATGACCAGAACTGAGCTGTACAAGTAATCTCCTCCTAGAGGCAGTCCAGTCACAAGGTCAATATTGATTATTTCCTATCTATTCTTAGGTTCAGCAATTTTCTGTAGTAGTCCAAAACTATTTACAGGGCCAATTTTGAATTTTCAACCTCATGACCCCCCTTGAAGACCTAAAAAGGGTTGTATGATGCAACTTGCAACCCACTATGGGCTGAAAATGGCCACTTGTAACCAATCCCAGTTTTGAACAGCCATTTTCAACCAGTTCAGTTTTGAACAGCTGCTCATAATGCAATTTGGAGTTGTGAGTGGCCTTTCACAACCAATTTTCAGAAAAATAAAATAAATAAATAAAAAAGAAAAAGAAAAGGAATTGGAAAAAAATATAGATAAATATAAATAATGAAATATGAATAAAAATAAGGCCTGAAATAAAAAATAATAAACTAAGAATAAATTAAGAATAAATAAAGAATAAATTCAAATAAATTCAAAATAAATAAAAATAAAGATTCTATTGAGCAGCCCTAAAGTAAAAGTGCCAAAAAATAAGGGTGATGATAAATTCACGGCTCCAACCCTGTGGTAGTTGTTTAGGGCCCTATACGGCCCATTTGAGCTGTGGGGGCCAATAGACAACTACAAAGGGCCGTAATAAAAATGCGCGACCCCCTGGGGATTGTATAGGAGCCGTTTACCCCCCGGAAACAGCAATTGTGAGTCATGTACCCCCATACACGGCTTGAATCCACTGTTTTTGGGGGTGTGCAACCCGCCGGAAGTTGCGACAGAATTAAAGAAAAGGTATGGAGTCTATTTTATTGAGAGGAACTGATATTGAATCATCTTTAGTTTACTTCAACTAAAACTGAAAATTTTACATACATCAAATTGTGAATTCTTTTCAAAAGAAATAAAATCCTAAAAACAAAATAAATAAATAAATAAATAAAATTCTGGAGGAAAAAAACAATTTGGAGACATCAGTATGTTTTCTTATTTATAAGGCTTTGAATTGGGATAAAAATAAATTAATTTTATGAAATAAATATTTAAATTGAGAGTTTCTCCAAACCATTAAAACCAATTGAAATCAATTTTAAGTTATATTTCCTTGGTATGATGGTGATGAAATTTTTTAGAGGTAGGTTGAAATTTTTTGAAACCACAAATAAATGCATATTCAAGCTCTTTAAGAATCTTATGTTAATATTTTTCAAGAATTATACTTTTTTTTAAGATTCAAGGCACATTGAGCTGCTTTGTTTCCAATTTTCTCAAGGTTTAATTGTATTTTAACTAATTTTTATGGTTCTACAATTGATTGAAACAAGTGAAATAATAATATTCTCCATTTTTTTGATCATCTTGATCCTCTGGACAAATCAATTTTCTATTATTATTCTTAATATTTCAGAGCTATTAATTACCATGATTTGTTTCCCTACCAATTTATTGCTAAGATACTGATATAAAAAAACCAATGTTAGTACCCTTTCATTCCTTTTTTTTTGGCTCACCACAGTCCAGTGGCGTGTGTGATTCCACACGACTAAATTCAAGCCATTTGGAGTTTGACACAGCTGGAATTTAGTTGTGCGCCATCCCACAGAAGGCCGGACTGTGGTGTGTGGGCCACTCAGTTCTTTGAGCTGGGGGTACATGGACATGGCTTGAATGTGGTTGTGTGGCATGCCACATGGCTCATTTTGATTTGTGTCCATGGCTCATTCTGAGTCGTGTCCATGGCTCAATGGGCCGTGAATTTAACATTCCCCAAAAAATACAAGTTCAACTTGTCAGGCCCTATAGTAAAAACAGCAAAAAAGGCCAATTCTAAATTTGCAACCCCCGGGTCAAAAACAGGTGCAAATGGCCATGTGAAACCCATCTGAGTTGCAAATGGATATATATATATATATATATATATATATATATTAAACATTTTTTTGACTTTTTTTATTTTAATAAAAAAATAAAAAATAGATTAATCCATTAAATTAAAAAAAATAAATATATAAAATATATATATAAATAAGTTTAATAAATAATTAATTAATTAATTAAATTCAAAATATCAATATAAAAAATATTAAACAAATAAATTTAAATAAATGAAATGAATAAAAAATAAAAAAAATATATCAAAAATTAATTAATTAATTAAATTGAATTGAAAATAAAAATATAATCAAAATGAAATAAATAGTTAAATTGATTTTTTTTTCCATTCCCTACCCAAAATGGGTTGCGTGGCATGGTTTGCGACTCATTCCCCACTTGAGTGGTGAATGGCCATTTGCCACTCAAACGGGAGGCAAATGGCCGTTTGCAATCCAAAATGGGTTGCAGATTTGACCACGCAACCCATTTTGGGTTGTGAACGGGGGTTTTGGGGTTGCAAATTTAACATTGGCCAAAAAAAAGACAAGTAAATTGACAAGTCCTAAAGTAAAAACACCAAAAAAATAGACAATTAACTTGACAAGCCCTAAAGTAGAAACACCAAAAATAAAAACAAGTTCAACTTGTGTTAATCTGATCTCATCAAAAGAAGCAAAATTACTCCTTATGATGAGATCAGCCCAACACAACTTGAACCGACTTACTGATAAAATCTCATTCAAAAAACTCATCATAATGATCTTAAGTCAAAAAACTCAACATAATGATGTTCAAAATGTGATAACCCTTTATATTAATAGGATTACAAGATCAGAATCAGAAACCAAACCCAAATGATCAAATTTAAAATAATTTCTATGAATTTGAATACAACTCAAGATGATTTTTGAGTTGATCAACCCAACAAGAGGCTTTTTTGGAAATAATGGAACATGGTTTGAAAAATATGGGCAGGATTGGAATCAAATATCCCTTAAGCAAAAATTTGACCCAATGTTTATTATTGAAAAATGAAATGAATATTGGGTCTGATGCTTTTTTAACCCCCATTTTCATAGGAGTATAATTACAGCATGAATCCAATGAAATGAAACATATTGGTATTTCATAAGTATCTGCTATTATTTGACCCATATCTAACTTTTAAAGCCATTTGCAAGATGGAATCTTTTCATTGATTTCATTAACATCAAGTCTTCTTTCTATATTTTCAACATGTTCACTACCACCATGGATCTTAGCATAGCACGTTATATTTTTCCTCAATTTTTAAAGCATTTCTTTTCTTACTTGAAACCATCCATGCTCATCATACTCAAGTGATTTAGCAATGACTCTAAATCCACAATTTCCATGACCAACTGGATCCCAAAACTCCCCCAAGAACTTATGTAAGTTATCAGGTATTTGATTGATTTAATTCACTTCCTACAATAAAAAATTAGTTAGCCACAATTCTAATCTCATTAAAGGAATCAACACTCACCAAAGATCAGCTTCTTTTTGACTCCTCCATTTCTTCTGCTTCATCCTTTGAAAAGGAATCTTATTCCAACAGCACCTACCCCAATGAACTTTCAGTCTCTTCCACTGCACTATGAAATTCAGCTTAAGAGCCATCCTTGCACTTTAGAAATAATTTTGCCATCAGTTCATTAAACCATTAAAATGAACATTTCTCAAAATAAAAGACCTACTATCTTTGGTCTTTTTGGTCCCCTTTGAACCCTTTCTTCAGTCTCTTCATCTGAACTATGAGATTCAGATGAAGAGCCATCCTTGCACTTCAGAAATCAATTTCCCATAATTTCATTGAACCATCAAAATGAACATTTCTCACTCATAATAAAAAATTCCTGTCTTTGGTATTTTTGGTCCCCTTTTAACCCTTTTTTCCCTTTTAATTTCTCTTTCAACATTTTTGGATTTGGAAAGCTCACAAAAGTTTGCTTTCAATTTGGGTTGACTGCGGCTTGACCTTAACACCTTTGGCTCAAGCCTTGGCTTGGAAATAAAAGCGGCTGTATCTTGAGCATTGATCTTAGAATCTCCAACCTAACTTTTTTAGGTTGCTCCCTATAAATGGAATTCCAATTTTTAAACGTTTTTGATTCTTCATCAAGTCCTGGATCTGTTTCAAAATTTCAAAAACCAAAATAATTATCAATTTTTTAATCCAATAATTCATCTTTCAATTCAAAGATTAATCTTTCAATCCAATAATTAATCTGTCAATTCAATAATTAATCTTTCAATCCAATAATTTTTACCTTTGAAAAAACACTACTTACTTCATTGAAAGGGTCATAGTTTAACTGCCACTGAGGATGAAAATCCTCAGGCACAATGGATCCTCTTGATGCTAGTATTTCACCTCAAATTTTGGAACAAGGCAAGCCCATTTTTTTTAATATGACTTGGAGCACATCTTGCCATCATGGTTGCACTTTAAATTCTTGAATTGTTCCCCAATGATTTTAATTTCCTCAATTGGCAATTTGTAACCCAAATGTAACAGTTCTGTTGGAAGACCTGTTCCCAACTTTATTTAAGAGTTTTCAAGTGCTGCATGGACTGATTGGATTTCACTTTCAATATTTCCTTCAAGGTGTTTCCACACATCAAAAATGTTCCCAAAAGGTCCCACAAGTAATTATTTCAAAGTAAAATGGGCCCCTTCTACCAAAGAAGTTGTTTTATTTCCAAATTCTGGGTTGACACAAGTACATGCTTTTACAAATTTCTCTTTGATAGGGAAAATGTTCTTTTCCATATACTTGAGTACATCCTTGCGGTCTTTCAAGAAAAACTGTATACAAGTTTCAAAGTAAGAACTCCCAGAATAAATCAATAGAAGAAGCAATAAATTGGCATAATCTGATTTCTGCATCATTTACTTCTGCCTCCCCCAGCCCCACACTTGGCCCAAAGAGTCATGAAACCTTGCCATGTCTTCATTGTGATTACTGAAGCACACTTTAAATTTTCCTTGAATTTTTTTAGACAAGTGCCAGGGGCACAACTGTCTGGATGACTCAGGTAAACTAAAAATTGAAAAACCTTTTAACCAAACCAATTAAACCTTGCACCAGATCTTAACATATTCACTGTTTGAGCTTTCTAAATGTTTATCATTGGAATACTATTAATATTATTATTCCAGTATCTCCTATCACTCTCTGTAGCTAAAGGACTGCAAGGTTCCTTTTATCAGAGAGCTGACAGATTTTGTAGGCCATTTCTAATGAAGAGATGCCACATGGGATCTGCTACTTTCCTACTTTTACGGATCATGAATTGACACCCAAAATTCCTATTTTGAGTTTGCCTTTGAAATTTGGTGAGGCATGGCCCTTCATATACCCCAAATCTGTCATTTTCTAGATCCACAAATTTATCTTTCCTTGACTTGAAAGTTTTCAATGTGTATCCATGCATGGCTCCCCATTTCTGACAATAAATCTTGGTTTCTTTCCTACTAGAAAAGCCTCTCACACGAGGAGGTTCAAGCGTTTCTTCCACCCCTTATTTACATTAGTATTTTTCAAGCCAAATCTTTCTCAGTCCAATAACATATGAAATGTGACCCAGCACCTTTGGTCAATTCAAGTTGTGACAGAAAATCTTTTTCCAGTTGTGAAAAAAAATCTTGTTTCTCAATTGTAACTCTAGATGAGGATGCAATTGGGGCTTCCAATTTTTTCTTTTCCAACTCCCTACCCAAATCCCTAGATTCCACCAAATCTTTTAAGTACACTTTTAATTAAGTCCTTTAACATAGCCATTTTTAATATGGGAGGGCTTTGGCTTGCCGCTGTTCCCATAAACCAAAAAAATTCACCAGCAATGTAGTATTCAATGCAATTTTCAATCCAACAACTCCAACCTTTTCCTCACTTTGGGTTTGAGAAAAATTAATTTATCCAATGGGTGGGTGTTGTGTGTGTATGTGGTTTTTGTCTGGAGTGGATTTTCAAATAGGCATAATTTTTTATTTCCAAGTTTCTTTTTTTGTTCCAATAGTCCTAAATAGTATTCCAGATCCCCAAATTTGGGTTTACAGCACTCACATGTGGTCCAGGGGTGCCTAGGTACCCCAAATCACCCCTCAAATGACCAATTTGGGCAGGAGTAGCCCAAATGGGCCTGGAAAACATGCGCAACCCCTGCTTGCAACTTGCACACCCCCTGGGGGTCACAAACCCTCAATTGAAACCCAAAAAAGGTTTCAACTCACCAATTGTGACTCAAAATGGGTTGCAAATGGGGATGCAGAATGTCAGCTTGCTAGTTGACAAGAGCAACCATTCAAAGCAGATTAGAAGCAGAAAATAAATCATAAAATTAAAAGGAGTGAGAAATCCATATATATTATTGCATAAATTGATTCCCCACCCAACAATAGGTAGGGTCACTCACTGACCCCACCCTTGAATTCCAACTCCTTATAAAATTTTACATAATTTCAGAAGAAAAAACCAATAAACCAAGGTACCACTATGGCACTTTTTGGCCATTCTAATATTTCACACATAATGCCATGTATAGGTTTCACACATAAAATTCAGTCAGAATTGGGGTTTGGTGTATATTTTAGGAGTTACAGGCGGATTTGTGTTATTATGCAATTCCAGCGCGAAGCCCCGCATTCATATAGCAAGGGGACACACGCCTGACACCCTGTATGTAGGCGCATGTCAAGAAACTCGCATGAAAAATTACTGATGATGTATTCCCGCACGCAGCTGTCAAGCCTGCGCGCTTCAACATCAGTTGTACTAATTCCAACAGCCAAGTACGGCAGGAACATGCTATAACTTGCATGCAAACATAATGCATATCTAGCAAGTTTACTGACGGATAGGGAGATTTTTGAAACCCAATAAAATTGAATAAAAATATGAAAATCAAACCAATAAAGCAAATAAATGGTGAGAAACAATAATGAAGGTTGTCACATAAATAAGATTTCCAAATCTTTATGAACCACAAACCACATCAATTAGTCTACCAAAGAATTATTAAAAATTACCAACATGTGCAGAAGATGGCTTAAAATCTACAAATACCCATTTCTACCCATGCCACTCTAAATAAAGTAATACGAAATGAGGAAATATGTCTGATCCATAAAAATAACAAATTAATATTTAAATACCTTCTGAAAATTATTTCACATGGGAATATGACACAGGAAAGGCTAGCCAGCTGGCAGCATCAAGACGACGTGTCAAACTAGCCATAGCTAGCCTGCCAGCCTCAACACCCAAGCACAACCCTCTCTATGTTCCCTGAGAAGATCTTATTACCCTAGGAAGGTATATAAACATCTCCTTTCAGATGGTTTAAACCCCAGTAATTTTTAATTAATCAATCCAGACCCCTTGCCATCCATGATCAAGTGTTTATTAAAGATAAAAAAGTGTTTTAAGGCCTCAGTCTGATAGTATAATTATTAATTCTAACCCATTGTTCATTCCATTGAAGAATATCAGCAATATCCCAAAAATTGTCCTGAGACCCTTTCAACCATGAATTTCTGCAAGTTTCTTGGAGTGTCTGCTTCAATTAGTAAGTTATCTCCTCCTTGCCACCAGGCATAAGTGCTGTGAGTCAGCCAGTCCACCCAATCCCCTTGAGTAAACACCTTTTGAGTAATCACCTAGGACCTAACTGTCCCAAGGTCTTTACACGGTTCAAAAGAGCCCCTTGAAGAGAGGTTGTTATCCAATAAAGATCCCCTGTTTGAATAAACTGTGGAACCTCTTGAAAAATATATTCAAATCAATTTAATCCAACCAAAACACTCAAACTTTGCACTTTCTTCTAAATCAGCCATTTGAGCATTTTACATAGTTTCCTTGGAATTATTATTACTTCAAAACCAACATCATTTTCTGTAGCTAAAGGAAGGAAAAGTTCCTGGTATCAGTAAGCTGACAACTGGGGCTCTGGCCAGGATATATCCCTGGATAATTAATTGTTAATTAGCAACAACAAGAAAAATTAAACCATTATAAACAACAAGCTTTAAAAGACAAAGAATTGTAACTTGAAAGACTTATTAATTTTAATTCTTTACTCAGGAAATACCCAGTGTGGTGACCAAATCTGGACACCCTGGACCAGATGCGGAAAAATTCAAAATTTTTTTATGGTTCTTTTATTTAGGTTTATTCAAAAAAAAAAATTGGAATTTCTTTTTCAGTATCAGTTCTCCAATTTACTCATCCTGTCAAACATCCCTTTGTACCATTTGTCTAGGACAGGCCTCTCTTGGCCTGACCATCTAGGTAGCATGTTTGATCCCCTCTCTCTTTGTTCCCCCCCTTCCTTTTGGCCAAACGCGCGGGCCAAGACCCGCTTGGCCCAAGATCTCATCTCCAAACCTCAGCCTCCAATCCATCTCCAACATCATCCTCATCTCCCTCATCTCACCATTCCAACTCAAACCATCCTCATCATGTCATCATCACCCATCCCATTGTTGAAGCTCTAGGATTGAGTTGGTCAGGAGTTTGGGATAGGGTCATGAACCCAGTCAAGGTTTGATGATAGAAGATTGTCGGAATAGTTGTTGAGTGTTGGATCCAGTTGGCCAACAACAGTTGGCCGGTCAAGCCCTAGATCATCATCATCATCATCATCATCATCATCATCATCATCATCATCATCAGTCCATCACCACCACCATCACCCCATCCTATCCACCGTTTGGTGCTCAAAGGGCTCCAATCAATTACCATCCTCATCATGATCCTACTCCTCATCAACCTACCTCTCCCAATCCCCATCATCCCAATCATCATGATGCTCACAATCAAGATGACCATCCCAAGGAATCAGTCTCATCCGGTTGTTGTAAATGCTTGATTGTATAACTACTCATATTTATATCCTCTCTGTCTCGTCCTTGCTCTCACTCTCACCCTCACTCTCATTGATTTATTTGGAGGAACTCTGTGCCCTCTCGTCCTCCTTTGTTCCCATCACCACCTCCCGTCAACAAGCGCCCAGTATCCCTCATGCATCCCATCATCAACCAACAATCCATCGCTATCATCCCTCCGGACACTCTCCCGCCCCCTTCCAACTTTGGGTGGGGGTGTAGAGTGTTGTCTACCGCCCGCGGACACCCGCGGGCGGCCTGATCCGTTTTCCTTTCCCACCCCTTCCGCCTTTGGGCAAGGGGTGGGTGATTCTGTTATTGTCGCGCGTGTCCATCCACAGACAGACGCAGGATAGGTGAAGGGATGAAGATAGATCCCACCCCAGTCAGGCAAGCAGGATTTCGACCGACCTGCGTGATCGAATTCTTCTGATCACCTATAAATCTGAAATTAAAAAAAAAAATAAAAAAAAAAAATCTTTTCTTTCTTTCTCCGCTCCATTTGTAGTATCCCTTGTACATAGTCTAACAGGGCCTCCTGCCCATATAAGGAGGGGCTCTCCCCTGCCTTTTGGAGGAGGATCAGCACCATATCATCCATCAGCTGATCCTATCAGGACATCAGATCAGATCACACCATCATCATCACATCCTACCATACCAGGGAGGATCATCATCATTTTCACCTTGCAATACATCATCCGTGGGGTCTTCATTCCTGTTTATCTGAGACAAAAATTTGGGTATATCTATGATTTCCCCTTGATCCTTGAGCCTCCATACTCAAAACCCTTGATCCTTGATCCTTATCACGAACCAATAGCTTTTCTGGTTGAAGAAGAATTTGACTAATTGAATTCTTGAGTGTGTTACACCACTCCTGATCCCTTTATCCGACCATACTGTTCCTGATCATCCTTTGATTATCTTTCTGGAACCAGTCAAGTTTGACTGAAGAGGTTTTTTTGAGCTTAAACCTGGAGTGTTAAATCTCCCTTCATCTCTTTTGAAGTTGAATTCCGCCACGCTACTCTTGAGTCCCTTGAGAAGTGTTGGGTTATTCTTAGTTGAATCAGTTATTGTTTTGCTTCTAGAGCTCCTTCAAACAATTAGCTTTGTCTTGTGCAGCCACCCACAGTTATCTGGTACCCTTCAAGCGCTTGACTGCGGAGAGTTGGGCAGGTTCATTGAGAACCTGGAGGTTTTTTGGGATTGAGTTGATCTTTCCTAAAATTCTGCTGACAACCAGAGCTATTAGCTTGTGGGCGTTGTTACTTACAATTGCCTTGTCTTGTTGAACTCTGAACAAACCTTGACTTCTTCTACTCAAGTTTTTCCCCAGCACCATCTTGCTTCAGATAGTGTTGTTTCCCCAGCTACCAATTACTATAATCTTTATCCCCTTACATTTGGTCCCCCGTTTACCAGGTTCTGGACTTTGATCTTGGTTACATTTAAATATTTTTGAAACACTCAGGAGGGCAGCCTAAACAGCACCTTTCCCCTCCGCAGAACTGCCACGGCCTAGCACCGTTTGGAGTCTTACACCGGCCTGGAAGAAGTATCAGAGACAACTTTATTTCTTTAACAAAATTAAACAAAGTAACCTCAATATATATTTTTATAAAAAAATTTGACAAAAAATCAAAAATTAATTAAAATTAATACAAAATTAATAAAATTATAATAAACCAAAAAAACTTATTAATTTTAATTTTTTACCTTATTTGCACTGGAAAGGACCTTTTTCCTTGCGGATTTTATTGAGCAAGACCTGTTGGAAAACAGTTCTCACTACAGATCTTTGGATTTAAGCCAAGATCTCATTGGTACCCACAAATACGCCCCTGGATTGCCCACCAAGGACTCTTTCAACCCTAACCAAGCTCTAGTACTGCTGAACTTAAGTCTAAGTGAGCCTAAATTAATTTAAAAATAAAATAAAAATTGTTTTTATTTTTTTTATTATTTTTAACAAGTACATTTTTTTGCACTATGTTGCAAAACAGGCCCAACAAACCTGCAACTGGACAAGCCCTTTCCTATGGATCTCTGCGCGGAGGAATGAGCGCCCCTACAAGTGCCTGTAGCAAGCAGAATGAGGGTGCTTGAACCCGCGACTCAAGTGCCGCAAAATCTGCTGGCACCTGCGCCCGCTAACTCAACCAACAAACAGTTGGAGATGAGTCCTTTGCCCAGACAGTTGTCCCGCAAAGCTACCCCTCCTCCTACACCTCCCAGTCCAGACTTAGCAAATGAGTCCAAAATAAAGGATCTGGTGAAGGATCATGTGAGTCATTGGGAGGCATACAAGCTAGCCCAAGAGCAGGAGGACTCAGCAGCCATGAGAAATGCTATTTAACAGGCCAAGTCCTCTCAAATAGCCCTTCAGAAATTAATTCCCAGAGCAGAAGTGGAGAAATATGTAGAAAAATGGAACCCTTGGGATCAACTAGCCAAGTTAAAGGGAAAGAACCCCAAAAATTTGAGGTCCTCAAATCATCAAAGTTTGAGGAACCCAAAAGATTGGGACAACATAATATCTCTAGCTCAGAAGTGGAGTAAAGTTTATCACAATTAGACTCTGATGATATCACTTCATTGTTTAACAAGTTTTCTGATAATTTTTTTCATAACTTTAACATCTTGAGTGGCAATCTAGACAATATTCACAAACAACTTGATAAAGCAATCCAACATTCTAACAAAATAATCCAAAACCAAGCTGACCATCTGAGTGTTAAAATACGTATGCACTTACGGGTGTGCTACGTATAAGTGTAATCCAAATGGGATGCACATATGGGCCTCTCCGGCCCATTGGACACTCAAATGGAACATACAGGCCTGTGTGGATGTCACTGATTTGGGGAAACTGGCCTCAAAACACGTGAAACAGGCTCATCAATACATGGGCCCTAACGGCCCGGTGGGAGATATGGGCAAATACAGCCAGATGGGCTTGTATGGGCATAATTGGGCCCAAGGTTTATTTTGGACATACTTGGCCAGATGGGCTGGCCTGCCAAAGTATGGTTTATTTAGTTTTTGGGCTTGGGGCGGCCCATCGGGGCTGCGGCCAGTGTTGCAGCCTGGCTGGGGCTGCTGCTTGGGGCCGCTGTTTTTGCCTTTGGCCCGTTTATGGGGCCCAACAGCCTGCGCAGGGCCGTCTTTGTGGCTGTTGAGCCAATTTCTTCCTCCACACGGGGCAGCGGACAGCTGTTGGTGCCCCAAGGGCCGGGGCTAACAGCCCTGGCTCCCTTGCCCCCCCTCACCCGCTATTGCAAGTGGGAGGTGGGGGCAGTTGGTAGCAACCAGCTTTCTGCCTAGGGCGGTTGCATCAAGGCGGCCAGTGGTGGGGGGGGGAATCAATCACCCTCCCACAGGCCCTAGGTGGCTAGGGCAAAGCAAAGGAGACTGGTCACAACAAAGCAACCAGCGGTGGGCGGGACCTGACCACCCCTCCACCATCAAAGGGACGTAGAGACCAGGGGCTCTCTCCCCCCCCCCCTCCCCCCTTTTACCAAGGGGGAGGAGCGACGGGGCTGAGGGGATTTGACCACCCCCCAGGCCACTTCCATTGACAATGCCCTGGGGGTATCAACCCCCAGGGCCCCTGGTAGGGGGATTTGACCGCTCCCTCCAGGGATCTGAGAGAAAGAGTGGTGGACAGCATGTCCGCTGGTCACACCCCCCCCCCCCATGTGAGTCTGAGACCGGACCCAGGTTTGTCCTGGGTCCCACCTGGCCATTTGTATGGCCAGGGGCTGGTTGCATGAGGCAACCAGCCAGTGTGTGAGGCAATAGGACCAGTTGTAACAGACAACCGGCCCAGGGATTGAACAGCACAGGGTCTGGTTCAGCCCTGTAATGGTGGAAACACAAGAATGGACCAGAGTAGGCTGGTTGTAAGGGTACAGGGACTGATGCCATGTGGGCTGATGAAGCCCAAACCAAGAAACAAGGCCTGTATAGCCTTTAGAGCTCTTTTGGGGCGGAAAAATTGCCTTTTGGCGTGTTGTATCATGGGCTCACAAGAGGCCAATCTTTTGTACTTAAGGAGCTCTTCTCCCTACTGTTTTCCATTCATCCATTCATCATCCAATTGAATTTATCAATGATATCATCCAACGTGTTGCCCCATTGTGAGATCCCATCAAGTAATTATTGACAAAAGGTGTCCAGAATTTCTTTTGCTTTAAATACTGCTCATTTTCCTAAGGTAATTGCTGGCCATAATTGTAACACTGAGAGCTAATGAGTCTGAAATCAAATTATTAAATGATACCATTGATTTAAACAAAGCATCTCTAATTAATCGCATTAGCACTACCTGTTATTCCAGGCAGCAAGGGATCCTCCTTCTCCTTGAGGAACTCAAAGGAGAAATAAGAAACAAACCTGATACCCCTTCTATTCATCTTGTTAATAAAATTGATTTATTAAGCAACAAAATAGATTTGGAACTAGTTATGATTGAAAATGATTTCAGAGACCTTGAAATTAAATCAACTGCCCCTCCTCTATTCAATATAGAAGAATCAAAACCCACAAACACCAGTATCACTCCTAACATCTCTATCAATTCTGGAATTAACAGGAATGAGTCTTACCAGCCTAGTCCTACCCCTGAAGTAGAACAAGCTCTGAAACTCTTGCCACCTGTAACTGAATGGCCTCAATTCTCAGGTGAAGGAGAATATAACCACATCAGATTCATTAAATTTATTGACTATACCCTTGCCTCATATGAATTGCCGGATACTATAGCTGTAGTGAGACTACCCAGGCTGTTTGAAGGAGTAGCTCTGGATTGGTTTATCAAGAAAAGAGGAGAAGTAGGATCTCAAACTTGGAACTCTTGGAAATTTCTTATCAAAGAACATTTTGGTACCAGAATCTGGAAAATAAAAATGATGAAAACCTTTGAGAACTCACTTTTTGAACCTTTAAAGTAAAAACCCCACAAGTGGTGTTTGGAAAAAAAGAAGATGTTAGATTGTTTCTATCTTGAAGCTGAAAAAGAGGAAATCAATGAAAGAATCCTCAATCTATGTCCCGGACACCTTAATCACAATGTGAGCTGTAGAATGTCCATGAATGCTGATCTCTCCACTCTCATTGGTATTCTAGAAGAAACCATTGATATGAATGGTCTTGACAAAAGAAACAATAGACCTAAGGAACCCACTTCCAATACTTGAGAAGAATACAATCCCAAAACCAAAGACTTTACCTCTCCCAAATTAGAATTTAAGGAAACTTCTGAGACTAAAGAAAAGGTATTCTGGAATTGTAACCAAACTGGACATGTGAGACCTGACTGCCCCCAGCCCAGGAGAAAGATCAATCTCATTGAAGGAGAAGAGAATGACAATGACCCTGATGCTCAACTTGATGACACTGATGGATCTCTATCTCAGTATGAATTAATGATCACTAACCCTATCAATGTCATTGAAGGAATTATAGCATCTTCCTTAGACATTAACCCTGTTAATGAAGATTCCAACTTACCTCGACAATGGAATCCCAACATGAAAATTCACCATGTTTCTAAAGCCAAAGCTTTGAATCTCAAACCTTCTTCTGGTAAAGGTTACACCTCTGGTAAGACCTGCTATGCTACTGGATTGATCCAATGTTCCCCTGTTAAGTTACTCTTAGACAGTGGAGCCTTTTTTTTCTTGTGTTAGTTCAACTTATTTTGAACAACAAGATCCAAATTGGAGAATGTACTTATTACCAGTACCTCAGGCTAAGTTCAGCAGCTGTAACTCTTCCCTTAATGCTATTGGGGTATGGTCCTCTGATATCATTCTACCCCACTCAAAAGGGTCACTCAAACTGAAAATTGAATTTGTAGTACTCCAGAATGGAGTGTGTGATTACTTTATTCTAGGGAATGATTCTCCTTGCTTATATGGTACTTATGTATTCCAAAGAAAGGGCAGATATTTCACCGTAGGAGGAGACTGGAACAAGAATTTCCAAACATGCCACATCAATGCTCAAACTTCTGATTCAACTTAGTAAAAACACTCAGAGAATTTCAACCAGGAGTACTTCTCCCAAGCAGCCCTGAACCCCCTGCTGTGTGAAGACCAAAAATGGGATATCCTCCAAGTTTTCTTTAAAAATCAGAATGCCTTCTGCACCCAGGATCATCTAATTGGTAAAATCAAAGGACATGACATGATTCTGACTTCAACCATTAAACCTCCTTACCCTCCTAACCTCAGGAGACCTTCTTACCCTTCTTGTCCAAAATCTTGAACTGCTCTGGAAACTCATATCCAAGAATTGATTGACTTACAATTGTTAAGGAAAGTAGGACACAAAGAACAAGTGGACATTACTACTCCAGTAATCATAGCTTGGCACAATGATAAGTCAAGGATTGTTGGAGACTTTGGAATGTTGAATAACTATACTCAAGCTGATTATTACCCTATTCCACAAATTGACCATTTGCCACATAACCTCTACAAGGCTAAGTTCATCACTACTATGGAGATGCTGAAAGGTTTTCACCAGATACCTATCAGTCCTGATAGCCCAAAATTTATGAGGATTTTATGTCACTTAGGCATTTATGAGTACCTTAGGATGCTGTTTGGTATCAAAAATGCTCCTTCTCACTTCCAAAGGATGATGGATACAGTCTTAGGATTATTCATCAGACAAGGATGTATGATTGTATACATTGATGATTTTATCATTTATTCTGATTATTGGAATACACACATGGACAAAGTAAGGCTAGTCCTTAAAACCCTCTCTGCTTTGTGATTAAAAGTATCAATGAAAAAATGTAACTTTGGTTATGGAGAAGTGAAAGCTTTAGGGCACATTGTTTCAGGACTAACCTAAACTGATGACCAGAGCAAAATAGCAGCTTTTATGAATAGGCCCATGCCTCAGAATAAAACTGAACTCCTATCCTTTATCAGCTTTTGCGGATACTACAGTGAGTATCTACCTAAGTTTTCCCTTCTCACCAAATGTTTGTATGAAATCTGCAACAACAACATCTTGTTTGAAATGAATCCTGAAAGGGTTAAGAACTATGAAGAACTCAAGCTAGCTATGACCTCAGCTCCAGTATTGATTCAACCTTACTATGCTAATCCTTTCAATCTCTATATAGATGCTAGCATGGAAGGACTTAAAGCTTCTTTACACCAAGAAGTCATAGAAAATAATAAACCAGTGGAAAAGCCCATACTCTTCTTATCCAGAAAAGTAAAGGATACTGAAAAAAGGTATGGTGCAAGCCAAATGGAATTTCTTGCCTTATTTTGGGCTCTAGATAAACTCCATTATTACTTGGAAGGTACCAAGTTCATGGTAATTACTTACTGCAATTCTGTCAGGACTTTAATGAACATGAAAACTCCTAGTAGGCATATTTTAAGGCGGCAGATAGCCATTCAACAGTACAGAGGTTGGTTGACCATAGTCCATCAAGCTGGTGCTAAACACCAGAATGCTGATATTTTGAGTAGGAATGCTCTGCCCACTGGTACAAGTAACCCTTCTTATGACCCAGAGGATAATGAAATATTTCCTATACTGAATATTAACATGCTAAATATTGAGGCTCTCATTCTAGGAATCCACATCTGTGAAATGGATGAATCCTTGCTCAACTCCATCAAGGATACTTACAGCCCTGGTATGAAGACTCTAATCACCATTATGGAAAGTACCTCTCCACCATCTGAACTTGTTAACATTCTACCTGAAACTCTCCTAAAACCTTCCAAAGCTGGAAGGTTCACCGTGTGGGATGGTCTAGTATACTATATGCACCAACATTCCAGTGTCATAGTCTTAACCAAGGAAGACCATGCCAAACAAATTCTAGCTGAGTTCCACAATAACTGCTCATCTGGTCACTTATCTACTGATAGAAACCTAGACAAGGTCAAACAAACTGCTTGGTGGATCAACTGGAGAGATTCCACATTCCAGTATGTCACCAGCTGGGAAAATTGTCAGAAGCCTAATAGGACCACTGGAAAAAGTTTTGGTCTACTCCAGAAAATTACTGAACCTAGGAGAAGATGGGAAATCATCAAAATGGACTTTGTAACTGGATTACCCCCAGGAGGAGCCTATTCCTAAAACTCAGTCCTAGTCAAAGTAGACAGGTTTTCCAAGAAAGCAAATTTCCTACCTAACCATAAGGAGCAAACTGCCATGGAAGTAGTATTACTGTTTTGGAATAGACTCATAGCTGACTTGGGAGTCTCTAAGATCATCATCAGTGATAGGGATCCCAATTTCACTTCTGAATTTTGGAGGAATCTCCCCAACATTTTAGGCACTACTTTAGCCTTCTCTACAGCCTATCACCCCCAGACAGATGGATTAGCTGAAAAAATGATTCAGACCTTAGAAAACATGCTCAGAAGGTTCTGTTGCTTTGGTCTAGAATACAAGAATAATGATGGATATTTCCATGATTGGGTCAGCCTTTTACCTTCTCTAGAGATGACCTACAACAGTAGCAAGCATTCTACCACTAAAGAAGCAACCTATGTACTGGAAAGAGGATGGATTCCTAAACTACCCAAGGATAACCTGAACCAGCAGCTAACAAATATTCACCCCACATCACTTGAATTTAAGAAAATGATAGTTGTAGCAAACAAACATGCTGCTAAATGTGTTCAAGAAGCTGTTGAATACAACCAAAAAAGATGGTCTAAAAGCCACAAAGAACCTGATTTCAAGATTGGTGACCAAGTCCTATTTTCTACAGCCAACTTTACCAACCAAGCTTGGAACAGGAAACTCAGACATGCATTTGTTGGACCATTCACCATGAAGAAACTCCATGGGAAGAATTCAGTGAAAGTGATTCTCAGTGATGAACTTTCCAGAAAGAACCCAGTGTTTCCAGTAAATCTTATCAAACACTACCATCCCAGAGAGGGAGAACAAACTGTGTCACCAATACCTGTTGCAGAAGAAACTGGGAAAGAAAAAGGAAAAATAGGAAAAATTCTTAAAGACAAGAAAGAAAGGATAAATTGAAAAGATTTCAGGCTCTATCTTGTCAGATACAAAGGAGAATCTGCTGACAAGGATGAATGGTTACCTGAAAACAACATCCCTGATGGAACTATCCACATAAGAAATTACAGGGCCAATAAAAGACACTGAGCCCCAAAATTTTTTCAAATATAGACATATCTTGGAGCAGGGGAATTTCAGTTTGCTGGTTGACAAGAGCAACCTGTCAAAGCGGATTATAAACAGAAAATAAATAATAAAATTAAAAGGAGTGAGAAATCCACATATAGTATTGCAGAATTGTATCCTCCACCCAAAAATAGGTAGGATCACTCACTGACCACAACCTTGAATTCCAACTCCTTACATTTTTGAATAATTTCAGAAGAAAAAACCAATAAACCACGGCACCACTAGGGCACCTTTTTTGGCCATTCCAATATTTCACTCATAATGCCAGGTATAGGTTTCACAACTAAAATTCAGTCAGAATTGAAGTTTTGTGTATATTTTAGGAATTACAGGCTGATTAGTGTTGTGTCACAATTCCCGCACTCAGCCCCACATGCATATAGCAAGGGTACACACGCCTGACACTCAGAACACAGGCGCACATCAAGAAACCCACATGAAAAATGACTGCTGGCCGCAGATGTTGAATTCCTGCATGCAGCTTTCAAGCCCGCGCTTGTCAACATGGATTCCCGCACGCAGCTGTCAAGTCTGCACGCATCAATGTCAACTGTACTAATTCTAACAGTCAGGTACCGCAAGCACACGCTACAACTTGCATGCATACATCATGCATATGTAAAAAGTTGACTGAAAGATAGAGAGATGTTTGAAAACTAAGAATATTGAATAAAAATATCAAAATCAAAACATTAAAACAAATAAATTGTGAGAAACAAAAATGAAGGTTGTCACATAAATGGGATTACCAAATCTTTATGAACCACAAAACACATCAAGAAGTCTACCAAAAAATTATTAAAAATTACCAAAATGTGCAGAAGGTGGTGTAGAATCTACAAATAAACAACTGTTTCCATACCACTCCAAAGAAAGTAAAGCAAAATAAGGAAATTTTTCTGGATCATAAAAATAATAAATTTACATTTAAATACATTCTGAAAACTATTTCACATGAAAATATGATACAGGCAAGGCCAGCCAGCTGACAGCACCCAGACTACGTGCCAAACTAGCCCCAAATAGCCTTCTAGCCTTAGCACACAAGCAAAACCCTCTCTACCTTCCCTGAGAAGGTCTTATTACCCTAGAAAGGTTTATAAACAGCTCCTCCCAGATGGTTTAAACCCCAGTAATTTTTAAGTAATCAATCCAGACCCCTTGCCATCCGGGATCAAGTGTTTATTCAAGATAAAAAAATGATTTATGGCCTCATTCTTATAGTATAATTATTAATTCTAAACCCATTGTTAATTCAATTGAAGAATATCAGCAATATCCCCAAAAGTTGTCCTGAGACCCTTTCAACCTTGAATTTCTGCAAGTTTCTTGGAGTGTCTGCTTCAATTAGTAATTTATCTCATATTTGCCTCCAGGAATAATTTCTGTGAGTCAGCCAGTCCACCCAATCCCCTTGAGTAAACCTCTTTTGAGTAATCACTTAGGACCTCATTGTCCCAAGGGCTTTAAATGGTTCAAAAGTTCCCCTTGAAGAGAGGTTTTTATCCAATAAAGATCCCCTGTTTGCAGAAAGTGTGGCCCCTATTGAAAAATATATTTAAATCAATTTAATCCAACAAAACCACTCAAACTTTGCACTTGCTTCTAAATCCACCATTTGAGAATTTTACGTAATTTTCTTGGAATTATTATTATTCCAACACCAACATCACTTCCTGTAGCTAAAGGACGGCAAATTTCCTGGTATCAGTAAGCTGAAAAAGAAGTTGAAAGCAACTTGGATCACTTCTTTTTGGGCCATGATTTGCTTTTTGCAACCCCTATGGTTTGTGAACAGCAATTCACGCCTGTTTTCAACCCCTAGGTTGCAAATTTTCAATTGGCCTTTCGCCAGTGTTCCTGTGAGACTTTTTGCAAGTTTCACAACTAGTAAAATATTTTATACTGGATTCTCTCCAGTTAATCCACCAGGCAGTTTGTTTAACTTTTTCCAAAGTCCTATCAGAAGATAAATGACCTGAGGAACGGTTGCTATGGCATTCAGCTAGGACATGTTTGATATCATCTTCATTAGTCAGGACCAAGACACTGGAATGTTGATGTTGTTAATATACCAAGCCATCCCATGGGGTGAATCTTCCAGCGCTATAAGCTTTCAGCAATGATTCAGGTAGGCTGTTGATCAGTTCAGCAGGGTGATTGTTACTTTCCATAACAGATATTTGTGTTCTTATATCAGGTTCATAAGTTTCCCTGATGGAATTGAACAAGTATTCATCCAATTCCCAGATATGTTTTCCTATAATTGTGGCTTCCAAGTCAAGAATACTTATGTTGAGTATAGGGAAGATATCATGATCCTCTGGGTCATGAGCAGGGTTTCTAGGGTCATTTTGTAAAGCATTCCTACTCAGACTTTCAGCATTCTGGTGTTTGCTTCCTGCTTGATGAATTATAGTCATCTGACCTCTATATTATTGGATAGCTATCTTCCACCTCAACATGTGTCTGCTGGTATTCTTCATATTCATTGGAGTCCTAACCGCATGGCAGTCAGTAATCACTACAAATTTAGTGCCTTCAAGGTAGTAATGTATTTTTTCCAAAGCCCATACTAGAGCAACACATTCCATTTGGCTGGCACCATATCCTTTCTCTGTATCCTATAATTTCCTGGAGATTAAGAGTATTGGTTTCTCCACTGTTTAAATCATCTTCTATAATTTGCTGGTGCAGGGAAGCTCCTAGTCCTTCCATACTAGTGTCTATTGGCAGTAGCAATGATAGTTGGTAGATAAGTTTAATAATATTTTGGTTATTCAATGAATGGATGAGTTTTGATGAATGTGAATGAATGAATATGAATGAAGAACAACTTGGATGGCTTGGAACTGGAACTTTTAAATATTGATCAGATCCGTTTCCAAAGCCATGAGGGAAACTATTTACAAGTAATAATAAAAGTAATGAACAATTGAATGCTTTTATCCTCTTCATAAGAAAGCAAAAGTTATGACCAAATGTTATCTAGTACTTTTTATATTTAATTTTTTTTAAAATTAGTTAAAATTAATGCTGAGATACTCTATTAAAAAGTTTTGCATGTTATGTAATAATACTTATTACATTTTCAATGTAATAATTGAATTCTGTTACATGTCTAGTAATTTTTGTTGGAAATATTTTCTTGAATAAATCCTTTCTTACTCAAAATATTTATATAATTCTTTTTTCTATCATGGTTCAAATCATCTCTTCTTTCACTTGATAATAATATCAGTTTGTTATTGTTAGAATTCTAGTCTTATATTTTGTTGCCCAATTCTAGAGTGCAACCACTTATTAAGCTTTATATTCTTTCCTTATGCTCTAATTGTTATTTCTAGTGTGATCTTTATATTAAGCTAGTTAGTCTTATTTCTAGTATCATCTTTATCTTAACCTACAGTAGCTCTCACCCTAAGTATGATTGTCTAGTGAAGTCTTTATGTTGGTCTGGCATTATCAACTCTAGTTCCTCCTTTATCTTTCATCTACTGTGGCCCTATTCCTAATATTGAAGCTATCTTGTGACATCTTGTGTTTCAAATTTATGCTTATCAAACTTTTTTTATTCATTATATTATTTTTCACCCACTAGTCATCCACATTGTACTTTTACCATTCAATTCTTTGTCTGATCTGGTGAAATTCAACAATCTGTTCTGACTTACCATGAACCGGAGTGCCCTCTACTGACTCCTCAGATCCGCTCAGCTTAGAAAGTCCAATGACTATCAGGGGCAAATCATTGAATAACTCCTTGAGAAGCTGGAAAAAGATCAGGCTCAAGATCAAATTGAAGACCAATCTTCCTCAACGTCAACTAACCCTGTGAACACCGCTCTGTATTCTGCTCCCCCTACATGCCCATACTGCAAGAAGCCTGGTTGTTGAGCTGCCAACTTCTGGGTAAAATATCCACATAAGGCGTTGAAACAATCCTCAGATTCCACCCATGAGGAGGCTCACTTCTTTAACCTCTGAACTCCCTCTTCCTTTGGTCATACTTTTCAAATCCCTGCTCAGTTCTATATCTCCTTATATCAGCTTGTCTTCATCTTTTTCAAATCCCCACTCAGTTTCTATTACATCTCCCTATTCCTTCCATCTCATTCTTATCCTTCTTTCTCTTGAATTCCATCCTCTTGGTGGCCCTTCAATCTCATCTTCAAGCAATTTTAATTTTGCTTAATTGGCTCAAAATCAACTCCTGAATTCACTACCAGCACCCTCTCCACTTTCATTGATTTGTTAGAACAATTCATCTAGTTCAACCTTTTGATTGCACTCTCTCATCCACTGATTGTTTGCTCCATTTTCACGTCATCCTCTTATCAACTTATTTGATCAACTCACCAAGCTGCAATCTTGGTGCCTCTTGAAGTCCTTTGACCATTACTGTGTATTGCTCACTTTTGCACCTCCTTGCTCCTGTCACCCCAAGTTGCTTTGTTCTTGGATTCCCAGCTTGTTTGATTGATCTATTGCCACCTCAAATGTTTACTTGGCCTCCTCTTAAACTAGCTCTTTTGCCCTTTTTCAATCATCCACAACATCTTGGCTCAGTTAATCACCAACTTAGTTTGTTGCCTCTTTGCCGCGACTTCCTCAGATCATCTTACTAATTTATCCTATTAGGTTTGGTTTCTACCCTTTAAAGTCCTCCACAACCTCATTTATAAATTTCATTCTTGGTTTTTCTTTCTCTCCTTAATTCAAGAAGCTTTGATGCTCCTTAAGTCACCCATTTTTTTGCTATAATAAGTCATACTCTTACTGTCCATTATTACACTTCCCTCTAGTATTAGGCAACGGGGTGTGTTAGAATTCTAGTTGTATATTGTGTTTCCCAATTCTAGAGTGCTACCACTTATTAAGCTTTATATTCTTTCCTTATGCTCTAATTGTTATTTCTAGTTTGATCTTTATAATAAGTTAGTTAGTCTTATTTTGAGTATCATCTTTATCTTAACCTACAGTAGCTCTCACCCTAAGAATGATTGTCTAGTGAAGTCTTTATGTTGGTCTGGCAGTATCAACTTTAGTGCCTTCTTTATCTTCCATCTACTGTGGCCCTATTCCTAATATTGAAGCTATCTTGTGACATCTTGTGTTTCACATTTATGCTTATCAAACTTTTTTCATTCATTATATTATTTTTGACCCATTAGTCAGCCACATTTTAATTACACTATTCAAGTCTGTGTCTGATCTGGTGAAATTCAACAATCTGTTCTGACTTACCATGAACTGGAGTGCCCTCTACTGACTCCTCAGATCCGCTCCACGTAGTGTCATAGGATCTCATCCTCATCCTTCCAAGACTTTCAACTGAAGCACTCCACTTAAACTTCAACAGTTATAATGTGTATTTTTCCCTCAACAGGTATTACAATCTCAACACCCCCCTTAATCCTGTAGGGGGAAGAAACTTTAAATATATACTTTTTCTGTTCTACAGAGCAGTTACTTTTTCATATAGTGTTTCTGAAGATTTTTCACTGTCCACATTGGAGAAATATTCCTGAGGATGTCTTTCTGGATACTTTTTCCAACAGTATGCTTCAACATGATTCCTTCCTTTGCAATAATTGCTGTTGAAAATTAACTCTTTCTTTTGCTTAAGCTCACGCGCGTCTCCATCTCGCGCACCTCTATTGCACCTTTCACATATGTGTTGCCTTCTTCAACTTTCACGATCTCTCATCAAGGCTTCAAATACTCTACAAGCTCAATCCCTTTGGGTCACTCACAACAATCACCTTCCAGTCTCAAGCTTCCTTCCCACCTTCTTCCTTTGTCTATTTCTTCTCTCCTCATTCACTTTATCCTCCCTTTATCTCTATTTCTCCTTCTGTTTTATTTCTTCTTGTCTGCTTTCTTCTTCTTCTTTTTCTTCATTCTCTAACTTGACTCAACCTTAACTACTACCAGGTTCTCCTCATATTTGGTGAGAAAGATAACTTATCAACTTCCTCAATTCTACTGGCTAATCCTTTGTTCTTCAGCTCTGCCTGCCTATGTCTTCCTCTGAATTGGCCTCTCCTTTCCTGCTCTAGTTACTCTCAACTACTCAACTCTACGTCTGGTTTTTACTTTCTCTTCAATCTTGAAATTTCAGCCTTTATTTCTATCACAATTAACAGTCAAATTTGGAAATTGCTCCATTGGACATCCTTTGATCTACCCTTCCTACTCTCAAAAAAAAACCAGACGCAAGCATGGACCTAATCAATCCTACCATCTTAAAAACAAATATCAAGGCAATTCCCCTACTTACAGAAGACAACTTCACTATATGGAGAACCCAAAAGCATTCTCTGTTCAACCTGGCCAAACTTAAGGACTTGATGACTATGGTGGATGATCTATCTTCTGAAGACAACACTATACTTACCTCTATCATCATTTCTAAACTGTCCCCTTCAGTGCATTCTAATATCATTACTCCAGAAAAAAAGTAAAAGGCAAAAGCCATCTGGCAAGCTCTTTTGAAGCACTTCATTTCCTCAAAACCAGCCAATCGCGCTCTGGTCTACAAAAGCTTTTTTTCAATTACCTTTGACAATTCAAACATACAGCTTTTCATCACAGAAGTCAAATCTGGCCTAACACGGCTACTGGAGATAGGAATCAATCTGCCGACTGACATATTGGCCTATATGATTCTTGATAAGCTTCCTTCCACTTCTGCCATGCAAATTATTCATTGTTCTATCACTCACTCTGCAGTCAAGTCCGAAATCACTCCCAATGCCGTGCTGGATCATCTCAGAATCCACCTGAACAAGCAAAGGATTTCCAAGCAAAATAACTTTGGAAGCTCCTCTCTCTCTATTTTCACAGATGCCTCCCAAAAATGCAAGCCTTGTAAATACAATACTCTGGCCAACCATCCCAAGAATTGCTGCTGGATTCTCTATCCTCATCTTTGCCCTTGTCCCTCCAGTCCCTCCGAAAACACTCATGTTAGCCTTCTGTCTAACTCTCAGGATTGCAACTCACTGCTATTTGTTATTGACTCTGGATCCTCTAATCATATGGTGTCTGAAAAGAAATTCTTTGACCTCTTTGACCTTGGATGCCAAGGATCAATAAGTACTAGTTGCGGCTCCGACTCACTCATCATCAAAGGATTGGGCCGCGTGACTCTCAGGGCTGGATCTAACTCCCTAACTATCAACAATTCTCTCTATGTCCCTGACATCTCTGCTAATCTTCTATCTCTTCATCATCTTCTTCTTGATGGATTTCAAGTTTTTTTCCTTTCCAACTCAGTCCAAATTACTAAGGATTCTTTTTCTGTGTGCAATGGATTCTATATAAACCACATTCCCTACCTAAGATTACTTCCCCCAGTCCCTGCCTCCTCCTTTCTTTCCGAGGCCGAGCTGCTTCATAAATCCCTAGGCCACATGAGCTACCACCAAATACGCCACAAAATCAACGTTCCTGTAAAGAAAGAGGTGAACTGCGAAGCTTGCTCTGTAGCAAAAATCACTCAATCCTCCTTCAAAGACCGCAATTCCAGAGCTAGTAGGGTTTTTGAGGAACTTCATTTGGACACCGTTGGACCATTACCTTCATCTCAGTCCAGTTGCCAATATTTCCTAAAAATCGTGGACTCTCATTCAAGGTTTTGCGCCGCTCTTCCGGTAAAAGGGAAAGATTAAATTGCTGAAGTCCTCATCAGGTGCATCGAAGTTGAAGCCAAGTGTTTTGGCTACTATCCTCTCACTCTTCATTCCGACCAAGGTACTGAATTTGTCAATGGGAAGATCTCTGAGTTCTGTAAATCCAACTACATCAAACATCAATTGTCTGACCCTTATACTCCCCAGCAGAATGGCCTGGCAGAAAGGTTTAATTGCGCTGTTCTGGAGTCTCTCAGCACTATTATTCTGGACTCCCATTTCTCCTCCTTGCTTTGGCACAAACTCATTTCTGCGTCAACCCTGACCCTTAATCAGATACCTACTTCCAAGAACAAGTAATTGCCTTACAAAATGTTTAAAGTTTGCTCTATTCCTCTTTCTTTTTTTCATCCCATAGGTAATCTGGTCACTTTTCTTTGTCAACCAAAACTCTCTAACAGCAAGCTAGATCCTCCTGGCAAGAGATTTAGACTCTTATGGTACAATCCCAAGCTTCTGTTGTTTTGGATCTTAGCAGATAATGGCAAGATTGTGGCAACCAAAAACGTGTTGTTCCTAGAATTCTGCCCCCCTTCTCCTGTCAATTCCTCCACTTCTGACAAATTTTATCCATCCGCAAAAACTTTCCTTCCCAAATCTAACTTTTGAATCAAACCAAACCTTGACTCTTCCCACAAAATTACCCCCAAGTCTCTTGACTCCTCTTCAGAAGAACCCAAAGCCCTCTTGCCTACGGAGTCAGTTTTCAATACAGCTCCCATCATTGGCTGTGACAGAGTCCTTAGAGATCAAACTCCCAACATCTGGCCTGTCAAATACAGCCATCACTCCTGCGCTGATCCCGACTCCATTTTCCTTGCAAAGCGCTTAGAAACTCTTAAATATAGAGGACCATCAAGTGTGGGATGATTACCATGAAACTCCTGAGAAAGCCCTCAAAACCACTTGGGCTATCAGGGACAAACCCGCTACCTCCTCCGCTCCCGCCAAGACAAAAGCCAGGCTGTGCATTCAAGGATTTCTTGAGGAACCCGGTGTTGACTTTCACAAGACTTTTGCACCTACTGGGAAGTTTCCATCACTTCTTCTTCTACTTATATTAGCTATGGAAAAAGGTCTACCAGTCAGGCAATTCAATGTTAAAAGTGCTTTTCTATATGCTCCTCTTAAGGAGGACATATTTATTAAAACTCCTGCTGAATCTCATCAATCTTCTCCTTATCTCAAACTAAAGAGGTCGCTCTATGGCCTTTGTCAAGCTCCCCTCAACTGGCATGAAACGCTTACATCTTGGCTTTTGTCCCTAGGATACCAACAATCAGATTCAGACACCTGCGTCTTCCATAACAAAATCACTCCTTCATACCTGCACTTCCATGTTGAAAACCTAGTAGTTTCAGGTGATTTCAATGCCTTCCAAGTAGCCTCCTTGGAACATTTTCCAGAATCCGCCGCTCACAAAACTGATACTCTCCTGGGAATGGACATCAAGATTGAAAATTCCAGATGCTTCCTAAATCAGTCAAAACTCATCAAGAAAGGCTTGGAAATGCTGCACTTGGAAAACTGCCGATTGGTACTTACTCCCCTGACTCCTAATGTTTCTCTGACTCCTGCTGACAATGAGGATGCTGGAGCTTTTGCTAAACTAAATATCAATTACCAATCCTATACAGGAATGCTGAACTATCTATTGTGCCATACTTGTCCCAATCTAGCTTCCGCTGTGTTGATACTGTCTCTTTTCAATCATTGACCTGGGTTGTCTCACTGGAGGGAGGTAATACACTGCTGGAAGTACTTAAAAGGTTGTATAGATCTTGCTCTCACACTGTTCCCGCAAAAATATCAACCTAACAGACTGGAGTTCTATACCAACGCTACATGGGGAAGCGACTTACACAATAGAACATCTCAGTCAGGCTCAATCTGTTTCTGGAAATGCTGTCCCATTCTATGGAACAGTAAAAAGCAAAATAAAATTACTCTTTCATCAACTGAATCGGAAATGAACACTCTTTCCGATGGCATTCAAGAAGGTCAATGGCTATGTAACCTGATTGAAGAACTGTGGGAAGTATCTCCTGCTCCATCTTCTTATTATATTGACAATAAAGGGCTGCTTTACAAGGTCAAGAACTTTGGATCCAACGCGAAGACAAAACACCTTGACATTAAGATGAAATTTATTTGAGAACAGGCAAAACTTAAAAAAATAGATGTCAAACTCATCTCTTCAGCTGACATGATTGCTGATCCTCTCTCCAAGGCCGCCAATCATTCCTCTCTAGTCAATCTGTTAAAATCCTGCTTCCATTAATTCTTACATGTTAGATTCTAGATTCTTTGCTCACCAAATATCCCGGAGTGTTGAAAATTAACTCTTTCTTTTGCTTAAGCTCACGGGCGCCTCCATCTTGCGCGCTTCTATCTCACCTGTCACATATGTGTCGCCTTCTTCAACTTTCACAATCTCTCATCAAGGCTTCAAATACTCTACGCGCTCAATCCCTTTGGGTCACTCACAACAATCACCTTCCAGTCTCAAGCTTCCTTCCCACCTTCTCCCTTTGTCTATTTCTTCATTCCTCATTCCCTTTATCCTCCCTTTATCTCTATTTCTCCTTCTGTTTTATTTCTTCTTCTTCTTTTTCTTCATTCTCTAACTTGACTCAACCTTGACTACTACCAGGTTCTCCTCATATTTGGTGAGAAAGATAACTTTTCAACTTCCTCAATTCTACTGGCTAATCCTTTTTTCTTCAGCTCTGCCTGCCTACGTCTTCCTCTGAATTAGCCTCTCCTGTCCTGCTCTAGTTACTATCAACTACTCAACTCTACGTCTGGTTTTTACTTTCTGTTCAATCTTGAAATTTCAGCCTTTATTTATATCAATTGCAAATCTTATTTCTATTTTTATTCAGAAATAATCCTTCTGGTTTTTCATTTTCAGATCATATTTTAATTTGAGATGATCTTGTTCAAGCTTCTTCAACACATAATCACTTGAATTGATTTAATTTTGATGAGATTAAATCCTAACAAATGATTCCAATTCTCCAGTTAATTTTCTCAAAATCATAATGATCAAGGCTTTCTCTTCTAATTTGAAACCAACCAGTCTGATATTACTGAAAGCAGCTCTAATATCTGCAATGAAACTGATTGTTTTTTATGAAATTTTATTTTACTAAACTTAGCAAATGCTAATGTTTGACTGGCAATGTCATTTGCCATATACTTCTCTTGTAAAAGCTTCCAAAGTGTTTGACCATTCCTCTTAAGTTATGGACCAAGTGTACTGGATACATAAGCAAGGTTTGCTTCATTCAAATGTCTAATTATAAGACTGTATGCATTTTTATTCAATTAATCCTTGATCTCAGGTCTACTAGTTTCAGTTCCAAGTATGAGATCCAAGGCTCCAATGACATCAATTTGGGACTCCATCATGGCAGTCCATGTAAAATAGTTCTCCTCTGTTAAGAGTAATCTGCTGCTGAGTTTGGTTTTATCCATTGGTTGACAACAAACAGCAATTTTCTCCAATTTGCGCAACAACAGTTGCAAAAAGCAATGTGACAAATTCAATCCAACAAGTGATGTGGGCAATACAACAATACAGGTGAGATGATTAGGGCAACGCAACGCAACTTTAGAACAAGCAAAAAACAAAATCAAGACAATCCCAAAGCAAAAAAGTATATATGAGTGGTAGGTAAAAGCAATCCAAGCAATGCAGGCAATACAAACAATTCAAGCAATATGAGCAATTAAAAACAAATTATGGCACAATGGGCCACCAAGAAAAGAAGATTAAGATTATATCAAGACAAATAAGACAATCAATCAAGACCCAATGCAGCCAAAAATTCCACCAAAAAAAAAACAAGTAAGATGGCCAAGAAAGACCAAATGCAGCAACAAGGCCACCAAGACAAAAAACAATTAAGATGGCCTATGCCCAAGTGCAACAAGGAGAGCTTCCAAGACAAGTAAGACGGTAAATACAACCAAATCAAAACCAAGTAAGACAATTGATGTGGCCAAATCAAGACAAGTGCAAATGTGGCAATTAGCCAAGAAGACGGAGACAAAAAGCAAGATGTCTAATAAGACCAAATATGGAAATAAGCCACCAAAAATACAACAACAATAATAAATATGGCACTTATCCAAAAAGCTATAATAACAATTTTTGAATAAGACGGCCTAATATGGCCAAATCAAGACAAGTCCAAATAAGACGGCTGATGAAGCCAAATCAAGGCAATATAATTAAACTGAGGGGGTGCCATTTGTTGGGATATGATCAATGCTTTCATGCAGTCTTCAAGACCTCAGCCCCTGAATGCTTGTAGTTGGTTACTCATTCATCATATTTCCTCACAAGGTGTCATTGTCATTGACCTCTACAAGCATATCTTGATCACTGGGAAGGAAGCGTCCTTAGTATAGTTGGTAGTACACTTGCCATGTACATGACAGAACTGTATTCAATTCCCAGAGGACACATGTTATTTTCACATTCTTACAAGTTATGAGCCCAGGGCTACCTAAGCGCCCATCATGAGTCTGATCTTAGCATGTTGCCTTGCTTCCTTCACCCTACATTCAGCACGGGGGTGTGTTGAGATATTATCAATTCTTTCATGCAGTCTTCAGGACCTCAGTCCCTGCATGCTTGTAGTTGGTTACTCATTCATCATATGCCCTCACAAAGTGACATTGTCATTGACTTCTACAAGCATATCTTGATCACTGGGAAGCAAGTGTCCTTAGTATAGTTGGTAGTACACTTGTCATGCACATGAGAGACCTGGGTTCCATTCCCAGAGGAAAAATCTTATTTTCAGATTCTCACACTAGTGTTACTGATAATTTATTGGAAATAGCAATGATATTTGGTAGATAATTTTAATAATATTTTGATTGATTTGATAAATGGATGTGTTTTTATGAATGTGAATGAATGAATATGAATGAAGGAAAACTTGGATTTCTGGGAACTGGATACTTTAAATATTGATCAGATCCGGTTCCAAAGCCATGAGGGGAAATATTTACAATTAATAAGAAAAGTAATGAAAATTTGAATGCTTTTATCCTCTTCATAAGAAATCAAAAGTTATGACAAAATTTTATCTATTAATTTTTATATTTAATTGTTTTTAAAGCAGTTAAAATTAATGCTGAGATAATCTAGTCAAAATTCTTCCATTTTATGTAATACTAATTATTACATTGTCAATGTAATAATTGAATTTTGTTACATGTCCAGTAATTTTGGTTAGAAATTGCTTCTTGAATAAATCCTTTATTACTCAACATATTTAGATGATTCTTTTTTCTATAATGGTTCAAATCATCTCTTCCTTCACTTGGTAATAATATCAGTTTTTTATGATGTGTATTTTTCCCTCAACATGGATTACAATCTCAAAAGCATCTATGTATAGATTGAAAGGTTTTATGTAATGAGGTTCAATTAGCATGGGGGCTGTGGTCATACCTACTTTGAATTCTTCATAATTCTTCACTCTTTCATGATTCATCTCAAACAGAGTGTTGTTGTTGCAGATCTCATATAAAAACTTGGTTAGCAGTGCAAACTTGGGTAATTACTTCCTGTGATAACTACAAAAGCTGATGAAAGACAAGATTTTGGTCTTTTTCTGGGGCATTTGTCTATTCATAAAAGCATCTATTTTTCTTTGTTCAGCAGTAGGGGTTAGACCAGATACTATGTCCTACAGATTTTAGTTCTCCATATCCAAAATGGCACTTTTTCATAGATACTTTTAGGCCTACAATGGAAATGGTTTTCAGGACTAGTCTTACTTTGTCTATGTGAGTGGTCCAGTCATAACTATAAATGATAATATCATCAATTTAAACCATCATCCATCCTTGTCTGATGAACTGTCCTAATACTTTTTTCATCATTCTTTGAAAGTGGGAAGGGGCATTTTTAATTCCAAAGGGCATCCTTAGATACTCATATATACCTAGGTTTCATATAATCCTCATGGACTTCCTGCTATCAGGGCTGATAGGAATCTGGTGGGATCCTTTCAGAATTTCCATGGTAGTGATGAACTTAGCCTTTTGGAGATTATGGAGGGCATTTTCAATTCTAGGGATTGGATAGTAGTTGGAGTGTACTTATTCAGCATTCTGAAATCTCCAACCATCCTTGACTTGTTGTTGTGTCAAGCTATGATCACTGGTGTGATGACATCTACTTGCTCATTATGGCCTACTTTCCTTAAAACCTTTAGGTCAATAATTTCTTGGATGTGATTTTCAAGAGCAGCTCTAGAATTTGTACTAGATTGGTAAACAGGTATCCTAAGGTTGGGAGGGTAAGGAGGTTTAATATTCAAGGTTAGAATAATGTCATGTCCTTTTACTTTACCAATTGGGTTGTCTTTGTTGCAGAAATCATTCTTTTTTTCAAAGAAAACTTTGAGGATGTTGCTTTTTATTTCACTGAGCTGGGAATTCAAAGCTGCTTGAGATAATTATTCTTATTTAAAGGTCTACAAGTGTTTCTCATAAGTGGAATCAGAAGTTTGATCATTAACATGGCATATTTGGAACTTCTTGTTCCAATCTCCTCCCACAGTAAATTATCTAACCTTACTCTGGAATCCTTCCATAGCATTCAAGCAAAGAGATTCATTTCCTAAAAAAAATTAATCACATACTCCATTTTGCAGTACCAGAAATTCAATTTTTAGTTTGAGTGATCCTGTAGAATGGGGGAGTATGATATCTGAGGACCATACTCCAATGGCATTGAGGGAAGAGTTACAACTGCTGAACTTAGCCTGAGTAACTGGTACTAAGTTCACTTTCCAATTTTGGTCTTGTTTTTCCAAATATGATGATCCAATGCAGGAGCAGAAAGCTCTGCTATCTAGGAGTAACTTAGCTGGGGAACCTTGGATTAGACAAGTAGCGTAAAACGTTTTACCAGAATTGTAACTTTTACTGGCAGAGGGTTTAAGATTCAAAGTTTTAGCCTTGGAATTATGTTGAATTTTCACTTTTTAAGACTCCAAAAGGTGCTAAGCCCCAGGAATTTCTGTTGAGGGGAAAGGTGCTTTTTAGGCTGCCCTCCTGAGCATTACAAAAATATTCAAATGCAAATGAAATTGAGGTCCAGAACCTTATGAATGATGAATTTATTGAAGGAATGAGTTTGAGAGAATTCAGTAGTGATGGAACACTATCTGAGCCAAGACAGTGCGGGAAAAGACTTGAACAAACAAGTTAAATTTTTGTTCATATTTTAATATAAAAAGGCATTTGTAAGTAGCAAAACCCACAAGATAATAACTCTGGTTTTCAGCAGAATATTAGGAAAGATTAACTCAATTGCAATCAATCTCCAGTTTCTCAATGAACCTGCCCAACTCTCTGCAAGCAAGCCCTTGAAGGTTACAAGATAACTTTGGGTGGCTGTTCAAAATAAAGCAACTTATTTTATGAAGCTCTAGAAGCAACGCAGTAACAAGTTTGAACAAGAATAACCCAACACTTCTCAAGAGACTCAAGAGTAGTGTGGAAAAATTCAACTTCAAGTAAATGAAGGGAGGTTTAACACTCCAGTCTTCAAGCTTAAAGAAGCCTCTCAGCCAAAAATGACTGGTTCTGGAATGATAATCAAAGAATGATCAAGACCATTATGGTCAAAAAACAATCAATGAGTGGTATAACACACTTAAGAATTCAATCAAATGAATTATTCTTCAACCAGCAAGGCTATTGGTTGGTGATAACAAACAAGGCCACAGAGGGAAGGATCAAGATTTGAGTATGGAGGCTCAAAGATCAAGGGGCAATCAGAAGATATACCCAGGATAAGGATGATAATTTGTTCAGATAATAGGGGAATGCTCCATGGATTCATTGATTGATTCCAGTGATGATTGATGGATGATTATGGGAAAAAGGCAGGGGAGAGCCCCTCCTTTTATTGGCAAGAGGCCCTGTAGACTACGTACAAGAGATAACTACAAATGAAAGTGGGTTTTTTTTATAATGAGATAATAGTAATGACAATAACAAGCAAATGATGGCAACAGGAAGATCATGACATGTTAAAAAAAATTAGGGATGAGAAAAGGAAACCATCCCTGTGTCAAGGATGACAGTGGGCACCAGATGAACATCTGTGACAGAGGTTGCAGATGGTGAGCAACATGCAAGCGGTGATGGGTGACAGAAGGTTGGCGGATGACCAATGAGGGAGGATTGATGAGGGGGGTTCAGGGCTGCAAGCAGCCGCTCCAACACCTGTGGGCAATAGGCAATGAAACATACGGCCGTGAGAAATAGCTTTCTGGTCCATCAGATGAGCAAAGAGGGGGGTATGGGAGACTTTTGTCGTGATTGATTGCAACAGAGTGCAAGGTTGATGGAGATCATGACCAAAAGTGACACCAATGGCCACAAGCAACAGCTTGCTGGTCATTGGGTGAAAAAACCAATGAGGATGGGTGGGTGGAGAGTTTGGGAAGGCTGTGACAGCAAGCAACAGCTGTCGGGGGGGTCAAAAGGTTGAGGGTGCCAATCCTGGAGGATTGGCCCAATTGGTCACCCCCCCCCCCCCCCCTTCTTTGCTCATCCAATCAAATCTTGGATGGCAATGGCAATGGTGGATGATTGAGCCATGGATGGGTGTTGGGAGGTAATGATATCAGTCAGATGGGGAGATAAAGGTGGATTATAATTTTTCCCATTGGCCAGCCAGATGAAGGAGGTAAGTGATTGATTTCCTGCCCTTGGCCAAAAAATTCTGGACCACAAGTGCAACAAGGGGGAATTGAACAGGAGATCTGGGGATTCAAACACCCTGGAGAGCCCTTCCTAGTTTGCTAAGACAGGAAGAAGTTTTGAGAAGGGAAGCTGAAGGGGTTCCCATTGTGACACAGGAAAACTTTTTTTTTGATGCTGGATGAAAGATAATATATAAAAAAATTAAAAAATTTCCCCTTTGCATGAGGTGTCCCAGATTGTTCACCACAACGTTATTATTTCATTGTTGAGGTAAGTTGGAAGCTTCAGTGACAGAGTTTATTTCCAGGGAAGACTCTATATTTCCTTCAATAAAATTGATGGGGTTAGTGATCATCAATTCACATTCATAGAATGATCCATCAGTGTCATCAAGTTGGGAGTCAGGGTTATGATCATACTCTTCTCCTTCTATAGGATTAATCTTTCTCCTGGGTTGAGGACAATCAGGTCTTGCATATCCTGTGTGGTTTCAGTTCCAAAATAGTTTTTCCTTGGTCTCTATATTCTTCTTAGCTTCCAAATTGGTTGGATTGGGGGCAGAAAAATCCTTAGTTTTGACTTTTTATTCTTCTCTATTCCTGATTTTTTGGTTCCTAGGCTTTTTAACCTTTCTGTCAAGTCTATTCATTTCAATAATCTCTTCCAAGAAACAAATCAGAGTGGAAAGGTCAGAGTTCATGAGAATTCTGCATCTCACACTATGAGTAAGGTGTCCAGGACATAGATTTAAGTAGTCTTTCATTAATTTCTTCTTTATCAGCATCTGGGGAGAAGAAATCCAATATCTTATTTTTTTTTCAAGGAACCATTTATTAGGCTTGTCCTTTTAGTGTTAAAATAGTGAATTTTCAAAGTTCTTCATCATCTTTCTCTTCCAGATCCTAGTTCCAAATTGATTTTTAATAAGTCCCTCCCAGGAACTGCAAGTTTGGGATCCTACTTTTTCCCTTTTGCTAATGAACCAATCTAAGGCTACTCCCTCAAATATTGATGAAGCTGATGTGGTTTTATTCTCCTTCTACTAAGAATTTGGGCCATTCAGTAATTGGGTGTAATAGATTAAGAGCCTGTTCTACCTCAGCGGTTGGACTGTGTTTGTAAGATTCATTTCTTACTGTTCCAGGCCTAAGTGAAACCTTAGGGTTAATACTCATTCTAATAGGTTTTCATTCTTCTAATTTGACCAGAGAAGGACCAGTTGAGTTAACTTTGAGGTCTCTAAGGTCATTCTTAACCATGCCTAATTTTAAATCAATCTTACTTCTCAACAAGTCTATCACTAGATGCGCAGAAGGATTTTTAGAGTTGTTCTTAATTTATCCTTCAATTTGTTCAATGGAGAGGATAATTTTGTCTTGAGCTGAAGATTAGGTGCTTTTTGTGCTTAATAATAGATACTTTGTTCATCTTGATAGTATCTCTTAACTGTTTGGTTTCTAACTCACTTTTTTCAAGATGGGAAGCTTGGTTTTGGATTAATTTGTTCAAGTGTTGAGTTATTTTATCCATTTTGGCATGGATTCTATCCAATTTTTGGCTTAAAATATTGAATTTGTAGAACACATTCTCAGATGAAGTGGTAAAAATAGGTACATCATCTATATTTAATTGTGATAGACTTTCTTCCATTTCTGAGCTAAGGCTAATATGTTGTCCCAATCTTTGGGATTCCTCAATCTCTGGTGATTGGATGATCTCATCTTCTTGGTGTCTTTTCCCTTTAATTTTTCCAATTGATCCCAATGATTCTAATTTTCCACATATTTTTCCCCGTCTTTCTTGGGGATCAATTTCTGGAGGGCTATCTGTGAGGTTTTGGACTGTGATATGGCCTTTCTCATGGCTACTATTTCCTCCTGTGCTTGGGCCAGATTTTAATCTTCCCATTGAATCACATTTCCCTTTACCAAGGTTTTTATCTTGGTCTCTTTGGCAGATTCCGGCTGGGGTGGCATGGGCTGAGACATAACCTCCACGGATAATTCTCTGCGTGAGGGAGAGCTCTCCAACAATTGATTGGTCAAGTGTGTGTTGCATTTGCTTTCAGGTCTTGCATTACTTGTGTTGCCGGTTCAAGTCCCCTCATTGTACTTGCTACAGGTGCCTGCTCCTCCGGGCAAAGATCCATAGGAATGGGCTATTCCAGTTGCGCGGGTGTTGCGCCTGTTTTGGGACATATTTCAAGAGTGTAAGTGTTTTGTCAAAATTTTTTGAAAAAAAATAAAAATAAAGTAAAAAAAATATTTTTATTTTTATTTTTAAAATTTCTTAAGCTTACTTAGACTTAAGTTTAAGGGTACTAAAGCTTGGTTAGGGTCTGTACCGTCCTTAGGAGGTATTCCAAGGGGGTCTGCATGGGTACCAATGAGATCTTGGGATAAATCCAAGGGTTCACAGTCAGGGGAGTCCTCAAGTAGATCTTGGTCAATGAGATCTCCAAAAACAAATTCAACTGAAATGAGAAAAACAATAAAATTATAAGGCTTCACTTTATTTTAATTTTATTAATTTTTTTTATTATTTTTGAATTTTTTTTTCAAAATTATTTTCTCCCTTTTTTTAAAAAAATATAAGAAAAATATTATTAGACTTACCTCTTTTATATTTATTAAATAAAGAGAGTTTTCTTTGATACTGATTCCAGGATTTATGTTGCCTAAGTAAAGAGTTGATTTTTATATGTCCTTCAAGGCCTAATTCTTCTTCTTTCTTCCTTTCTTGTTGAAAAAATAGAATTTTTTTATTCTTTTGTTCAGTGGTTAAGGAATCCCAATGATTTGGCACAAAATTAAGTGGTCTATCTTCCTTTTGTTGTTTCAAAAGTTTTAAATAATAATTAATTAATTCCCAATTGGTCTTTAGATCCACTGGAATAAAAAAAATGATAATAATAATTATTTTTACTTATTTCTTTTACATATTATATCTGTTCCAAAAGAATTCAATAATTAAATATTAATTATTCAGGGGAAATTCCTGGACAACCACCAGTTGTGACTTACTGATACCGGAAAACTTCTGGTCCTTTAGCTAAATCAAGTGATATTTGGTGTTGGAATAGTAATAGTTCCAAGCAAACATGTAAAATTCTTGGAAATAAGGATATAGTGAGAGCAAGTGCAAGGTTTGGAATTTTTTTGGTTAAAATTTTTTTAAATATACTGTAATGAGGGGCTACAGCTTATACAAATCTCAGTATCTTTACAGAAAAAAACCTCTCTTCAAGGTACAACTTTTTGCCGTGTAAAGACCTTGGTACGATGAGGTCCTAATGATTCACAAAAAGGGTTGACTCAAGGGAATGAAAGTGACAGACTGTTTGCAGCACTTCATTGTTGGGGAAAGGAGAAGAAAACTTACTTCTTTTAAGTATTGGCTCAATTATCATGCGGAAATTCACAGTTGAAAGGGTCTCAGGGCAATATTTGAGGTTTTTGCTGATTTACTTCACTGGAATTAATAATGGTGTTTAGAATGAATAATTATACTAAAAGACTGAGGCCATATATCAAATTTTTATCTCTTATAAACAATTGATCAAGTATTTCAATGGGTCTGTTCTGATTAATAAAAATTACTGGGGTTTAATTCATCCAAAAAGGGATGTATATATACCTTTTGGGGGTAAGAGGGCCTTCTCAGGGCACATAGAGAGGTTTTTGCTTGTGGGCTAAGGCTAGCAGGCTGGCTAAGGCTAGCAAGCTGGAAAAGGCTAGTTTGGCACGCATTCTTAGTGCTGTCACTCAGCTGGACCTGTCTGTGCCATTTTTATGTGTGAAATAATTTTCAGAATTAGTTTAAATGTTAATCTGTTATTTTTTCAGTTCTGACATATTTCCTAATTTTGTATTATTTTATTTTGATTTGAATGGTCAGAATTGGGTATTTGTAGATTTTTTTCATCTTCCAAACATGTTGGTAATTTTTATTAATTTTTAGGGGAAATCCTTGATATGTTTGGTGGTTCATAAATATTTTATAATAGTATTCATGTGACAACCTTTATTATTTTTTTCCCTAATTTTTCAATCTTATACTTTGAATATCATATATTTTATTCAATATTCAGAGGTTTCAGACATCCCTCTATCCATCATTCAAATTTTTACATATGCATGATACATGCATATGGGTTTTAACAAGTTCCTGCTGTACCTGCCTGTCAGGAGTGGTGCAGGTGATTTTGACATGCACATACCTGACAGCTGTGTGTGGGAATCAGGCATCCGCAGCCAGAAGCATATTGCATACGGTTTTCTTGACATTTTCCTACATTTTGAGTTTCAGGAACGTGTACCCTTGCTGTATGGATGTGGGGCTGCGCGCGGGAATTGTGACAGAACACTAATCCAGCTGTAACTCCTGAAATATACACAACACCTCAATTATGAGAGAATTTTAGGTGTGAAGCCTATGAGTGAAAATGCATTTGGAAAATTCAAATGGCCACAAAACCATTTGAAGTGGTGTTGTTTTTTTTGGGCCATTTTCTTGTAAATTTATTTAAAAATATAAGGAGTTGGATTTCAAGGGTGTTTTCAGTGAGTGACCCTACCGTATTTTAGGTGAGGAATCCAAATATGTGATAATATTTAAGGATTTCTCAATATTTATTATTTGTATGATTTTTTTTTCTACTTTGACAGGTTTCTATGTACAATTAGAAAGCCAACACTTCATAGAAATTATTGATATCCATGTAAGTACCTATTTCCACTTCTATGATATTGATAGGGTTGGTTATGATCAGTTCACAGTCTGATAATGATCCCTCTGTGCCATTGTAGTGATTTCCCTTGTTTTCTCCTTTCACTAAATTGATCCTTCTCCTGGGTAGAGGACAATCAGGTTTACGGTGTGCTATTTTGTCACAGTTCCAGAATATCTTCTCTTTGGGTTCTGGAATTTTTTCTTTTAAAAAGAATAGTTGAGTTATGAATGGGAGGTTCTTCAGTTTTAGCATTGTATTCTTTTCTAGTGTTTTAGTTATGGTTTCTAAGTGCTATCAAGACCATTCATATCAATATTTTCTTCTAAAGCACCAATCAGTGTAGAAAGATCAGATTCCATGGGCATCCTGCACCTTACACTATGGTTGAGTTGTCCTGGAAATAGGTGAAGAGCTGAATAATTAAAATTCCCTGAACCAACGGACTGAAAGAACAGAGGTCAACCAGAGTTAAGAAGGCAAGGGAAGAAACAAATGACAATAGTGAAGGATTCTCACTCTGTGCTGACTGGAAGGAGTGAGAAACGCTCAAGGGTAAAAGAGAATGTAACAAATGATGAAGGATAAGAGGGAAGGGGGAGAAACTAGACAGAAGTCTGAACACATGGCAATGAGGAGATTAACACAGGATAAGTCATTGGTTGGTTGAAGCATCAGATTGGAGGCAACCTCACATATGAACAAATAAGAAAGGAAATTGGCTTTGACGTCCAAGAGGTGAGGGTCAGAAGATTAAGCAGTTCGACATTGTTAGAGCGATATTTTTGAAGATAGGAAGTCAACGTCATTAGAGCAATATGTTTGAAGATAGGAATTTTGGTTTTTGAGGTGATGAAAGAGGAAGGGTAGATAGCGTTTTAGGAGGATCTGAGGCCGGGAAGATGGTGTTGATGGTTTGATGGGAGGATCTGTGGAGAAGAAGGTTGAGGTGCAGTGGAAGAATGAGAAGAGGATGGTTGGAGGAGCAATGACTAGGAGCGGGAAAGATTGGAAGAAAGAATTTGGAGAGAGTGAAGAGGGGTGAAGGAATTGGGAGATGCGGATGATGATCAAGAGTGGGAGTCAGATGAAAGGAAATGTTGTCAAGAGTGTAAGTTGGCGCGCGCTGAGAGATGAATCAGTGAAAGGTGAGTGACACAAGAGGTAGTCGGAGATTTCCATTCAACAATAGGTTGATAAGTCTCTCATTGACCTCTTCCTTATCAAAATTAGGGTAGAAACAATCAAAACTACTTTTCTGATCAAGACACCACTTGTGAGGTTTGTCCTTGGATGGATCAAACTGCAAATTTACAAAAGTTTTCATCATTTTTATTTTCCAAATCCTGGTTTCAAACTGTTCTTTGATTGGACCTTTCCAGGAGTTCCAGGGTAGAGATCCCTCTTATTCCGTTTTATTGATGAAAAAATCAAGGGCTACCCCTTCAAACAACCTGGGTAGTCTTACAACAGCAATAGTATCAGGGATTTCATAACATTCAAGGGTATAGTCAATAAAATTGATGAATCTTATATGGTCTTTATTCTTCCAATTTAATAACTGGAGGGTTAGTAAAATTTATTTTAATATCTCTGGGATCATTTTTTGTCATACCTAATTCCAAATCAAGTTTGTTGCCTAATAATTCTATCTTATTGATGAAGTGGGTAGAAGGAGTATGTGTTATTTTCTTTACTTCTTCAGTGATGTAATCAACCAACAGAATAATCTCTTCTTGGATGGTGGAATAGGTGTTTTCTATGTCTTTTATTAGAGCCAGCTTATTCATACTCATATGGTCTTTTAGTTTCTTTACTTCCAACTCACTAATTTAATTTTGATTTTATTGGGATTGGATTTCTTTTTTGATGTTCAAATTCAATTTATCCAATTGTTCATACATGTTATCCAAGTTTTTGCTTACAAAATTGAAATTATGAGACACATTCACAGGAAAGGTATTGAAAGTAGTTACATCTATTTGTGATAAACTTTCTTCCATTTCTGGGCTAAGAATATTATGTTGTCCCAAACTTTTGGGTTTCTCAATTTCTGATGGGCTGAGGATCTCTTCTTTTTGGGGTATTTTCCCTTTAAGGAAGCTAATCAATCCCAATGATTCCAGTTCTGCACATAATTTACTAATTATTTTTTTGGGATCAACTTTTGAAGAGAAATTTGAGTCCTCTTTTCCAGAGAAATGGATTTTCTCATGCCCGGCTGATCCTCCTGGGTCTGAGCCAGCTTGAACTGTTCCCAGTAACTTATGTTCTCTGTCACTCATGCTTTGATTTGGTCCTCCCTGGCTGAGTCCAGCCAGGGTGGCATAGGTGGATTGGTATCTACCAGGGATGAAATGCTGGTTGAGGTAAAACTCTCCAATGTTGAGTTGGTTGATTTGGCAGCCATGGTTGTTGCTGCCCTCTTGTGTGACACTAGGGTCACGGTTTTGAGTCCCCTCATTTCACTTTCAACTGGTGTCCTTGTGCATGTAGGTTCCTCTGGGCAGAGATCCAAATGATGGGGCTCTACCACTGGCATGGGTGTTTCACTTATTTTGGAACATTGTAAAAAAAATATATAAGTTTTGTCAAAGCTTTTTGAAAACATTTTGGGACATTGTACAAAGAAATATATAATTTTTTTCAAAACTTTTTGAAAAAACTAAAAAAAGGGTGATGATGAATTCATGACCCTAAGTTATGTGGGAGTGAGGTAGGGCCTTACACTTCCCATTTGACCCGTGGGGGCCCATACACAACTCCAAAGCGTCTTTCCAAACTTGTACAACCCCTGGGGGGTTGTATACCTCCCATAAACAGCATTTTTGAGTTGTTTACCCCCTTAAAAATCAGTTTCAACCTGGTTATAGGGGTTGCGCCAGAATTTTTGGGACCCCCTGGACCACATTTGGGTTTCATCAACCCAAATTCGGTATCAATGCATACTATTTGGGACTATTGGACCATACCTAGAAATCATAAAGTGAAACTGCAAAAAAATCTTTGAAATTGTCCTTGTCCCACAAAGTACACTCTTAACCCACCTGTTGGAAAATGGAAAATTAAATTTTCACTTCCTTTTGGTTAACTTGATCTTTCTCAACTTGAAAGTGAGCAAAATTTTTAGTTGTTCAATTGAAAGTTAGATTGAACACTGAAGTACCATTGCATTTTTTGACATTATGGGAACAGTGGCAATCCCTCCTTTTTGTGAAATGGCTGCGTTGAAGGACTATATTGATAGTGCCATTAACAAAACTGTGGGGAAAGAAGGATTTGGGTAATGAAACATTGGAGGCTCAGATTGCATCCTCATCTAGGGTTAAAATTGAGGAGCAAAATGTTTTGCAAATGGATTTGACCTCTGGTGGTGAGTAAAATTTTATGTTACTCTGGCCTTTGCCTGATTTGATTCAATGGAAACTGATTTGCGGCTGTTAACTATGTAACTATGTTAATATGATGTAACCATTTAATTGGTTCCAGATCTACTTGACCCACCTCCTGTGAGAGCCTTTCTGAATAGGGAAGAGGCTTGAAAGTATTTTCAAACATGGGAAATGAAGCATGGCTACTCTTTCACACTTTTGAACTCAAATCTTGATAAATATGTGGATTTATCCTTTGATAGACATGGTTCCTACTCTGGTAAATTGCACACCAAATGGTCAAGGCAAACTCACACAAGCAAGGATGGTTACAATTTTTTAATCCATGAAATTCATAAAAAGGTAGACCCCTTGTTGAAAATCTCCTACAGAAACGGTCAACATAAACATCAACCATCTGAACACCCCTCAGTGCATCCTCAGCTCAGGAGAATCTCTGGTGCGGCCTTAGAGAATTTAAGAGAAGGCATGAATGATGGGATCAATACACTTCAACTCAAAATTAAATTGAGCAAGATTGGTAGCAGCAAGTATGTTGATGACCAAACAATTTAAAACACTAAGAAAAAGGTAGGGCTAGCCAAACTCAAGGGAAAAATTGTTATGGAGGTCCTTCTTGAAAAACTTGGTAATTCAGGTTTGTTTTATTGAGAAAAATTCAGTGGAGAGGGATACTTGGAGGCCTTATTCTTGGCACACCCTGATGCATTAAAGATTTTCAAAAAATCCCATCATATTGCTATTTTGGATTGTACTTATAAAACAAATAAGCACAACATCCCCCTCTTGCATGTTTTAGGAATGAAAGCCAACCAAAAAAAAAATCACAAAAGCCCTTTTTTCATAACAAAAGAAACTTTTGAATTCTACAGTTGGTTTTTAAATGCACTAAAGAAGCTGGCTTGTGATCCTGAGAGACTTCCCAAAGTCTTTGTGAGGTACCATCAAAAAGCTCTGATTTTTTCCATTGAATCTAGTTTCCCTGAGTCAAAAAGACAGTTTTTTTTGTGGCACTTGTCTAAAAACATACAGGCAAACTGTAAATTTTGCTTTAATAATGATGTTGAAGAATGACAAAGCTTTATGTCTCTGTGGGGGAAGTATGGGGCCTCAAAAACCAAGGAGGAAGCAGAGGTCAATGATGTGGAACTCAGATTAAGGGCCAAATCACTGCTTCTTCTGTTAACTTTCCTAGTTTTGAGTGCTTACATTATGACTTGTATAAAGGGTTTTTTTGGAAGACCAAGAGGGTGTGCTCAAGTATATTGAAAATAAAATCTTCTGTATCAAAGATACTTTTGTAATGGCTTGTACTTGCAAAAACCCTGACTTTGGAAATAAAACCACATCTTGGGTTGAAGGGGCCCATGCTACTCTCAAACAATTTGTTTCAAATTCTTCAGGAAACATGTTGAATTTTTGGTGAAACCTAGAGGGAACAGTTTCCAATTAAATCAAATCCATTCGGATTTCCCTTTACAACTCTTGAATAAAGTTAGGAATAGTTCTTCTCACTGAATTTTACTGTTGGGATAAAAATTTTCTTTTAGAGGAAATTAACCTTGCTGTGGAATAATTTGAGAAATTAAATCAGAACCATGATGGGCAAGTGTGCACTAAGTCATACTGCAAGACTATGGGTTTGCCCTTTTCCCACCAGATAGGTGACCTACTAGTGTTCAGAGGATCTGTTGTGCCTGAGGATGTTCATCCTCAGTTAAGGTTGGGTTATGAACCTTGAATCTCTTGTTGTGTATGTTGGTGATCTGTTGTGCCTGAGGATGTTCATCCTCAGTGGATGTTGGGTTATGAACCTTGAATCTCTAGTTGTGTATGTTTGTTTAAGTTGGATTGTTGGATTTTTCAAATCACTTTGTGATTGATGCTTTTTGATGGATGATTCCTACTTTACTAATGTTTGATCCTTTTGAATTTTGGAACTTAAATTTTGATGAAATGCTTAAAAATTCTCAGTTACATGAGAAGCTCAATGCAATGATCTTGGGATATCCTGAACAAGATCAACGTAAGCTGTTGAAGTACCTGATTCAGAAGACTGCAAATTATCAATCAAAGCCAAGACTTGAAGCAAAAGTCTTGTGATCAAGTAGAGATTGGCCAAGATTGACAGATGCCCACAGAGATCCTTCTTGATTTGAAAATTTTGAAAAGGGAATTTGACGGGCACCAAATAAGAAAATAAAAAAGATTTTAAGTTTTTTCTTTTGTGAAATGTCCATTTTTTTGGTTTAATGAACTGATTATGATATGAAAATTATTGTTAGTGAAATTCTGCAGGATCAGAATCTGAATTTCATAGTTCAGAGGAAGAAACTGAAATTGAATTAGCTTCACTTCATTTGGACTTGGAATCCTGTTCAGAGGAAGAAGACGTGCAGGAAGGGTCAACAGGAAGCTCATATTTGGTTAGTGTTGATTTTATTAACTAATTTTATTTGAATTTTGGCTGAGTTAGTTTAGATTATAGAAACACAAATTTCAATAACTCAATTAAATACCTGAGAAATTACGTAAGTTCTTGGGTGAGGTTTGGAATCCAATTGGTGAAGGGAATTATGGATTTAGAGTCATTGCTAAATTGCTTGGGTATGATTAAGACAGTTGGTTAAAAGTGAGAATTGAAATGATTGAAACATTTGAGAAACATAAAGCATTCTACATTAAGATGCTTGGTGGGGCAAAAGATGTAGAAAAGATTAAACAAAGACTTGATGTTAGAGACATCAATTAAAAGATTCCCTCTTCAAAATGGCTTACTAAGTTAGATATGGGTCAAATAATAGCAGACACATATTCCAGACCTATATTTTTCATTTCATTGGAGTCATTTTTTACTTATACTCCAATGAAAAAAGGTGTTACAGATCAATCAGAGCCTATTTATATTTCCTTTGTAAACTATAACCACTGGGTTCTATTAGTACTTGAGGGAGAACTGATTCTAATCCCACCCATTTTAGCAACTCCCGCTGCTTTCCTTTCAAAGAAAGCTTCTGGTTGGGTTGATCATCTCAAAGATCAACTGCACATTTATTCTAGATTATGAACTTCAATTGTAGACTTCATTTCATCATTGGGTTTCCATAAAACTTTTAATTCTAATGCAGCCAACTTGTACTTCTATTAATATAAAGTCCTATCAAATTTTGAACATCATTATGTTGAGTTTTTTGAGTTAACCTCATTATTTTTAGTGTTTTAAATCAAAATTAATTGGTAAGTAAGTTCAAATTTTGTTGGGCTGATCCCATCATAAGGAGTATTTTTAATGCTTGTGATGGGATCAGCTTAACACAAGTTGAACTTGTTTTTTTTTGGTTTTTTTACTTTAGGTCTGGTCAACTTGAACTTCTATTTTTTTGCACTTATAATTTAAAGCTTCTCCATAGAAGCTTTCATATTTAATTTAATATTTGATTTTTTTACTTTAGGGCTAGTCAAGTTGAACTTGTGTTTTTTGATTTTTTTTCTTTTTTAATTTTCTTTCAATTTTGATCAAAAAATCAACTGGTTTTTGATGTTTTGGTTTTCATCAGTTTTTTTTATTTTTTTCATTCATTCTTACTTATTTTTATTTTATTTTTTATTTTTTTGTTTTTTTTAACCAAAAAATCAACATTTTTTGATTTTTTGGTTTATTTCTGTTTTTTTGTATTTTTATTGAGTTTATTCTAGTTTTTTTTTTATTTATTTTTTTTGGCCCAAAATTCTTGCATTTTTGTGGCATGGAAAACAAATATATTCAAGTTGTGTACAACCCCACACGACTCAAATTTAGTTGTGTGTGGTTCCACACAAAACCAAACTGTTGTGTGGGGGCTACACAACTACAGTCAAGTCGTGTGGAGGCTACATAACTCAATCAGAATTGTGTAGCATGCCACACGGCCCATTTGAGTCTTGTAAACAACTCAATGTAAGAGCCACGTCTGGCTTGTCACTGAAGTCTCAAAAAGTAAGAGGACACTAGAAGAAAGCAAAGCTTTGGGAGACCTAATTCTAGAACCAAGACATGTAGGTTGAATTTCTAACTCAGAAGAGGAAAGAGGTCAGAGGTCTCTCTGTACAATCATGAATCTTCAGAGGGAAAATGAAGAAGGAGAAAGGAAGAAAGGAATCAGAAGGTTTACTCACCTAACTCAGCAGAGGAAAGAGGTCAGAGGTCTCTGCTGAGCCAGGCAGGGGAGTGGGTGAGAATGTGTATAAGTAGTAAGGAAAAGTATTATGTAATCCAGAATTTTTATGTGAAATCCAGAGGTGGGGGAGGGTTTCACACTCAAATGAGTTGTGAATTTAATATTGCCCCTAAAAAAATATACATAATAATATTTTTCATTTTTTTTTAATAATTTTTATTTAGTTCATAACTTACTTATAGTTACTTGGTTGGGGTCAATTCCATCCTTAGGGGGTATTTGAAGGGGATCAGAGTGGGTTCCAATCAAACCTTGGGACAAATCTAAGGGTTCACAGTGTGGGAGGTCCTTGGGTAATTCTGGGTCAATAAGATCACCAAAAACAAAATTTACTAAAAGGGAATAATAAAGATAAAAGTTTTTAAGATTTTTTTGTATTTTTACATGGTTTGGCAATAATTTTTAAAATAAAATAATTTGATACTCACTTTTGTTATTTTTCTTGTTTCTTCTTTTGTAGATAGAAATTTTTTTTGATATATTTTCCACTCCTTGTTCTGCCTCAATAAATAATTAAAATTGATGATTCTTTCAATTTCAAGCTCTTTTTCTTTTATAGATTTTTGCTTATAATAAAGAAGCTTTTCCTGTTGTTGCTTGGGAGTTATAATTATAGGCAAAAATTGGGAATTTTTTCTTCTTTTTTCTGTTTAAGAAGATTTAAATAATAATTGATCAACTCTCTATTGGTCTTTAGATCCACTGGAAAAATCAAAGATGAAAAATAAGTACTTTTACTTTCTTTTACAGAAAATTGACTTGTCCAAGAAATAAATAATTAAAAAATGAATTATTTAAGGATATTTCCAAGCCAGACCCCCAGTTTTCAGCTATCTGATACCAAGAACCTTGAAGTTGTTTAGCTACAGAGAGTGATAAAAATAATCAAATAATAATATTCAAATAAATGTGTAAAAAGCTCAAATAATAAATATGTTGATAGCTAGTGCAAGGTTTAAATGGTTTGGTAAAAGAATTTTTGATATGTTATAAAAGAGGGGCCACAGTATTATGATACTGGGTATCTTTACAGAAAAGCAACCTCTTTTCAAGGGGCCTCCTTGGGCAGTTTGAAAACCTTGGAATAATGGTGGGTTGCTTTTAAGGACTTATCCAGCTAGTATGGCTGGGAAAACAGCACTCAGGCCAAGGCAGGAAGGAATTAACTCACTTCTTGGATTGATAATTCATAGAAATCCTGAATAGATTCAGATGAAGGGTTTCAGGGAAAAGTTGGGGTTGATTGCTGACTAAACTTCAATGAATAAATAATGGTTTCAGAAATAAGTCTACTATAAATCAGACAGGGCCATAAATAACTTTCCTAAATCTTTTAAGCACTTGATCACGGATGGAAAAGCTTCTGGACAATAATCCACAAATTTCCAGGTAACTGGGGAAAAATAAGCCTGACAAAGGTCTTTATAAATACCTTTTTTGGGTGAAAAAGAGCCTCCTCAGGGCGTGTAGAGAGGGTAAGGCTCAATTTCTGAGGCTAGAAAGCCAGCAAGGGCAGTTTTTGCATGTCCTTAAGGTTCTTTCAATCAGGTTACCTCAGAAATGCGTGACCTCTGCCTTTTTTGAGCTGCAGGATCTGTTAATGTGTTAGTTTATCATTTTGTTCACTCAGCATGTATCTTTAAGTTGCACTAATGATATTTGACTAAATTGATCAGATGTGTATATTTATTAGTTTTCCATCATCTCCTGATCACATTGAAATTTTTAATAATCTTTGGCAGAACCTCTTGATATTTTTTTGTGATCATTAAAGATCAGGATCAGTGATTGTGGTGGTGGTTCTCAATATTTGTTTCTTAATTCAAGATACTCAAAAATTTATTATATAATGATTCTATTTGATATTTTACGTTTCTATAATCTCTTTGATGCATGTATCACATTATTACATATTCCTGGTTGATCCTGCTGGGTTGTAGCTGTTATTGGGGCTACCTTTGGTTATTGATCCTTTCTGACGCATGGAGAAGTCTGATCTGTTGCATGCTGGCATTTGAGCTAATGCATGCGCTTTTGGATGGTGTATGCTTATAGGGGATGAATCAAGGGCGCAGACGGTGTGTAGGGATGCAGGACTGCGGGGGGAATGGTGACAAAACATATTTTTGCTTTTAACTCCTAAAATATACACAACACCTCAGTTTTGACTAAAATTTAGGTGTAAAACCCATATGTGACAATAATTTTTGAATTTTAAAATGGCCAAAAAGTTCCATAGTGGTGCCGTGACTTTTGGTCACCTTCTGTTTATTATTTACAACATGAAGGAGTTAGAATTCAAAGATGGAGTTGGTAAGTGACCATACCTAATTTTGGGTGTGTAATCCATTTCTGTAATAATATTTTTTGATTTCCTAATCATTCTTTTTTTATATTAATATTTTTATTCATTTTTTTATTTTTTTACTTTGACAGATTGCTCTGTAAATATTAGCAAGCTGGAAGCTCACACCAATGGTCCTTCCAAAGCTTTGACATCTCCACTCCATACCTTCAATCCCCAATCAACAAAGTGGTATATGTTGATTCACTTGTAGAATTCTGTCATGAACTGGCCATTAAGGCTATTCAACTAAAAAAATCCCTTTGGGCAAACATCAAGCCGCACGTTTTTGATGGAAGTTTTCCAAGAACCTACTTTACAGACGCTGTTTTCACAGCAACTGTATCAAACAGACCATGCACAGGGGGGGAATTAATTATTCACACTAATTTGTGAAATGAAAAAGCCAGAAATGTTTATTTTTTTTTGAGAAATAATATGAAAATGAATCATTTCAATTAAACTTGAACCATTTTGAATCAATATACATATTACAAAGATTAAAAATTTCTTACCCTTCATTTTTGAATATAGATGAATCTCTGCCTCAAAATGAAAAGAAAAATACTCAGAAGGCTTTCAGATTTTTTGCTCTGTCATTTTCAAAATTTGATATTTCATCTTTTTTGGTTTTTTCTTTTCTTTTTGAGGCCTCAAATCATTCATCAGATCAAGATGATTTATTCAATGAATTGTTTTATTTTATTTGGAAATTTTAATTGGATTTCATCAATGGGATGATCCCCTCCTCAAAACCAAAAAAAAAAAAATCACAAAATTCTGGAAGCTCTAAAAAAGGAAAAGATTCAAATTGAGTCATACTGCAGAACTTGAATAGCATCAGAAATAATTTCTGCTTGAACTTTATTATTTCTCAGATATCCATCTGGATGATTCAATGAAAGTATCATCAAACCCACAAGAAATTCAACTTAATCTAATTTGCTTTTCCCATGAATGGAAAAATTGAATTTCATTTGTTGTGTATGAAAAATTTTTCATAGTGCCATTGTGACTCTTCCCTAAAATTCAATATGTTAAAAATAAAATTAAATGCAGAAGAATTTTTTCATTTTTTATCTTTATGAAACATATATTTTGGAGTATTTTATACCTTCTTGTATTATTTTTCAAAAAGTTCTAGTTTGATTGTTTTACTCATCAATCAAGTTCCACCTTAAAGAAAAGGTGCTAAAATAAATTATCATACAGTTTTAATTAAGGGTAATGATAAATTCATGGCCCAAATGAGCCGTGTAAACAACTCATTTGGGCCATGTGGCACGCCAGATGACTACAATTGGGTTGTGTAGCCTCCACACACCTTGACTGTAGTCGTGCGGCCTCCACACACCTTGACTGTAGTCGTGTGGCCTCCACACAACAGCCCGGGTTGTGTGGAACCACACCCAACTACATTTGAGTTGTGTGGGGTTGTGCAAAACTTGAATGTAGTCGTTTCCCTTGCCAAACAACTACAAGTATTGTGGGCCCAAAAAATAAAAAATAAAAAATAAAAAATAAAAAATAAACTAAAATAAACTAGATAAAAATAAAACAAACTAATATAAACTAAATAAAAATAAACTAACATAAACTAAAATAAACTAAAATAAACTAAAATAAACTAAAATAAACTAAAATAAACTAAAATAAACTAAAATAAACTAAAATAAACTAAAATAAACTAAAATAAACTAAAATAAACTAAAATAAACTAAAATAAACTAAAATAAACTAAAATAAACTAAAATAAACTAAAATAAACTAAAATAAACTAATATAAACTAAAATAAACTAAAATAAACTAAAATAAACTAAAATAAACTAAAATAAACTAAAATAAACTAAAATAAACTAAAATAAACTAAAATAAACTAAATAAAAATACAAAAAAACAGAAATTAACCAAAATATCAAAAAATTTTGATTTTTTGGTTAAAAAAAAAAAAACAAAAAATTAAAAATTAAAAATTAAAAATAGGGCATTATTTTTTTCAAAAATCCAATGCTTTATTTCAGACATTTTCAAATTGTCCTGTGGTTGCGCCCCTTTGATATTTCAGGCAAAAATAATTTATTTCACGCATTTTTCAAGAATTCATTTTTTTTGCATTCTTACTCTGAATCCCTGTAGCAGGGGTTCTTCAACCCCTAACCAAAATCTCTGTTAATTTTGGAGGCATTAGAACCCCTTCCAAAATGCAATTAAAAAATCAAAAAAATTCCATCAAAACAAACTTTTGCGTTGGTTTTTATATTTTTATATTGGCTATTTTGATTTTTTTTTTTTTGGTTATTTCAGCTTTCAGAAATTTCAACCAATATTCAAAGAGCTTTCAAAGAATTTTTTCATATTGTTTTGGATGTATCCTTTCACCTCAAAAAATTCCTTCAAAAAAGTCAAATTTCTCTTTGGACATTTGAATGGTTTTATTTTCCTTTTTTTCATTGTTTTGGGTTATTCAAGCTATCAGAAATTGAAAACAAAAATTCAAAGAGCATTTAAATATTTTTTTCAAATTTTTTAGATTTATTATTATACCTCAAAAATTTACATCAAAAAAGCAGGAATTTCAAAGAATTCAATTTTCTCATTGGACTTTTGGATCCTTTTGTTTGATTTTTTGATTCATTTTTTTGATTTTCTAAAGCTTTTATAAATTTAAAACATCTTCTAAAGAGCTTTTTAAATTAAAAAACAGAATTTTTGGATGTCATTTTTTACCTTTAAAAATTCCATCCAAAAACAAAGAAATTTGAAAAATTCACTTTTCTCACTTTTTTTTGAATCCTTTTGTTGGCCTTTATAATTGATTTTTTTGGTGATTCAACTTTTCAGAATGTTAAAAAAACAAAAAAAAATTCATTAATAATTTTTAAAGATCATCTGATTGTATGGATACACCTTACAAGATTCATTCAAAAAATTATAAATAAAGAACAAATATAGATAAAAATATAGATAAAAATATTAAAATTTATTCAACTATGATTGGTTTTATGTTTCTACTTGATTTTCTTGGAGGGAAAAAAACATCATCAACAAGATCCAAATTTCTCTGAACAATGGTTTCCAAATATTTGGAATGCTTTATAACAAATCTTTCAGCCTTGTGGATGCCAAGATCCTTGCTATCCTTTAGCTACCAGAGGTGATAGAATAAATAATAAATATATTATTTAATAAATGCAGCCAAAATCCGTAAAATATTTGGATTAAGCTTATTGCAAGGTTAATTGGTTTGTTTATGGTTCATTTTTATAAATCAATATGAATAAATTGATTATTAAATATTTTTATAGAGGGGCCACAATTATATTGGGGATCTTTAACACCTCTCTTCAGGGATTTCAGTATGAAAACATGTAGTCCTTGTTACTTTGGGCTCTTTAGTTTAAAGGATATTTTACCCAAAGATAATATGTATATAAAATAAACGGTAGAGTGGCAGAGCCTTGTAACCAAGCTGCCACGACAGAGAAATGATAATAAAACTCACTGTTATATTATTAAATCTATAGGGTATCTGTTTGGGACGTGCACTGATGGGTTAAACCTGTATACTGGGGTTATAAGGTTGTTCAGCATTTTTAATTGATAAAAAGAGGTTGAGGATGGATTTTATTGATCAGAATGAGCCATAAATCACTTACTTATCTCTTATAAGTACTTGATTACCTTGGCGTGGTGTCTGGATATAAATATAACTGGGTCTCTGCCCATCAATATCCTCAAAAGAGCTCTTTATTTATAGCTTTTGGAGTCCCAATATTATCCTTCTGAGGGGTACAGAAGCTCAAAGGGACGGAAACTAAGGCTAGAAGGGTAACCTGTGGTAGCCTGTCACCTGTTCTTGGTGCTATAGCACGGGTAGCATCTACTTCCTCAGGGTATGGGAATTATTCTACTTTATAATTGATATTAGGATGTGTGAATAACACTAATCTTTCCTATTTATGTATTACTTAATTAATTATCCTTAGTAAATTTTCCCAGTAATTTAATAATTATTTCAATAGAAATTTCTACGGACATCCTGATGTCAGGTGGGTTCTCATTATGTATTAAATAACTGGAGTAAAGTCATGATATTGATTTTACTCCTTATTTTCGAGTTTCAGTTGATTTACTAAAATAATTACTTAAAAATATAAGTCATGTGAATTCATGTGATATTTTTACATCATTAGTTTTCTTAGTATGTCACAAAGAAAATGATGTCTAGGAATTTTCATAAAAGTATATCAAAGTATTTTAATATATTTATAGAAGTTTTCATTGTCTTATTTTCGACATTCTTGCCACTTTGAATTATATTTAATAAAAAATATGTATGAGGGTTATTTAAGTATTTTTATATAATATTATGTACTTTTAGACTATTTCCTATCCACAGGAACATTTATTACATATGTAGAATGTTCCCGTGTGGGTTGTAGCATGTTTACACAGTACCTAAGCTTCTCAGGCCGCCTGTCACTTTGTCAACCCATAGTCCCACGGCTGCGTACTTGTCAGATGCCCGGGGCTGCATAAACAATCTTGACGGAGTGACAGGGCTGTATCTCAGCCCAGCACGGGTGCATTGGCTGCTGCGGCTGCATGCAGGAATTATGACAAAACACATTTCCGTCCTTAACTCCTAAAATATACCCAACACCTCAATTCTGACTAAATTTTAGGTTTGAAACCTATACGTGACAATACGTGTGAAATAATTAATTGTCCAAAAGCTCAATGGTGGTGCCATGGTATTTTGGTTTTCTTTCCTTAATTATTTAAAAATATAAGGAGTTGGATTTCAAGGGTGGGGTCAGTAATTGACCCTACCTAATTTTGGGTGGAGAATCCATTTCTGTAATAATATTTATGGTTTTCCTACTCCTTCTTAGGTTAGTTTTATTATTATTATTTTTATGTTATTTTTGTGACTTTTGCAGCTTGCTCTGCAATAGTAGCAAGCTGACAAAATCTTTTCCAAAGTAGATCTAACCTGGGAGCTGGCCAATGATCAGACTTGAACTATAATGAGACTATATGTTTGGATTTTTCTAAAAGAATGAAGCAAATAGGAGAAATTTTTCAAATTTGGAGTGGGAGTGGGATTCAGAGTAAGATAAGTGCAAGTCATTAAAGAAGAAATCAGAACCACTGGACACTTATATGTTTCAGCCAGAAGGAAACCATGGCATGGAAATTTCATCCACATATTTATAGGAGCTGGGCCATAAATGTGGTTTAATTTCCTTCTTAATTCTTGGAAATTTTCACCCCAGATATCATGCAGTAATCTTGGTTCTTTGAATATTGGGTTGGAATCAAGCTATTTCACTATTTCTTTCCTGACTTCAATCCAGTCTTCTGAGTTCCTCCCCAAAAAAATTCCTGCTGCTCTAGAGCCACAGTTCCCATCCCCTAGGACATCTTGAGCATGTGATATATGTGGAATGACTTATTTTGGAGAAATAAAATCTTTAAATCGGGACTAAAACAAAAAATTAGAATTTTTTATAACAGAAAAGGAGCATCACCATCTTCATAGGACACCTTGTTCTGCTTGATTCTTGTCCCAGGATTATATTCAGGAGAACCAACCTGCTTATTCACAATGGTCCCAGTTTTTTGCTAGATCTTTAAAATTTATTTTAAAATTCTCAAATCTTGAAACAGCCAAAAAAATTAGTCAAAATGGCAATCATAAGGATCCAAAGGTCCAATGAGGAAATTGAATTCTTCAAACCTTTTGCTTTTTTGATGTAAATTTTGATGGTAAAATAATGCATCCAAAAAATCTGAAAAAAATATTTAAATTCTCTGTAACTGTTTGTTTATATTTGCAATAGCTTTATTCAACCAAAAGAATTAAATAAAAAAGAAAATAAAAGGATTCAAATGTCCAAAGAGAAATTTTTTTTTTTGAATTTTTGTGTTTTTTGAAGGAATTTTTTAAGGTGAAAGGATACATCCAAAAAATATGAAAATAAAAATTGAAAGATCTTTGAATTTTTTCAATTTTTCTGGTAGCTGAAATAACCAAAAACAACAATTAAAATAGCCAAAATAAGGATGCAAAAACCCATCCAAAAATCTGTTTTTACAGAATTCTTTCATTTTTTGATTGCATTTTTGAAGGAGTTCTAATGCCTCCAAATTAACCAAAGAATTTTTTTATGGGCTTGAAAAGTCGTGGTATGGGGCTGAGAATTCAGAATTCAAAAAAAAATTCATGAAGCATGTGTGAAATAAAGTATTTTTGCATGAAATATCACAGGGGCGCAACCGTGAAAAGACATCAAAATTCTAGAAATAAAGGGTTGGATGTGTGAGAAAAATAATGCTCTAAAAATAATTATAAATAAATAAATGAAAACAAAAAAACAAAAAATACTGAAGACAACCAAAACACCAAAAATTAGATAAACAATTAAAGAGTCTATGGAGCAGCTCTGAATTATAAGTGCCAAAAAATAAAAGTTCAGCTTGACTAGCCCTAAAGTAAACATTCCAAAAAATACAATTCAACTTATTAAGCCCTAAATTCAAAACCCCAAAATAAGACCAGTAACTTGACAAGCCCTAAAGTAAAAACACCAAAAAAAACAAGTTCAACTTTTGTTAATCTGATCCCATTGTAAGAAGTAAAAATAATCCTTATGATGGGATCAGCCCAACACAAGTTGAACTGACTTACCAATAAAATCTCATTCAAAAAAATCATCATAATGATGTTAATTCAAAACACTCAACATAATGATTTTCAAAATGTGATAACCCTTTATATTAATAGAATTGCAAGATCAGCATCATAAACCAAACCCAAATCATCAAATTCAAAATGATGTCTATAAATTAGAATACAACTAAAATTGATTTTTTAGGTGATCAACCCAACCAGAGGCTTTTTTGGAAATCATGAAACATGGTTTGGAAACTATGGGCGTGATTGGAATCACATCTCCCTTCATTAAAAGCTGGAACCAATGGTTATTATTAACAAATGAAATGAATATTTGGTCTGATGCTTCTTTTACCCCCATTTTCATAGTAGTATAAGTGCAGCATGAATCCAATTAAATGAAAAATATTGGTCTTCCATAAGTATCTTCTATTATTTTATTTTCTATTATTAGACCCATATCTAACTTTAAAAGCCATTTGGAAGATGGAATATTTTCATTGATTTCATTAAAATCAAGTCTTTGTTCTGTGTTTTCAACATCTTTACTGCCACCAAGGATCTTATCATAGCATGTCTTATTTTTCCTCAATTTTTCAAGAATTCCTTTCCTTACTTGAAACCATCCATTCTCATAAGAACCAAGTGATTTAGCATTGACTCTAAATCCATAATTCCCATCACCAACCAGATCCCAAACCTCTCCCAATAGCTTATGTCAGTTATCAGGTATTTGATTGAGTTAATTTACTTCCTAAAATCAAAAATTAGTTAGCCAAAATTCTAATCTCATTAAAGGAAACAACACTCACCAAAGATTAGCTTCTGTTTGAATCCTCCATTTCTTCATCTTCCTCCTTCAAAAAGGAATCTGATTCCAACAGAAGGGACCCTAATGAACTTTCAGTATCTTTTACTAAACTATGAAAATCAGATGACAAGCCTTCCTTGCACTACAGAAATAATTTTCCCATCAGTTCATCAAACAAAAAAAATTAACATTTCTAAAAATAAAAGACTTACAATATTTCATCTTTTTTTATTTGGTGCCTTTCTAATTCTCCTTTCCCACTTAAGTAGCTTCTCAACATGTTCAAATTGACCAGTATCTCTCCAGGTATCTTTCAATTTTGGATGGCCTCTGCTTGATTGCAACACTTTAGGTTCAATTCTTGGCTTTGATTTATATTTTGCATTCTTCTGAATCAAGTACTTCAACAGCCTGCAATGATCTTGTTCAGGATATCTCAGGATCATTGCATTGAGATTCTCATGTAACTTAGAATTGTTGACCATTTCAGCAACATCAACCTTTCAAAATTCAAAAGGATCAAATATTAGTGAAGTAGGAATCATCATTAAAAAAGCATGCATCAAAAATAATTAATCAAAAAGCATTAATCAAAAAGCATTAATCAAAAAGAATTAATAAAAAAGAATTAATCAAAACTAATTAATCAAAAATAATTAATCAAAAATAATTAATCAAAAAGAATTAATCACAAAGCATTAATCAAAAAGCATTCATCACAAAGCATTAATCAAAAAGCATTAATCAAAAATAATTAATCAAAAAGCATTCATCCCATTGGACCAACCTACAGAACTATAACATCAAGTTTCATAATCCAACCTCCACTGAGGATTAACATCCTCAGGCACAACCAATCCTCTTGACGCTATTAGGTCACCTATCTGGTGGGAAAAGGGAAAACCCATAGTCTTGGAGTATGACTTGGTGCACACTTCCCCAACATGGTTCCACTTTAATTTCTCAAATTGGCCCACAACAGGTTTAATTTCCTCTAAAGACAAATTTAATCCCAATTTTAACAGTTCAGTGGGAAGAAATATTCCTATTGTAATTTGAGAGTTTTAAAGGGCATCCTGAACCAATTTGATTTGATTTTAAAATGTTCCCTCTAGGTTCCACCAAACATCCAACATGTTTCCCAAAGAATTTTCAAGGAATTGTTTGAGAGTAGCATGGGCCCCATTCAACCCAAGATGTGGTTTTATTTCCAAAGTCAGGGTTTTTGCAAGTCCAAGCCATTACAAATGTCTCTTTGATACGGAAGATTTTATGATCCATATACTCAAGAACATCCTCAAAGTCTGCCAATAAGCACTATACAAGTCACAATGTAAGCAACCCAAAACTAGGAAGATCAACAGTAGAGGCAGTGATTTGGCACTTAATCTAAGTTCTGAATCATTGAACTCTGCCTTCTGATTTGTTTTGGGGGCCCCATACATAGCCCACAGAGACATAAAGCTTTGCCATTCTTCAACATCATTATTAAAGCAAACTTTACAGTTTGCTTATATGTTTTTAGACAAGTGGCACTGAAAAGACTGTCTTGTTGACTCAGGGAAACTTTGTTCTACATCAAAAATCAGGGCTTTTTCACAGGCTTTCACAAAGACTTTGGGAAGTCTCTCAGGATCATAATCCATCTCCTTCAGTGCATTTATAGACCAACTGTAAAATTCAAACATTTCCCTTTTTATAAAGACAAGATCTTTTGTGAAAGTCCTTTGGTTGGTTGTAATTCCTAAAACATGCAATAGCAGGATGTTGTACTTATTTCTTTTTATAAGTACAATCCAACATAGCAATATTATGGAATTTTATGCAAAGCTTTAATTACTCAGGGTTGGACAAGAATAGGACCTCCAAGTGACCCTCTCCACTGAATTTTGCTCAATAAACCCAACCTGAATTACCAAGTTGTTCAAAGAGGACCTCCATAACAATTTTTGCCTTTATTTCTTCAAGCACTACCTTACGCTTAGTGTTATAGATTTTTTGGTCATCAACATATTCCTGCCATCAATCTTGCTCAATTTTCTCTTCAGTTGAATAGTATTGAGCCCATCATACATGCCTTCTTTTAAATTCACTAAGGCCATCCCAGAGATTCTCCTCAGGTGAGGATGCACTGAGGGGTGTGGATATGGTTGATGGTTATGTTGATCATGTCTGTAGGAGATTTTCCACAAGGGGTCTGCCTTTGTGCAACTTGCACATATTAAAAACTTGCTCCAAACCTCCCTTGTGTGAGTTTGCCTTGGCTGTTTGGTGGGAAATTTCCCAGATTAGGAACCATGTCTATCACAGGCTAAATTCAAATATTTACCAATCTTTGAGTTGAAAACTTTCAAAGAATAACCATTCTTCATTTCCCATGATTGAAAATAGTTTTGTGCCTCTTCTCTAGTATTAAAAGCTCTCACAGGAGGTGGGTGAAGCGGATCTGTCATATTTAGATATTCATAGTTCATTTTCTATCAAATTAAATGAGGCAAAGACCAGATTAACATAAAATGTAACTCGCAACCAGAGGTCAAGTCAATTTTTGAAAAATTTTGTTCCTCCATCGTCACCCTAGACAAGGATGCAATGGGGGCTTCCAATGATTCATTACCCAATTCCTTCTTGTCTGCAGCTTTTTTAATGGCACTACCAATGTAGTCCTTCAATGCAGCCATTTCATAAAAAGTAGGGCTTGCCACTGTTCTCATAATGCAAAAGAAAATAAAACAGTACTTCAGTATTCAATCCAATTTTCAAGTGAAAAAATAAAAAATTTTCTCACTTTTGAGTTGAGAAAGATCAAGTTTATTGAGACATTTGTTTGAATTTTCACTTTATTTTCAATTATTTGGTTTGCAGTTTCACTTTATTTCACTTCATATTCACTTTAGTTTCACTTGCAGACTGCTAGGTGTGTTCCAACAGTCCCACATAGTATGTGTTGATCCAAGAATCCAAATGTGGTCCAGGGGGTCCCAAAAATTCTCAAACAACCCCTGGGGGGTTGTGCGTGTTTTAAAAGACCTTTTGGAAGTGTGTAGACGTGTGTATGGGCCCCCACGTGTGCTTTGGATGCATCTATGGGCCCTCATGCATCCATTGGGCTGTGTAGGGACTTACACAACTCCAACACAAATTGGAGTTGTGAATTTATCATCACACTTTAACTAAATGTATGATTTTTTGGGACTGGAAAATTTGGCCTCAAAAATTTTTCTAAAAATCAAACAACAGTTTTTTCCCAATTAGTTTGAGGACTTACTTTCCCCCCCCCCTCCCCTGTACACCTACTGGAACGGAACAATTGCCATGGCAATCTGGCTCCATTTTGAAATGGACTTGTTGTGAGTAACAATGAAAAGACCCTTGAAGACTTAAAACCACAAATGACTTCCTGCTTTAAAATCAAGTGGCAAGAAAAATGTGATAGGATTTTCAAACTAAAAGTCCAACCAACTAACATGGGCCTGCAGCTCTGGACCAATGCAATCTGGGGGGTTGAATATCACCATTAAAAAACTGGCTTCTAAATTGTTCTAAATGGCTGCCCAATATCCTGGTCATCAAAACAACAAAAAACCATGGCAACTGCTAATTGTAACAATTAATTTTTTTCTATTTGGATTGCTGTTCAATCTTTTACTTCTATACATACCATCACACACAAATTGTTTGCATTTTTGGGACTTGGGTATCCCATGGCTACTTGGCTGCATTGCTGTCACTCACAGTTTGACAGTGACCTGGAGAATTATACTTATACCTTCTCTGTGTCCCCTAGCTATGATACCTTACCAATGTCCCATACTAAGTCACTACATCCTTCAACTGATTCTTATATTTGCTGTGATAATTGTGCAGCAGTACTAGTGGAAAATGATAATGGCTTGCTCTCTAGAATGTGCTGTATTTCTTTTAATTTCTTCTTCATAAACAATACTATATGTTGAATAAAGCTGCAACTCACATGGATAAATACAAATTATCAATTAGCCAAAGTGATGACCAAAAGACTGTGACCCAAAAAATAACACAACTTCTGTGTGTGTTTCTTTATTTCTGATCAATTCATTTGTTTGGTTTATTTCTGTCATAAAGCCTTGTTTGTGGGGGTTTGTTTTAGTGTCAGCAAAACCAACGATGTGATATCACAAAATAACCTATCACAAAATCTGTGACATGTGTATATAGGATATTACCTTCAATTGCGCGCACAGATGAAAAATAGGTGTATAAGAGTCAGCAACCCATCATTTTTTTAATGGTAGTTTTCAGCAAGATACCCCAATCTCAAACACACCGTTAAAAAATAAAAACCCACTTATTTCACATCCAGCATGTCAGAGTTACCTGGAAATAAGTGGGTTTTTTCCAAATGGTATATAACATCTGTAATCAGAGATTCCAACCAACCTGTTTATCAAATCACCCCTTGCTCTCAAAATCACTCATACCACTGTTTTTCTCATCCAACTCAATACCTTTGAGAAACTCATCCTCAACCACCTCTCCCTGCATTTCAAGCTCAAGTTCAAACTTAAATTGCTGTCACAACTGCCCCAGAAGTGCAAGGGGCTGAGGGAACAGGCACTACTGCTCACAGAACTCAGGATTGAGAGATGAGATAGATTGCAATGGAGATACATAGAGTAATGAAAATGATAAGCAGAAGGAGAATCCAGGAGTAAGTCTCTGAAGGAGATTTATAGTTGAATCCTATAAGAGTAACACCAGAGGGATAGGTGAGATTAGTAATGTAGGCTGGTTGGCTTTCTTGTGCTGAGATGACAACTATTGGAAGGGACCAACAAATAAGAAGTAGTATCCAAATTCCTTGAGGTGAATTAGTCCAGGAAGGAAGGAGAGGCCAGTATATGTGAGATCTGGAGGGAGGCCTTGAGGAGGGATGACTGGTGCTGTGGCTTCAATGCCCCATGGTATTAAATGTTGATCAATTGGGCTTGAGGCTGTAGCTTGACAGATTGAGTAATAGGCCTGTCCAGAAAGGTGTGGCATGTACTGAACTGTAGTATGGGTTGTCCAGCCAGTAGTATGTACTATGTTTTTACAGTATTTACTTCTCATACCAGATAGAGTTGAAGGAGAGATTAGGATGCACCAAGCCATAGAGTGAGTGTGTGTAAGCCTTGTAGATTTTCTAGGAACTGCAGGTAATGCAGGAGGATACTTCAGGAGGTGCAGCATGTAGATCCAGGGCTGAGGGTTGATATTACTGAAAATTGAGTCTGGCTGATGTTTGAGTTTAGCTGCAGAGACTGAGTCAAGTTGTGTTCATGACACTTGCATCCCAAGATCACCATATGTTGCCTGCTAACTCAGATCCAACTCCAAGACTCCAACTGCAGAATCTCTCACCTCTTGTTGGTCAACAAGACCCTCATCAATCACCAAGAACCATCATAGAATGAGATCATAAATAATATATCATTGGAGGCCTCCTTTCAAGGGTTTGATTGACCAAAACAATGTTTGACCCCAAATTTTTGTGTTCCTAATTACAAGGCACCCAGGTTCCTACCCCCGCATCAATCACCCATGAACATCATCCTCATAATAAAAAAAAAAGAAAAAACTTGGAGCAACTGGTATGGTGGAATTATATAGTCTTGAACTAGGAACTGCATTTTGGATGAAATCTCATCTTCTGGTGCAAGACAGGCTCAGCATTAGTTGAGAAACAGGCTCAGAAATGGCTTCTGTGGGCTCAGAATTCACTGTGGGGCATCTGGGCTTTTCCCCAAGGAAGCAGACCAAGAAACAAAGCATATCCGGTTGGGTTTGGCAATGTAGGCAGGGGATGATTATGTGGGGGCTATACGGGGAGGAAACCAAAGGCACACTTGTCAGGCAGATGTAGGTAGGTGCAGGGGGGCTCCAAGTAGGGCACGGGGAGTCCATGTCATGATAAGGACAAACTCAGATAGATTTAATGGCAGGTGGGGGGCTAGGGTTGTAGAGGGTGAAACTTAGGCTTATGTTCTTAGTTGTTAGTATATCTGGGTTAGGGTTGATAGGTAGGTTCCTATACCTCAATCTCAACCCCAATTTTTAGATAGACCATGCCATATGGAGACCAGCTCCTGATAAAACTGGATGGCAGAGGAAGGATATTTCTCATCTCTGACTCTTTATAATTTTTTTCACCCTAATCTCTTTCTGGTAGTTGTTTTAAAGTTTTTCTCAACTCCTTAAAGACGCTTGCAAACAATAAGTTCCAAACTGAGGACAAATTTAAGGGGTATCCACCTCTTGTTTCCACAACATAATGGTGGGCAGGCGGCTAGGGCTGTAGGGGGTGGGACTTGGGGTCATGTTCTTAGTTGTTAGTATATCTAGGTTAGGGTTGAGAGGGAGGTCCTTATACCTTTCTCTCAACTCTGAGTTGTAGAGGGAGGATATAGCATACCAGGAGGAACACCAGATTTTGAAGGAAGGAAGGAACTCATCTCTCTCTCTCTCTCTCTCTCATTTTTAGTTGAAAAGGTGCACTCCAATCCTTACAGATGCAAGGGAACATCAACTTCCAAATCCAAGGGAAAACTTTGCGGGTTATTCACCTATTTTTTACACACTGGTCTTTTAATTTTCACTTGATCCTCATATCTATCTATAATTTCATCAGATATACCTAAAAAAAAAAACAAGATCTAAAAACCATGATAATAAATGGTGATGGTGTTTCACCAGTTTGAGTTGGCTTAGTTGTTCTACTGGCAGCTATGGATGGGAGATCTAGATTTTCTCCTTGATTGATCAATGCTCAGGGTGATATTGTAAAAAATAGAAAAATAGAATGAAAAACCTTTGCCTATCATTGGGGCCATGTCTTATTTGCAGACCTTCAATCTAGTGATTGAGAGTTTGAAGCACTGAAATTTAATTCTTGAGTTTAGTATGCACATACTTCTTCCAGAGAGAAGATGAGAGCACAAAAACTTGGATTAATCATCAAACCAGTTGTTTTTCAGTCCTGGGATCAAGTTTGAGTGATCTTATCAGGTTGCTTGAACTCCAAAAACATGAAAAATTCATCTAACAACCCCAAAGTCCATGCCATCCCAATTCCTATCTTATCAAGTGTTGAGAACAACTTGATCATTTCACAACATTGAAAGGCAGGAAGGGCTTGGGGAGGCTAGGATGATTTGAGATTTTGTGTAACTCTGTTTCAAATATGACTTTCACATAGTTTTCTACATAGATATGAGGCCAGTTGGTAAAAGAAGATGATCAAGAGTTTAAGTCCAATAAAAAAAATTCCATACAAGATATGACTAATCAGAGCATCTGTATCAGTCTACCAGCCCCACTTCCCCCCCTCTTTAAGGTTCAGTTTGAGCATATTCCTTGGCTCTAAAAAATTTTCAGCAAGGCCTCCTTTTTTTTGTCACACACAGCTCTTGAAGCAAAGGACAAATGGAAATAAGCTTGCTGTTGTTTCTCAATTTTCTCCTCAAGCTTGGGGGGAACACATTTTGAGGTCCCCAAATGTTGCATGCCAAAGCAGCAAGGGTTTGGATCAACAAATTAGTACTACTCAATTGACTAAACCACTAGGGAAGACTTGAGACAGATGAGCATGGTAGATGTGGTATTGCCAACCAGTCACAGCTGCTGAGCTTCAATTGGCAGCCTTTTCCAACCCCGGAACAATTTTCCAGGTGCCTATACATGCAAATTGGGTTATAATCTACAAGTAAGTAAGAGACACATGAGGTGATGGGATGATTGATGGTATATGCTGGATTGACCATATACAACATAATGGTGGATCCTGTTGCCAAGATCAAGTTGGTCATTCTTTGGATCCTTCAATTGAGACCAATGATCCAAGTTTGAGGAGGAGGCAGTGGTGGTAGACCAAGGATCAGCCGGATGTGGATGGATCCTTATTAGATGTGGGGTATTTACCATGGTTGGGATAATTTGACAGATGTGGGGGTACATATGAGCAAGGATGATAATGATTGGGGATTGGATCATCCCAGTTGGGTTTTCTGGTCTTCCATGGCACCAGATCAGTCAACAAGCTTCAAGACCTCTAAGCTGGCAACAAGTTGTCATTCTTGAAGTTCAATAACATCTTCATCTCATGATTTTTGATCCTAATTGGAGAGTTCTTGGATGCTGCTTTGAGAACTTGGTTCACACTGGAAAAGAATTGATCTGTTTGTTCATGTTTGATGTCAGCAAAACATTCAAACATCCCATCTTGGACAGATTGACTAGGAACAAATCAATGATCAGGTTGGATGATAACTAATGGCATTGAAGTTAGAAAGTGAACAAGAAGCAGAAAAAACAAAAGTTCAGTTTGAACTTGAGAATTTTAAGGGAGCTAATACCAAGAATTTGACTCACCGCACATTCCCAAGTTGATAGATGATGATGGTGATTTGATCTGTGAAGCTGGAGAATGGGTGTGTATGGTGGATGATGTGTTGAGTTGTGGATGGCTTTTTTTGCATGTTGATGGATAGTGATGCATAAATAGCAGGTTTCATTTTTGAAACACACCATTTTAAAATTCACCAGTTAGGGGGTATGTGTATTTCAGAAACCTGCCATTAAAATGGCAGGTTTGGTCAAAAAAAAAAATGGTGGGCTTCTAATGGTGGGTTTTCTAACTCTGATACGCCCTAATGTAATCAATGAGTTTTTAATCTCTCTCTTTGTAAAACTGAGCTATCAGCATCCACAGCAGGGAAGGTAGGGTTTGTCGTGTTGGACCTCAGGTTGTTGAACACCAAGCATGGTCATCAGTTCGCTTCTGACTCCTCACACACACGCACACACACACACACACACACCAGCGTCGGCAAGGTATGTATGTATGTACGTTCCCCCGGCCGTTCAGGATGGCGATACGTACTAGGGTGTATAGATGCTTAGGCACGTATCGATCTACTGACTTGTAGAAAGACTGATCCACCCCACTCTTTCTCTTTCCCGCTGCAGAGTCCAGACTGAGCCACCGAGATCCGGCTGTGGTTGAGCGGGGATCGCAACACCCGACCGGGGGCACTCGAGCGCTGCCCAGCCACACTCATCACCAGTCACCGTCACGGGGAGATCGATGGGATGCTTGGTTGATCGGTGATCACCCTGGTGATCGCCCGCCACTGCCGATACCGATGATTCTGAAGTGGTGGTCTGGTGGCGATGATTCGATTCGATAGTGAGTGCAAAAGTCAATTAGAAGCACATAAATCCTTATTTGGATATGTATGGATCGATGGATGGATGGGTATGTTAGATACATACAGTACAAACATACAACTCATGAGTTGATTACCAACTTCATCTTCTCTACAGTGTAGATCACGAGTGATGGGCTGGTGCTTCTGAATCGGAATCGTTCATGATTGGTTATAAGTATCTCGAGTTCTGTTGTAGGGGGGGAGAAATGATCCCCCCACCTCCAGAGGTGCAGAGAGTCGAGTGGCTCATCCCTACCAAGATCTATGCATCGCCAGATGCTTGCTCGAGTCAATACATCTTCTGCCGTCGGTGTCCTCGAGCAGACTCACCCCGCACCACTCTGCCTCCCGCTCCGAGGGCGTGGACGATGTGATTAGGTGTGTGCAGTACATACATACATAGTTACTTGCAGGTTGATGTAGGTCAATTTGTATGTAAATATGTATGTAGCTCTAGCGCGTATGTATGTCATGATGACTGGTGTCTCTACTGTCTGGTGGGTTGCTTTGCTCACTCAGTCTCGCCCTTGCGCTTCCTCGTCCTCCGCCCCGTCTCTCCCCCTAAGCCTACGCCCAGCACCCCTCCTCGGTCGTTGGTGGTGATCGATCGAAGGCTTGCTTGGTTCTCACTGGCCTGTCTCTCGCCCGAGTGCACATCTCCTCCCGACTCATTCACCTGATCTGTCTCAGCGACCCTCACCCACCCCGTCTGCCCCATCCGTTCGTCGATATGCAAGTCACCATGAGTATCTCCTCCTGTTGACTTCTTATAAACTTCCAGACGGTCGTTTACCTCAGTTCGCTCTGGACGCCATCAGCCCGGGAGTGTTGTGGTCATCGACAACTTCCCATCCAACAATGAGAAGTTAGATTATAAGAAACGAATTAGAGGTTGATTTTAGAGACCTCCCAAGTTGTGATCTCAATCAGATTCTCATGCTCTCGAGCTCTCCATCAATCACCAAGTAGGTCCTCATTACTAGGAAGTTGTACATAAACATCTTGCTCGATCCCATCTGCTTCTCCTCCATTTTCACCCTCTCCGTTCTTTCGGCGTCCCTTTCCCCTTCGACAGCTTTCCAACTACTGGCCGTCGTCTCCCTGCACCACTTCCATCGTCACTCTCCCAGTCACGTGACGACCTCCCACCCACTTGGTTCGGCTGCGAAACACTTGTGACGTCGAATGTTCCCCTTCCATCCTTCTCCAGAACCGCCATTCCTTCACCACCCTTCCTCCTCGATCCATCCCAAGATCTTGTAGACATCTAAATTGTTAACGTACACATGTCCATACCTGTCAATAACTCAAGTGCATGAATCTCTCTCTCGCCATACCACACGTCTTCAAACGTCCATCAGCTGCATACACACCCTTGATTACTGTACCTACTCTTGCCCACCCCCTTCTTCCTTCCCCCTACCAGGTCAACTTCTCCATATCCAAAACCATCCACTCCAACCCATTCTGCCCATCCCCCACGGTTTCCCGCCCACATCCTGATCAGTCATCCCCAGTTTCACCGTCCAACTCAGTCCCACTCTCTCCTCCTTTGGAAATCAGTGTATCCCCTATCATCAACCCAGTCAATCCTCCCTCTCCCTCCCTCTTCCCCTCCCCTCAACGCTGTCGAAGCTGAACCTCATCTCGAGTTCACCATCATTCTTCAGCTAAAAAATTCTTCTCTCGGTTAGTCTATAAAATCAAGCCAACCCCATACTGGTCCCATGTCACCTCTCAGATAATTAGATTGGTCATTCCCCCTGGAAGCTGTTACTAGTCCTTGTTACATCCTCCTACCCCTATGCACCTCCTCTCCTACTCGGTACTACTAGCGTTCTCCTCGTAGCATTCTATCTTGTTAGCCCCCTATACGGCTATCCACTACCAACCTCTCGCCGGTACATCGTAATTCATCCCTACCCTCCACAAGTATCATTGTCCACATCGGACCGAAAAGCTCACATCTCTCTCCCGGGTCACGTTTGTTCCAAACCCAGACCACCAACACCCCCGTCTTCTACGACCGATACTCGTCGAATTGCTTCACATCGCCCTCAGTCCTACCAGAACCCCCCAGGCCTCCAAGCCCCGCTCCCTATCATGGACTTGCACTCGTCTCACTCTCACTCGCGTCAAAACTTTGTCTCCTCTCACTCGTCCCAAAACCATCCCACCGAATCGTACCACAGGGTTTACATCTTGTCCTGCGCGCACTGTGGTTGCTTTGTTAGTGATCGTGGAATGAAGGTTTGCTGTCCTCTGCCTTGGTGCTCTTGTTTTTCAATCGTATTCACTTTTACTTCTCCGTCTCGCTTGGTTTCTCGGCCATCCGACATTTCAGGCAGTCTTGCTATTGAGACCATCCATCACCCTCTTCAGCACGGATGGGATGCCTTACAATTGTGGCCCACTTTACCCCGACGGCGGTGATGGAATCGGTTATTCGGAGCCCGTTGAAAGGACCTGCGATTGTTTGACTCAAAGCATCGGTTGTTTTGGTTGTGGAAACACCATCGGCTGTAAGCCTTTTGTTTGCTATTCTCCATCTTTTTCTCAGTTCGGCCATCACCCGCCAAGTCGTGACGTGCACCTACCCCTCCCCCTCTTTCGGAGTAAGGACCAAGTGCACTGACCCACCTTTCCTCAACATCGTGCCTCTTGAAATCCTAGATCACATCATCTGCCCATGTTCCCGTTGTGTGGATTCAGTTTCAAAACATCGTCGAGCCGCCAATGGGCATCGTTGGGTATTTCATTACGGCGAAGTGACGTTTGAGGAGAGGTGTTATGTTGAAAACGAACCAGGAGTCTACAACACTCCTACCAACTTTAACCATCCGATTCCATCATCATCCCTCACTCGAATAGGTTCATCCTCTTCGAGCTCCCTAAATCTATCAGATCACCATCCATCTTCTCAGGAAGAGTCGAACGGTAATCGAGAACATGAGTTGGCCAACAAACCAGATCATATGGAATCTTACCTGATCGATTTCCCACATGGTGCATTTCAACACAATCTTAACTTGAACCTCAACCTGCCTCCTCACCCCAGTAGTGGTCATCACATCTCCCGAAGATCGCGTCCAAAGCATCGCCAAAACCACCAGTTTCATCTCAAACACGGTGATCCAGTCTACTGGCATCACCTGGTCAGCACTGGTGAAAGACCTCTGCCCACCTTTGACTCTCCTACCGCCCTCCGATCCAGACCCGCTCGGTGAATAGCTCCCATCGGGCATTCTTGATTCTCATCCCCCTGCCCTTTGCGATTTAGTTTTTTTTTTGGTTTCATCCGTTATTCATCCATTGGGGATTCTTTTTGTTGTTGGTCTGTTGTTTTTCTAATATCATCTTCACTTCAACGGTCCATTCGATGTCTCTTATAATGTTGCTCCATCCAGAAACCCTTTACCTATTTACACCCACCACATATATAATGGCTGTCCTCCTTTTTCTATCCTTGGTTTCATGTTTGGTTGGGCGCTCGGTCTATTTTGTGTCATTCTTATCTTAATCTTGGTCTAGGTCGAAAGCAAATTAAAATGAGTCGAAGGAAATTTTGCCACGATCCATCACGAGGCCGTCGCTTTTTTTTCATCACAAAAAAAAAAAAATTGTACCACATCCGTTTGTCTTTTTTTGCAGGGGGGGAGGGGGAATTTGGAGCTTTGGTGCTGGGGATCATGATTGTGTGCTTTTTTTTTCCTATCGTTATTGTGCTTTGCTTTTTGGTCATGTGTCGAAGAATCATATTAGAGTGGGGCTTCAGAGACTCGAAACTAAACGAACAAACACCGAATCCATTCAAGTAGTCGACCGCTTGACCCCATGAATGATCATGCATGGTCTTCGAGCCCTCGGACTTCTTTCATTCGTGGGTTTTGTGAGAGACACCTCCTCTACCCTATGCCTGCCCTCGACTCCCCCCAAGAAGAAGGGAAAAACGTGAGCAAAAAGAAGTGGGAATCAGGTCAGGTCTTGGAAACCGTACGGAAGGCGGGGGAGTTATCTAACGTTGGTTCTGGTTGGGAAAAACGCGTGCCCAACTCTTGCAGATTGATGATTGAATCATCCGATCAAAAAAAAAAAAAAAAAAAGGGGGGGGGAAGAGTTTTCAGTTGAATGAGTTGAAGTGATCCAGCCAGGCCTGACATGACTCTGGCGATGACAAGCTCGACCCAAGTGGGCTGGATCGGCGAATCGACATGGATCAAGTCTCGAGCGAGGGGATACCTCGTGCCCACCGGCTACCCAAACTGTCCTGGAGATTTGGGGTGAAACACCACGTCAACCAAAAAGAAGAAGTGATGAGATGTGGCTGTGGACTCTGGCAGACTGGATCGAGTCCTTGGTCGGATAGAGTTTGGCTTGGAGTGATGGAAGCCATGATCACTCGTCTGAATCAAAAAAAAGAAAAAAAAAAAAAAACTAGGAATTGATGGAAACCAAGTGTTTTTTGATCGGAAGAGAGAATTCAATCAAAAGGTTTTGAATCGATTGAATCAGATGATCAGATGATGATATTCAGCTTATTGATGAGAACCGTAGAGGTTTTCATCCTCACTCTTCATGGTATGATGGCCCTCTGAGAGGTTTGAGTGATGATTGATGATAGGCTTCGATCGAGTGAGTTGAAGTCCCACAAGATGAGTGAGATCTCAGCAGTCTTTTTTATCATCATCAAGATCACCTGTCCAGCCAAGATGATGAGCACCATTCAAGTTAATCCTTCCTACTTCAACCACTCCCAACTCAGACTCTCATTGCAGGGAGACCTTGAACAAAACATCTCAAGCTCTCTCTCTCTCTCTCTCTCTCTCTCTCTCTCTATCTCCACTTATAGCTCTCACTCAACCTCTTCTCACCAATCTTGAACTCAAACTTTTAAATAGATCAATCTCATGCCTTCAAGAACTCATCACCATCTTCAAATCTTCACCCATTCTAATCCTCTTACCCTCAAATCAATCAATCAGACCCCAACTTCTTCTCATCATGCCTGCCAAAATAATCAGTCCTCCTTCTGCTTTTTGGAATAACTAATATCTCTCTTCCCCCCCTCCCCACCTACCTTTTTTGTTTGAAAAACCATCTTGAACTATTTGGGTAGATCTTGTAAGTCTCCTCTAGCCCCCCCGCTCTCCCATCATCATCTTATCCACTGTCACTATTGTCACATTCAGTGTAGTTGCCCCAAAATCTGTAGTCCTCAACTTGCCGCACCAGGTTCTCACCCCGTTGAACCCCAACCTAGCTCCCCTCAATCATTGCTCTATCTTCTTCAACCTCTCCATATCATCCTCATCCTCTCATCATCCTGATCCTCTCATCATCCTCATCCTCCCATCATCCTCATCCTCCCATCATCCTCAGTCTCCTATCTTTGAATTCCCCAACTCTGCTCACCAACATATACCTCCTTGCCATTGTCTAACAATCCCAACAATCCCGCTCAGCTCACCTCTGCCATATGTTCTTGCTTCAATATAACCTACCCTTCTCAACTCATCAGCTTAACAACATCAAAATCATGCTCCAACCCATCAATTGATCAAATGTGAGGTTCATACTCCACCTGTAAACCTCAAACTTTTTGGACTCCCATGCTCTCCTCACTTGCTTCAGATTTCCTTCAAATTCCATCTCTTGTCTTGAGCCTCTTCATTTCTTTTCATACTTTTCTGCACTCTTCTGTGTCCTCTCAAAGCTGAAACTGTTGTGGGTAAGACAACTTTTCCATCATTCCTGTTGTTCCTCACTACTGCCCATTTTGCTCCGTTTCTCATTCATGGTTGTCAGCCCCATTGGTCTTTGATTAAAATAGATTTCAAACCTGTGACCTTTCAACTTATCAGGGTGTGGTAGTCCAAACCTGTCCTATAGCCATCAGAATCACTTTTTTAGTGTAACAAAAGCTCAAAACCTCAAAGGAACCTCAGAAATGGATTCTACATCACAAATAACCTATAGTCACTCATCCAAAGTACCCCTCTATCTCTCATGGATTAGAAGATACAGCCCAAGAGACCTTCAAATGTGGCAAACTCATACCCAACCAGGAGTCACAGCTCTGTGGAAGACATAAGGCATACCTATTAAACCCTCAATTACATACCAGTGGCAGCTTAACCTCAACACCAGGAACATACACCAATAAAGTCACCTCATCAGCATACAAAAATACAGATCCAGGAGGCAGTGCAACCAGTCCAGATCCAGTCACCTTATAAGCATACAAAGATACAGGTACAGGAGGCAGTGAAATCTGTCAGAACCTGTCACCTCAGCCAGAATACATCAATACAGACATAGGAGGCAGTGCAATCAGTCCAGATCCAGTCACCTCATCAGCATACAGAAATACAGATCCAGGAGGTAGTGCAACCAGTCCAGATCCAGTCACATACAAAGATACAGTTACAGGAGGCAGTGCAAGCAGTCAGACCCAATCACCTCACCCAGGATAAAGGAAAAAAATACATACAAGAGGCTGTGCAGGAGCAATACAGGAACAATATACACAGGAGGAAGTCAGACCAGTCTCAAGCAGAACCAAACAAGGATGTAAATATACATACAAGAGGCTGTGCAGAAGTATACAGGAGCAATATATGCAGGAGGAAACCAAACCAATCTCAAAAAGAACCAAAAAAATATGCAAATACACATACAGGAGGCTGTGAAGAAGTATACAGGAGCAATATAGGCAGGAGGAAGTCAGACCAGTATCAACCAGAACTAAAAAAACCACCAGTACAGGACAGCAATTTAATTTATCTGCACTTCACAGCAATTTATGCAAGGCTGTGCATGCATGAAACCCCTGAACAAGCTTTTTCCAACCAGAAGAAATGCCTCATGTAACTGTACAAGATTTTTCCAACCAGCAGAAATGCCTCATGTAATTGTATCTCACTGTTCCTCACAAGAACAGGGAGAACCCTCAGGGGCAGCCTTGAGCACCTCTGGGGGAAGGAATTTTATATTTAAGGAGGGCCTCTCTGCCCTATCCAAGTTGTATCATCACCCACCTCTCCACACATATCAGGCCCTCTGGCCCATCAACCCATCCATCTGTGGTACCTACCCAGATAAATATTCTTATTGAATCAGTTATAAAGGAAACTAGAAATCAGAAACAAAGTTATTACACACCTTTACCAATTAAACCACCTACCAGGTGCTTGAATAAGGGTTCTTTGGTGACCTAAATATTCAGCACCAGATTAAAGAAAAACCACCCCTTAATCAATAAATAAACCTTACAAAGAAAGAGAGCACAACAAAAAGAAACTACCCAACTTTCCTCTACCCAGCCCCCTGTGGGTACATCCATCCTTGGGTCCTCTCCTGAACCATCCCTTTGATAAACCGTTGAACCCTTTAATATTGGGATATTGGTTAAGACCAAACATATCTGATCAATAAATAACCAATAATCCAATACATCTGGTCCATTCTGCAACAAATCCAACCAATAAACAGTTAAATAATTAATCTAGGTCTAATCTGAGACCTAAATTAAGTCTCAAAGAAACCAGCCATTAATTTAAATAAATTATTGTGCAGACTTACTATAGTACTAGAAGGGCAGGCAATTCAAAACCACTCTTAGTCTCACTGATACTTTAAAGGAGTAGAAGTAATACTAAATTCCCCTTCAAGGACTTCCAGAAAGCTATTTGCTACTTTATTTGTATTATCCCACAGGACTCTCTACAATTGGTGTCTCAACAGTGGCACTGTTTCCTTTAGATTTGATTAGTTATTGAACCATAAAATATTGGTGGATCATTAGCATGAAGAATTAACTCAACATTCAGAAGGCAGAAAGAAGAAACCCATACCAGATAATTGAAGACCTCAAGGACCAACTCAGAGGGATTGAAGGTAATAACCAAGAAGCCCCATCTTCAATAATCAGGATGGAGAAAGAACTTCGAAAAAAACCAAAATAACCAGTGGATCCCAGGATAAACTAGAGGAAGACCAGGAAAGAAGTCAGAATCAGCTATACCCTGGAGTAGAAGAAATGGGGAACTTTGCCAACATTATCAAACTCATAAACCAAATGCTTGAAGAAAAAACAGCACAGGGAATTCCAGAAACCCCATACACCCAACCAAGAACCAGATTTCAGACCCCAACCTCAAGATCAGCATATGGAAGGATCCCAGCAGAAACCATTGAAGAATCAACAAACCCCTCCATCAGCCCACAAATAAATATATAACCCCAAGCTAGAGAAGAAGGAAGAAGAGCTACTAGGAGCCAAGATACTGAAAGAACCCCAGCCAGAAGACCATTCCAGGATAACTCAATAATAAACAATGATGACAAAAATGGAGTATTATTAGATGGAAAGAAAGTGAACCTTGAATTTGATGGGACAGAAGTGGAACAGTTAATTAAAAGAGTAGAGAAACTGGCAAGGGTCCAGAAGGCAGGAGGGATAGATATAGCTCTACAGTTACCTTTTCTAGTACAAGACAAGAAGATCAGGGAGTCTATTGAGGAAATGGATGGACATGAATATGGGGACTGGGACCTTTTGAAGAAGGAATTGAAAAGGAAATGGGGCACAGCTACCCCCCATAGAAGGTTCAACTAAGAATCCATACCAAGGCTGCTCAGACATACTGAAGAACAGGGAGGCATCAAGACCAAACATGACTTCAAGAAGTTCATTGGAATTTATGAGGAGATGGTTATTTATTTCATCAGAATGGTTTATGACAACACCAACTGGGAAAGTGGAAAAAACCTCTGGAAAGCCTTGTCCACTGATCATAGGAGGGAAGTTAACAGAGAATTGGCCCATGCAGGAAGAATCAAGATTGCAAGAGATGGCAGATACCTCCCACCAGATTTGGAGACCTTGAAGGAATTTGTGGAAGTGAACTTGGCCTTATGGGATGTGGATGAAGAAGAAAACCCTAGACCTACCATCAAGAACTTAGTGGAAACCAAGAAGGAAGTTAAGTTTCAGAAACTGGGGGTTGATGAGCTCTTGAAAATGAAGGAAGATATTGAAAAACTCACTGTGGCTTTAAATCAGAAGCAGGCCCCTCCTCACTTTGATATAATCAACCAAGGGATGGCACAAAAATACAGACCCTCACCTCCTAGTGCAAGACCCAGATGGCCAATCAGATGTTGCTATTGCAAGGATGAACTACATACCCAAGTCAACTGCCAAGACTTGACAGAAGATATAAAGGCCAAGAGGGTGTTCAAACAAGGACCCAACTATTACTTCCCAAACAGAGAACCCATACCTTATAGCCAGCAGGAAAGTTTCAGGAATCAGGTCAAGAAGTTCTCAGAGGGTCAACAAGTACCAAAATAGGTGGAACCCCAGAAGCAGGAATGTTGTGGTTAGGTCAAACTATACACATATCACGGTCAGATATCACGGCTACTGTGACACTTGTACCTACTATTTTATCTCCGCATGGCCTTGGTGAAATATATCCTCAGTGGTTCTGACTCTTAACATCCTACAGGTTAAAAACCGTCTCTTACAACTATGACACGGCACCCTCATATTGGTACTCAAATAACCAACTCCCCAACCTTCCCCTTTCGACGCAAATGCACAACCATTGGATTGTTGCATGCCCCCACGGCAAGGAAAGGCACAACCCAGCAGACCTGGAACAGCTTTGAGCAATAGCTCCCCCTCCTACAAATCAGAAAACTCCCCATACGTATTGGCTGAACGGGACATGGACACCAAGCTCGCAACAACGGGGAGGGCGGTTGAGACAACGGTGAAGGCGCGGTTTCTTTCCAACCCAACAGAGTATGTGTCGACAGACAGTGGAACGGCTTAAATTTGACGGTAGCAACATTGATGAGTGGATCAAGGGTATCAACACAATTGGTTTGATGGTTTTTGGGATTGGCAAGTTCACGCACAACATCGCAAACTTACAAGAATTGAACGACAACAAAAGGATTATTGTTCAAGTCTTCTTTACACTTACTATCAACCGCGAGCTGCAACCTCTTATTGAAAAGGAACTGACGGCGGCAGGGGCTTTCAAAAACATCCAAAAGAATTTCCAACTATTGAACCGGACGAGGCAGATCAAATTGTGGGACGAACTGTTCTATAAACTCACCACGATGGAGGGGAGTATCTCTTCTCATCTCAGTCAAATATCCAACATATTCATCAAACTCAACCGGCTTGGATCCCATGTACCAAACGAATGTATTTCCCTCGTCATGCAAGTGTTGACGCCACCACCACCGGGAGCTTCTTGTATGCAAATGCTTCAGAGCATCAGCCCCCAGCTTGATTGCCTCAAAAAACCCACGGCAGCCAACACCCAGTCAATCATCACCTTGTGTTATACCAAAATCACTTGGGGAAACTATTCCAACAACCCCTACTTGGTGGCGGCCGTGAACCCCTATGTATGGCCCACCTCCAATGCCGGGCAACGTCCAGAGCAGCAGACTGGAATGAACCCAACCATCCGCACCTTGGGTACTTGGGCCCAACAACATCAACCAACATTGGCGGACATCCAAGCGGCGCAAACCGTTATTGCAAATGGGAACCAACCGGTACCCGATGAAATCCGTGCTTGAGTTGGTGGGACGTGCCTATACTGTGGGTCCCCTGACCATTGGAGAGGGGATTGCCCGCTGCTTTGGATCAACGCTCAACTGCCGCCCCCTGGGATAGCTTTGGGAAACTCAACTTGCGATCCACCTCACCTCTGTAACCCACGCTTGTTCCAATCTGGCGCTCCTGGCAGTGGACAAATCAATAGCGTCGCCGGCCCGGATCCCCCAGCTGCCAATGAGGCTTTCCCTGAGCAACCCATTGTGCAATTGGTAACCGCCCCAAACATGCTTGTGATAGACTCTGGGGCAACCTCAACGGTCAGTGGCCACTTCCCTTCATTCATTTCCTACTCTCCTTTCTCCTCTCCCATTCCCCTCCAACTGGCCAATCCTCATTCAGAAATGCTTGCTCTTGGTAGGGGAACGCTGAGGTTGACACTGACGCCATCTGGGGGCCCTGGGGACCCCCTTCTGAATGATGTACTATACTGCCCTCGCGTGAGGGGTACCCTACTCTCTTTGGGACATCTTGTCAATGCGGGGTACTCGCCGGTCTTTTGCTGTCCGGATCTTTTTCTTATCTCTACTCATCTCCATCTCTTTGCTCCTTACTCCAATTGATCCTGGGTTATCACTTCCATTTCTTCTGTCGCGTTGGTCTCTCTGTCTGAATTTCCTCTCCCCGTCCCCGGTCCTCTGTCCCCCCTCTTTCTCTCTCCCAGCTTCCCTTTGTTTCCTCTTCCTTCTTTTATCATTGCGCTCTTGGCCATGTATCCAACTGGGTGGTAAAATTGTACCTGAAGACTCACCTTCCGGATTTTGACCCCAAAACCTGGACCCCATTCATCTGCAAGGCCTGCCAAACTGCAAAAAGCTTTCCTCAGCGCGAAGTAATACTGGAAGCAATTCCCCTCAACCAACCACTCGATCTCCTTGTCACTGACGTCCTTGGACCACTTCCCCTCAATACCTCTGGTAATTGGTACCTCCTCACAATTTGGGACCACAAATCGACCTTTATCTTTGTCCACGCTTTCAAGCTTGGGTCGGAGGTCTCCAAGTTGCTTGCCAAGACCGTCACTAACCTCAAAAATTGGCTTGGGAGATCCCTGGTCCACGTACGGTCTGATAATGAAAAGGATTAAAATAGTACCACCCTCTTGGATCAACTGGAAGCCCTTGGCACCAAGCTCATCTTCACCTGTCCCTATACACTGGAACAAAACGGCAAAGCAGAGTAAGTAAACAGGACCCTTGGCGATATGGCCCAAACAATGCTATTCTATGCGCGCCTACCCAATATCTTCTGGTCAATGGCCTACTGACATGCGTGTTTTATTCACAATCACTTACCAAATGCTTTGTCCTCCTCTAAATCCCCATCAAAACATTTGTTTGATATTGCTGACCGTGCTGTCCCCCTGCATCCATTTGGTTCTATAGGTCTGGCACACATCCCCAAAGAAAAGCGCCTCAAGCTCAACAACCGCGCCAAGAAGATGATATTCTTGGGTTATCAAGATGACCAAAGGGGTTTCATCTTCTGGAGCGTCCAACAGCAATCTCTGACATATACCAATGCCGCGGAATTCCCAGACACAAAACCAGCCCCTTTCATACCTATCCCTGCATCCCTCAACGATATTGACCCCGCCTTATGAGCTGTTGAGCTGCAATTAGGGGAAGTCCCCACCAATCGGATTTTCAAGGAGCAGGAAGGCCAAATTAACTACTGCCCTACGGTCTCCGACCTCAATATTCCGGCAACGATTGGCCAAGATCTCTCTTTGAAATTTTGTCTGACATGGCTACCGCCAATAGCAAAGGAAATCCAGCAATTATTTGACATGGGTGTATGGACCCCCGTGGATTGCACGGCTGACATGAAAGTCATAGGGGCCAAGTACGTCTTTAGCGTGAAACACGCGCTGGATGGGTTGGTGATTGCACCAATGTCTTGGTACGTGGCAAAGGGGTTCCGCCAGCGGCTAGGAGTGGATTTCTACAAGAATTTTTCCCCAATGGCTTTGCTATCCTCACTCAGACTCCTACTGGCGCTGGCAAAATCCAACAACTGGCTCATCCATAGCTTTGATGTTTTGGTGGCCTATCTTCACTCCCCAATCAACAAAACGGTTTATGTTGAGCCTCCAGTTCATGTGCGTCCCGAACTCAGCAGGAAGGTTATGCTTCTAAAAAAGTCACTATATGGAACAAAACAAGCGGCTTGATGCTGGTGGTTATTCTTTAAGGGGGCTCTTGCAGCTTTAGGTTTTGAGGGTGGAACAATCAAACAGACGGTTTATATCTATTGAAAAGGCGAGAAAGTGGTGGCAATTTGGTTGCATGTTGATGATGGTTTAGTTGTGAGTAATGATAAGGGGGTCCTCGGGGAGCTGCAGATTGAGATGGAGAGGAAGGTGAAGCCAAAATGGGAGGAAGGGTGTAATTGGATTGTTGGTATCAACCTGACAAAGGTTAATGGCAGGCTGGCCCTCAATCATCACGGGCAGATATCACGGCTACTGTGACACTTGTACTTACTATTTTATCTCCGCGCGGCCTTGGTGAAATATATCCTCAGTGGTTCTGACTCTTAACATCCTACAAGGAAGAACCAACCAATGTTGCAGCATTCTTGAAGACTGGAAATTGGGAAGCTTGGAGACCACCAGAGGTAAATATGAAGGAGTCTCAAGTTCAATGGGGAATGGGAACCTCACAAAGGTTGGCTGGGAATCCACCAGAGAAGGATAGCACCCAGGAGGCACCAGTAGTAAACCAGGGACCTTCAGAACCAACTAAAGAAAAAGCCCAAGAACCAAGGAAGATGAAGCCAAGCTATCCAGGAGCATGGGTGGAAATAGACCAAGATTCTGAAGATGAAGAAGAGCCCCTCAAATAACTTGTCAAAGAACCTGTAACTGAACCTGTGAAGAAGAACCCAGTAAAATAATAACCAGTGGATACTTAGGAAGGAACCAAAACGGAAGAAAGTTTGAAGAAGAAGATATTAAAGAAGAACTTTAACCTTACCTTGGAGGAGCTCCTTTCAGTTGCACCAAATTTTTTCCAGCAGTTAAAAGATATGAACCCTAAAGGAACCTTGGATTTGACTAAAGCCCCTAAATCAACAACCAGAAAAAATAGTAGAAGGATCAATGGATGTAAACACCACTTTGAAGATTATTCAGATGATGAATACCCATGCTCCATAGGCAAAAATCTCACCTATGCTTGTCCATTGAGATTCATTGATATTTGGATGAAAGGAAAAAGGATCAAGGCCCTGGTTGATACTGGTGCTGAATTGAATTTCATACCAGAGCATTTGGCAATTCAGACAGGCTTGGTATCCAGAGAATTATTCATGAAGGTTACAGGAATTGGAGGCCATTCTACTCCACTGATTTGATTGTCTGAAAGAACAGTATTTGAAATAACACCTGGGGAACCAAAGTCTGCCCACTTCTTCATAGCCAAGGGATCAATTCATACAGTACTTGGAAGACCCTTCTTAGTAGATCATAAAGTCAGGCTGGAATTTTCAAAGCATAAAGGGGAAGTTTTAAGCTATGAGATAGCAGGGGGGGGGAAATGTTATGTATCCCAATTTCTTCACCATATCAAGCAGGATGGCAGGTCAAACCACCCAGAAGACCAATGGGCATGAACAGTATCACAGAAAACTTAGACCAAGAAGAGGACTGGATCAGTGGAAAGAATATACTAGAAATAGATCCTGAAGGCCGACCAGACCCCTGGGAAAACAAAAGTATCACCCCTCAAGTACCAGCAGAAAGAGGGTGGGGGAAGTTGTTGAATAAACAAGAAGCTGAAGAAACCCTGGAAATTTTTCAACAAGTATTTGGAGGATTTTGGACCAACCTGGAAGATATGGAAGGAACCAATTGGGGAGAATTACCTGGAGCAGGATTGGAAAACTCCGATTTTATGGACTTACTCAACACTTACACTGGAAAAACCCTACTATTTCATGGATAACAGCCATCTCACCATGGGAAAGTCCCATGGATTTTCAGGTATTGTTTATATTATGGGGAAGGTTGGGCCAAATCCTGGGTTAGCCATATGATCATGATGGACCAAGTCATACCAGACCATGTCAGATGGTCAGGATACTTGGAAGAATAATTTCCCTATGTTTTACCTTCAAGATGTAGCAGTAGGCCTTCAGTTCCTGTTGATGTGCTGAGGGAAGGGGTGTGCAGTATTTGTTTTCCTCATCTTCTACCAGCACTGTACAACATAAAAAAAAAAAAAAGCAACAAAACAACAAAAAAAACCCAAACAAAAAAAGGGGGTTAATACATACATATATATATATATATATATATAAACAGAACACCAAACAAAAAAAAGGAGACAAGAGGGAGAAGGAAGCAGGTTCCCAATAAGGGTAGTTATTCTTGTGTTTGAATTTTTCCAATGTAGCAGTAGGCCTTCAGTTCCTTTTGAAGTGCTGAGGGAATGGGTGGGCAAGGTATCAGTATAAATTCAAAAAAAGGGGGAGATAATATAAAAAAAGCAAGGGGGGGCTCACTGATGATACCCATTTAACAGATGCCCCAATATTTTTTTTCTTCCAAAAAAAAGAAAAAATAAAGGTATTAGTGTACTTGTATCAAAAGGAATAATAAAAAACAATCAAAAAGGGGGATCACCAATGATACCAATTTAACAGATGCCCCAATATTTTTTTCTTCCAAAAAAAAAAAAAGAGAAAATCAAGGTATTAGTGTACTTGTATCAAAAGGAATAATAATAAGCAATCAAAAAGGGGGCTCACTGATGATACCCATTTAACAGATGCCCCAATATTTGTTTCCCTAAAAAAATCAAGGAAAGCATCAGGGCATCAGTGTACATATATATATATACAAATAAACATATGGATATTAAAGGGGTAAAGAACAAGGAAGACTTACAGAAAATTTTTCAGCTAGCCAAACATGCAATTTTTTTCTGCAACAACAAAGGGACAAGGCATCAGCATATAAAAAGAAAAAAAAAGAGAGAAGGATAGGGACGTACCAGTAACAATGGAAGCCATTGAGCTCCATGCAAATTTGATCCAACCAAGCTTTTATCCCTTTGAAGGTCCTGCAGAGATGGGAACCCTTGGGGAGGCTGATCATTAAGCGCCAGACAGCAAAGTGGATGGAGTCAAAGCCATTGTCAATTGCAGTGGGGAGTCTAGGGGGAAAAGGCAACAATGTGATGGCAGAGGGGGAGTGGTCAGAGGTCCCCACGCCGGAGCTGCAACCGGGGGGCAAGCCAGAAAGGGAATGAACAGTGGTATACATGTTGTTGGGGGAGGTGTTTGGGAGAGAGATGTCAATGAGCTCAAAGGATTGAGCGGAATCAAGATTGGTGGGGAGCTGAGACTCAGCCAACTTAGGGATGGACCGTCTGTGGAGTTGAGTTGCAAGTCCACCAAAAAAGAGGCGGCCTGGCTGCTGGTCACAAAAGGATTTGAGAGGGCCCCAAAAGAGTCCTCCGCCGGCAATTTGGGGGCATCCCTTGGCCTAGTGGAGTGTGGATCCTTGGGCTTGCATTTGGACATGCAACTTGGATGGACCACAACCACAGAGGCCTTGGATTTGGAATCATCAAAGTGAAGGGACTTGGCAGACATCTGACAAATGGGGGAGGGGCAAGGAAACAAGACACAAAAGACCCAGTCAGCCCTTTGGGTCACAGGGAGGAAGGAGTAAGGGGTGAGATGCGACTCACCTTGGAACAATGAAGAGAATGGAATGGAGGACCAGCAGATGATGAGGGCAGGAAGGATATGTTGACAAAGGTCCCCTTTAAATATTCAAGAACCCACCTAGAGAGGAGGAGGTGTCAAAAGAGAGAGAGGGGTGGAACTTACCCAGGCCCCAGGGGGCCATCCCTACGCTTGCATATGGCCAAACCATAGTTTGGAAAAAAAAGTGCATAGCATGCCACCAGACAGGGACCAGGAGGAGCTTGAGGAGGGTGGAAATTAAATCCAGAAGTAAGATAAATTAGGAAAGAAGGAATGAGTGGGATCAACAAGCAAGATCCAACAGCCCATGGCCAAACAAAAGACATAGGAGAGACCCAAGAAACATAGACAACAAGGACAATGCAAGAAAGAACATACCTTGACATGCAGTCATAGACCAGACCATAAACACATTGGTGTCACCTCCCAAGGGTCCCCTGTACAAAGAAAGAATGATAAGATGGACAAGCACAGAATCAGCAATTAAGATAAATAAAATAAAAAAAAGGGGGAGGGGGGGACAGATGACTTACAAGCACACCTCAATGAACCAGTGGACATATTGATGTCTTGACGTATCAAGGGTTGGAAAAATTGAAGTAGGGAGCCTAACCTACAGTCAATAGACCCAAAAATGGAAGGGACCATGCAAAAACAAAGGAGGGAGGGGGGTTTGAGCGCAACAAATCACAGGGAGGAAGGAGGAAGAGGCAAGATAAAACTCACATTGTAACAAAAAGGAGGAAAAAGCGCAGGATCAGCAAGAAGATAAATTAAAAAAAATGACAGGTGGGTCACAAATGTGTGTAAACGGACCAGTAAGCGTGTTGGTGTCTTGAAGTGCCAAGGATTAGACCAATTGGAGTGGTCAAAGGCCTAGATGGAGTGATGAGGCTGAAAGAGGAGCAAGGACAAAAACAAAAGAAGATGGGGGGGAAAGATGTCAGCAGAAGGGGAAGAATTGGGTTGTACAATAGAAAAGAGAGATCAAATGAAGGAATGGGAGGCTTAACTGTATTGGCAAATGATGTCAATCCTTAACTGTAAAATTAAGCAGTAGGGTAGGCCAGGGATAACACAAAAAGCCCAGACACTGTAAACAGCAACTACCTTGCGGAGCCCCCCCTCCTTTTTGGTGCCTCTATGAGACGCCCTCATGCCTGGAGCGCACAAGCAAGGCCGCAATTTTATGTGACATAGACAATTGCGGGACCGGCAAGCGCCACACTTAAGCAAAACAAGAGAATGGCTACCGCGCCCTATGGCACCCCATACAACCCAAGGCAGTAATCCCTATAAAAAATAATAAAAAAACAAATAAGTAAATAAATAGTAATAAAATCAAAAAAGTGTTAAAAAAATAGAAAAAATTAAAATAAAATAAAAATAAAATACAAATAAAGTGTTAAAAGAAAAAGAAATAGAAACAATTAAAATAAATTACAAATAAAATACAAATAAAGTGTTAAAAAAAATAGAAGCAGAAGAATGGGGTCCCGGGTAAGACTTAAAACTAACTACTCAAAAATGGTCCCTGGTAAGAGCTTAAACTACCTACACACAAGAGAATTTAATTTTAGCGTACTACTACCAAAGGGAGCAAGAGAGAGGAAGAATAAAAACAGGGAATTTCCCACCAGCCACCATGGAAACCAAGATCCTGGCAGCCAAGTATAAAAAAGTAGACAAGAAAATCAGGCCCATAAACCAACTCATTCCACAAGAACTTAACCCCCCCCCTCCAAAGACCTCCAATCTCCAGGGACCCCTAAACTACACCTCTGACCCCTTATCCACCTCACTTCATACAAACCTCAAGAATTACATCAGAAAGGATAAAAATGGTCAACTTTGGGCCTGATCACTGGCTTACACCTGAAGAAATTGCACTGCTACAACATGTGATGGTCCTCAGGGAGAACGCAATTGCCTTCATTGAGGAGGGAAGGGGTCTACTCAAGCACTCCTATGGACTCCCCTAAAAGACACCAACCATCCCTCATGAACCATGGCAAAATAAACCTATACCTATACCCCAAGCTATCAGGCCAGCATTCACAGAAATAGTCAGAAGAAGGATTAGTACAGGACTTTATGAGCAATTGAATTCCAGTTATTCCAGTCCTGTTTTCCCTGTGGCTAAGGCCAATGGGAAGCTCAGAATAGTCCATGACCTCCAATCTCTAAACAGAGTCACTATCAAGGATGCAGGGCTACCCCCAAAGATTGAGAAATTTGTGGAATCATTTTCTGGAAGGGCCTGTTATGGATTGGGAGACATCATGGGAGAATATGATGAAAGTAAATTAGATAAGACTTCAAGACCAATTACCACTTTTGAAACCACCATTGGGAGGCTCCAACTCACAAGGTTACCTCCAGGGGGCACCAACTCAGTAGCAGTCTACCAAGCCCAGATGACCTGGATACTCCAGGAGGAAATACCAGAACATGTAGGAATATTTATTGATGATGGAGAAATCAAAGGACTCAAAAGCAGGTACAATGAAGAGACACTGGAGAAGAAAACCCCCAAATAAGAATATTTGTCTGGGAATATGCCATAACCTTAGAAAGAATCTTATTTTGGGTAAAAGAGGCTGGCTTAACTATCTCAGGAAAAACATTTTCCTGCTGTGTCCTTGCCCTTAAAATAATTGGGCATGTGGTATCCCAGGAGGGAAGGAAGGTAGCAGAACAGAAGCTAAACAAGATTAAAAGCTGGCCCCAGCCAAGGAACAGGAAGGAAGCTAGAGGATTCTTGGGGCTTTTCTCCTATGTCAGAATGTTCATTAACAATGACTCAGCACTGTCAGCTCCAATCAGAAGGCTCATCTGGAAAGATGTAGAGTTTAAGTGGGAAAACCAAAGGGAAGAAGCGTTTTTGCTACTCAAGAAGATAGTAGGAAAAGATATAACTCTCAAAAGCATAGAATATGGCAAGGAGGCAGGAAGAATCATTCTAGCTGTGGACTCAAGTTACCTAGCAGCTGGTGCTGTCCTGATGCATGAAGAAAAGGAAGGAAGACCAAGGCTTTCAAAAAAAGAAAAAAATTATTCCCATTCAAAACTGGAACTCTGTGGAGTATCCAAGATACTTAAGAAACTCCAGACAACCCTGTGGGGACAGCAATTTGAGTTTCAAGTAGATGCAAAGGCCCTCATTGAAATGATCAACACCCCCAGCCTACCTAGTGCTCCTATGACTTGATTGGTGGCATTTATTCAACTATTCTCCTTTGACTAGGTCCATAGGCCAGGGAAGAATTTCACAATTCCTGAAAGCTTATCAAGGAGGCCAGAAGACCCAGAAGACCCAGAAGACACCACTCAGGAATTTGATGAAGAAGAAGAATGGATCAGCCCACACCCTGGCCTTGGATTAAAAATCAACTCTATTGAAGACCAACAAACACACATGCCCCCAGCTGGATTCTGGGGAAAGATGCAGGAATATTGAGTAACCATGAAGAAGCCTAAAGGGTGCTCTGAAAAGGAATTTTAGAAGATCAAGAGGAGGTCACCCAACTTCTATGTGGAAGAAAGAAGACTGAAAAGCAGGGGGATATGGGGCCCTCAGCTACTGCTGACAACTAAAGAAGAAACGGAGAGGTTCATGAAGAGCCTGCATGAAGAATTAGGGCACAGGGGGAGTGGGGAGACATATAGGAGGATCAAACTTAGGTTCTGGTGGTAAGGAATGAAGAAGATGACTAGGAAATGGGTCCAAACCTGTGAACAATTCCAGAGGAGAAGCAAGCTCCAGCAGAAAAAAGAGGGGAAGGCAACTCTTACTAACACACTTTTCCAGAGGGTGGCAATGGATGCAGCAAATGTAAAGGCATGAAGGTGGAAGTATCTAGTGGTAGACACGGATGATTATTCAGGGTGAGCAAAACCGTGGGCCAGACTAGTCTCACCTCAAGAAACATAGCTAATTGGTTACTATCTCAATGGATCTATAGGTATGGAATCCCCAAGGAAGTAACAGTAGATGGGGGAGGAGAATTCAAAAGGGAGCTCCAGTCAGCCATGAATAATATTGGAAAAAAACTCAGAATGGTCACCCCTTATTACCCAGAAGCTCAGGGAATGATAGAAAGGGGCCACAAGGAAATAAAAGATGCACTAATAAAGCTATGTGGAGAGAATGAAAGTAAATGGAAGGAATACCTTCCCCTAGTCACCTTTGCAGATAGGATTTCTAAAAAAAGGACAACAGGATTATCCCCATTTGAACTACAGTTTGGGCAACCAGCAGTCCTACCAATTGACTTAGAAATGGAGACATACTTAGGCATTGACTGGGAGCAGGTAACCACAACCTCAGACCTCCTGGAAGCTGGGGAAGCACAATTGGCCCAGAAGGAAGAAAACATTCAGAAGGCAGCACAGAAGATTAAGGAAGCAAGAGAGCTTTCAATCAAGTATTGGGACAGGAGATTAGCCCATAGGATAAGGGAACCACTAAAAAAGGGGGACCTAGTATTAGTCTACAATAAAGCCCTGGAATATCAATGGCGACTAATCTTCAAGAACAGATGGAACGGAACTTATAAAGTGGTCAAACAACTAAACAGGGGACCCTATATCCTAGAAGAATTGGATGGAACAGTACCTGGGAGAGCGTTTTCAGAAAGCCATATCAAGAATTTTTACAACAAAGGAGACCCACTAGAGGAAGAAGAGGAAGGACCAGAAAAAGATGAAGAAGAAGAGGAGCCAGTAGAAGAGGAAGGGGAGGGGGATAAAATAGGCTCCTAAGCAAGAGCCTAAAATGATAAATCTATCAAAAAAAAATCCTAAGCAAGAGTTTAAACTGCTGAAATGAAATAAAAAAAAAAAACTAAAAAAATAAAAAAGAAAAAAAAATGAATGAATGAATAAAAAAATGAAAGAATGAAATAGTGAAAATATACTTTTATCAAGAAGATTATTATTACTGTAAAAACAATTTAAACCAAAGAGAACATGGAATACTAGAAAGAAAGAAGACCCTGAAGACATCAAGACTGGCTTAACTTAAAATTGGACCCAATTGAAGATTTCAAGATAGTCAAGGTATTAAGAAAAAGCAATCAATTAATCTTCAGCTAGAACTGTCTGATTGAAAGCATTATAGTAGGTGCAAAAGGAAAAATTTATCTATCAGGTTTGAATAGATGCAAACAGGGTTTCAAGGCTTGAAATCCAAGAATGGTTCAAAAAAAACATAGGGGATAACATGAGGAAATAATCTTGCTTTGGCCATGAAGTAAAATATTAGATGGAGAAGGGAAAAAAGGAAATCAAGTTAAAAAGAAAGGTTTTTGAAGGATCAGAGGAAAAATGCCAAAACCTGTCTTTATCCAAAAGAACCCTAATGTGATTCCACAACCAAGAAAAATCAAAAGGATTTAATTATACTTTTACTTGCTACATGGGAAAAATAAAGATAGAATTAAGAAGAGAAAATTTCAAGATAAAACAATCAAGATCTCAACAGGACCAACTGGATCACTGGGATTCTATGGAACTTTGTTTTTTCTTTTATATGTGATTATGAGTTTTTTTATTATTTATGTCTCTCAAGATCAATACCAAGAAGAAGAAGAAGAAGAATAAAGAAGAATAAAGAAGAAAAAGGATAGAAAGTGTACCCTGGTGTCTATGGACAGGAATGCTGTGGAAAGCATTAAGTCTGCGGGGATGTGGTAGTCCAAACCTGTCCTATAGCCATCAGACTCACTTTTCTAGTGTAAAAACAGCTCAAACCCTCAAAAAAACCTCCAAAACAGATTCTAAATCACAAATAACCTATAGTCACTCAGCCAAAGTACCTCTCTATCTCTCATGGATTAGAAGATACAGCCCAAGAGACCTTCAACTGTGGCAAACTCATACCCAACCAGGTGTCACAGCTCTGTGGAAGACATAAGGAATACCTAGTAAACCCTCAAGTAAATATCAGTGGCAGCTTAACCTCAACACCAGGAACATACACCAATAAAGTCACCTCATCAGCATACAAAAATATAGATCCAGGAGGCAGTGCAACCAGTCCAGATCCAGTCACCTTATAAGCATACAAAGATAAAGGTACAGGAGGCAGTGCAATCTGTCAGACCCTGTCACCTCAGCAAGAATAAATCAATACAGACATGGAGGCAGTGCATTTCAGCTGATGACCCGGCTGTGAGTCCATCCCCCGCAACAGTGCATGCGTGTGTGTTCTGCGCGGAGAGCAGAAAATGTTTGGAGACAATAAGAAGGGGAGGTAGGATGCAAGAGGTGGAGGGAAGGACAAGGAAAAATGGAAGGAGAAAACCCATCTCAAATCTCAAGATCAATTTCCGGTATGCCAAAACCTCTTTGAACCAGCATCTTGTCAAGAAAAGCAGATCTAGGAGGAGCAATACCAACTTATTTCCTTTATCCATGTACATTTAATTGTTATGAGATTAAGCTAGTTGAGCTGCGTCAGCAGGTAACCTTGTCATGCTTCCATCTTCTCTTCAGTTCTGTCCTTGTGTTTTTCAGGTCTATTCAGTCATCAAATCACCGCTCAGTCTTACTTAATCTCTGTCTTGTTTCATTATTGATCAGTTGTCTTATTTCTATAAGAGCTATTTGAACTAAGCTTGTGACTGCAATAAAGATTTCTGTTTTCCACTCTCATGATAGCAAGTGACAAATCTTGGTCACTAAGTTCACTAAATAGCTCTTAAGACAAAGAAACCCAGGCGCTTAGTGGCAGGCAAACAAACAATGGCAAGCTCAAGAGATAAGGGTCACTCCATTCAGATTGAGGACTCTTCAAGCGTTCAGTCCAACAACAGCAATTCCACCAAGGTCAAGCTGGTCAAACTCAATCAACACAACTGGAACAACTGGAAGACCCAGTTTGAAAATCTGCTAATTGGAAATGGCCATGAGGAAATCATTGACAAAGATTGGGTAGAAGCTCACAAAGGCACTAAGACCTATTGGCAGAAGAAATTGTAGGCCATCAGTCTATTGTACAAGGTGGTAGAATTCAATCTCCAGTCAGAAATTAAGTTGTCCTGAAATGAGTTCTCCGTGGCCTTCCAATTGCTTGCTAAAGAATGTGGGGAGAATTCCATTATTCTAGATGGTGAAATTATGTTTCACCTTATCCATCTGGTTTATGAACCCAGTACCTCACTTTGAGATCATGTTGCCAAGTTCAAAAATCAATATGTTGATCTCATTGAGACCATTGAAGGACATCCTCCCAAGCTGCGTTTTCTGGATGTCTCTCAAGGCATGGTGGCCATTCTCTTCCTCAAATCCCTTTGTCAAAACTCTTCACTATCACCTCTAGTGCAGTCCTCCAACAATCTCACTCCATTCACTCTCAAGTTCATAAGCAACCAAATCATGCTGGAAGATAGTCAACATGAGTCACACAATAATAAAACTTCCTATCTAGCGCATCCACCAACAGGCTCTTCAAAAGGATGGCTCAGGAATCAAAGGCCAAATGAGAATGGAAGAAATCCCCCTGCCCAACCTGGAACATCCTTGCCTAGGTCAGTTGCTCCAACTAGGAAGATTCCCTCCAACAAGGACTCAGAAGTTCAGGCTCAGTTTAGACAACTCACTGAGGAGCTCAAGCGACTTGAGTCCCAGCTCTCCCTCAATTTTGTTGACAAGGAAGAAGAGGGTACAGATGAGGAAAGAGTTGACTTTGTGAGCAGAGAGGACTTGGACCTGGAAGTCTCTGGATTTCACATTCACAAGGAGGGCCTCTACAGAACAATGACTTCCTCAAAATCTTGTCCCAAGCTAATCTACGACTCTGGCGCCTCTTGTTCCATGGTCTGTGACTATTCACTCCTCTGTAGTACCACTCACCTGGCCAAGAATCTCAATAACTCCTTCAGAAAGGTTCAAATCGCTCATGTAGGAAAGCTAGATATTGGGGGAACTGCCATCTATCTGGTGTACTATGTGCCAAAAGGTCCTACAAATTTTGTCTCAGCAACTCAACTCAAAGATCACGGCTTAACAATTGTGCATCAACACCGGAATATACTGATCAAACTATCAGGGAAGATCATTTTTTGCTTCCTTTGTGTTGGGAATCTATACGTGGCTTGTCTCAACACATCCTGTACCCCCGTTCTGTACTTGCTGATGATACCAAGTCACAAAGTCAACTGGCACTTAATGCTAGGAAACCCCTTGGATGAGTACTTGAAGAGCTTCCCCTCCCTCCACTCAATCTCAAACAACAATCCAGAACACTCCTTGGCTAACTTTGAGGTATGTAAGACATGCAAAATTTAGCAAACATCTCACTCAAACCCATTGCCAACATCCCTCTCTCCCTTTCACTGCTTACATCTTGATGTACTGCAAATTTCTCCCCCATCCAAGCATGGCATGCAGTACGTCCTGGTTATCATTGATGATTTTTCTTGCTTCAATTGGATCTACTTCATGAGACACAAGTTGGATTCTGAATATAAAATTGTCTTGTTCATCCATGAGATCAGAAATCAGCTTGGTATTACCCCAGCTTTTCTTCATTGCAATTGTGGGGGCAAGTTTGGCTCCTCTAAGTTACTTTTGTTGCCTTGATCCCTTATAATAGTGCTCAAGCAGGGTCCCGAACACTCACCACAAACTAATGGCCTGGGGGAACAATTTAATCAAACAATTCTCACTAAAATGCAATGTGTCCTGGCTCAGTCCTTGGTTACAATCTCCTACTGGGACAAGGCAGCCTGCTATTCCACCACCCTTATCAACCTCCTGCTGTCCAAGTCCATCAAGTGGTCCTCCCCCGTTGAGGTCCTGCTCACCCACAACTTTATCATTGAGCCAGTTAGGGATATAACTAAACTCATTCCCTTTGGGCTTAAGGTACATATCCACCAGCCATCATCCTCCAAGATACTCCCTTGCTTGTCTCCTCTCCCATTCCTTGGTTATGAGCCTTACTTGGACGCTGGTTGCTTTCTCAACCCCATGAAGAAGAATGTGACGGCGCAGGGCGTTGGCAGTTCTGTGGAGGGGATAGGTGCTTTTTTAGGCTGCCCTCCTGAGTGTGACAAAAATATTTAAATGTAACCAGGATCAAGTTCCAGTAACCTTTGTTAATGAGGAATCAAATGGGATAGGGATAAGTCAATAGCAACAATAGCTGGGAGGGGAAGCAGCACTACCTGAACCCAGATTATGAGGAGAAAGGCTTTGAACAAAATAAGTTAAAGTTTGCTCAGAGTCCAATAGAAAAAAACAGTTGTAAGTAACGGCACCCACACACTAATAACTCTGGTCCTCAGCAGGTGCTTGGGAGCAATCAACTCAAACCCAATCAACCTCCAGGTTCTCAATGAACCTGCCCAACTCTCCGCAATCAAGCGCTTGAAGGGTACCAGATAATGGTGGGTGGCTGCACAAGACAATGCAATATGTTTTATGGATCACTGAAACAAACAGTAACAATTTTGGACTAAGAGTAACCCAAAACTTCTCAAGGATTCAAGAATAGTGTGGCAGAATGCAACTTGAATAGTTAAAGGGAGGTTTAACACTCCAGGTTTAAGCTTAATAAAACCTCTTAGTCAAACATGACTGGTCCAGAGAGACAATCAAATGAATGATCAAGAACAAGTAATGGTCAGAAAAAGGGATCAAGAGTAGTATAACACACTCAAGAATTCAATTTAATGAATTGTTCTTCAACCAGCAAGGCTATGGTTGGTGATAAGGAACAGGGCCACAGAAGGGCAGATCAGAGTTTCAGACTTAAAAAAGTCAAGGGTAAGGGATAAGGATCAAGGGATAATCAAAAGATATATCCAGATAAGTGATCAATTTCACAAAGGAAGGAGCTCTTGGATCAGAAGCTCATAATTCTCATTAGGGGGAAGAATTGATGATTGAAAAAGCAGGGGAGAGCCCCTCCTTTTATAGGCTAGAGAGCCCTGTAACTATTTAAAATTAGATAACACAAATGAAAGCGGAATTTTTTATTATTATTTTTAAACTATGAGGCTCAAGCTTGGGGATGCCCGGTTCCCTTCTGCCAATCTTCCAGACTGGGGTGAGAGATTCTCACCCCAGCCTGTCGCTTGCAAACGTCTGTGCGGATGTTTGCACACCTAGTAACAAAGCAACACCCTCTTCCATCCAAATAACAAATGAAAAGCAGAAACAACAGCAAGAGAGGAAAAAAAAAAAGAAAGAGAACAACAAATGAAAAAAAAGGAGGATGGTTGCTGCCGATTGTCCAATCTAGGAGGAGAGGTTGATCCCAATGATGATGGAGGCAATGATGGATGAATTGATGATGAGAGAGAAGGCAATGATTTTCCCATGGCCAAGCAATGGGGAGGATAATGATGAACAACCAATGGTAGCAATGAAAGTGAGGAAGCAATCAAGGGTGCGAGGGATGAGGATGAGGAGGAGCGATGCAATGAGGATGAGGATGAGCTACGCAATGAGGATGAGGATGAGCAACGCAATGAGGATGAGGATGAGAGATGCAATGAGGATGAGGAGGAGCAACACAATGAGGAGGAGGAGGAGCAACGCAATGAGGATGAGGAGGAGCAAAGCGATGAGGATGAGGAGGAGCGAAGCAATGAGGATGAGGAGGAGCAACGCAATGAGGATAGGAAGGGTTGGGGTGAAGGATCCAAATTTTTTCTAATTTCTAATTTTTTTTTTTCTCTTTAAGTGAATTATTTTCCCAAGGTGTCCCAAATGGTTCACAACATCTCTCCCCAACTTACAGAATGTCCCTAGTCTGCATCATAATTTTGAAAACATGAAAAGAAAAAAAAAAGAAAATAATTGGCTGTTTCTTGATCCTCTAAGTAAAAAAAAAAATGTTGAACTGATGTCTTTTATTGTCAAGGAATGATAAAAAAAACCAGAAAACTAAAATAGAGTGTTAGACAACAGTCACAATAAAACAAGGAGTTGAAGATAGTCGTACCCAAGCAGAAATAAATGAGAAGACTCAGAGCAACATGGAAATAAAAGATGCGGGAGATAACCACCATACGTGTGCAAGCTAGGAAAGGAAAATATGCAACTTTACGGGTGAGGATGTCGGAAATAATGAGATTAGAGAATTAGATCAGACATTGGAGAAAGTAGCAGGTCATTGCACCGAATTACAATAGGTCGTCCAGAGTGGCCACAACCTTCTGATTGAAATCATCCTTGAGGCTTTGAATCGGGTGAAGAGCTTGAGAAACATCAACAAGTTTGGAAAGAGGGTCTGGCGAGGAAAGGGGAGAAGGGAGAGGACTCCCTCTTGCAGGTATTTAAGCGGGTCGAGTTCTGGCTGTAATGAATACGCGCAAGATGAATATGCTTAACTGTAGTGTTGCGCGCGCAAGGTGACCGGTTGAGAGATGAAGCGCGCATCCAGATGAACAGAAGAGACGCGCATGATGGAGATAAAATGGTAAAAATATAAAAGAGACAGGAGAACATAGAACACGAGAAAATAAGGAAAATATGGAAAATATGGAAAGATAATGGAACACATAGAGAGATCAAAGAAATATTTTAAGAAAAAAAATGTTGAAACCCATCTCAATCAATCCAAAAGAGCCTAAATGTGGAGAAGATAAAAGAAAAAGGCGTCCCAGGTGCTCACATATGTGGCATAAAGTAGAGTTTTTACAACAAAACGCAGCAGAAGACCCTGGTGGTGCACAATTGGGAGGACTTACTTTGAACCCCAATTTCCCCCAAGACAATAAAATCTCTTAACTTGATCAGCAGAGAACCTTCTAGCAGACTAAGTACCATCCAGTTCTTCCAAAACATAAGATCCACCTCTAACTTGACAAACCACTCTATAAGGACCATTCCAACAATCCAAAAAAAGTTTTACCCACTGAGTCTCTAAAGATCAATTATAAGCCAATACCAGATCACCAGGGTTTAAAGGATCTCTGATTCAATTTAGATTTTTATCTTATAAATACTGAACTGATTTTTCTCTTGATTCCATCATCTTCTGATAAGCTTTGTTACAAATATCTTCACTCCGCTCCAGTTGCTTTGATCTGGCAACTAATAGGTCAGTAGTTGAAGAAACTTGTTCCCAAGAGATGCCCAAGAAAGACTCCATTTCAAGATCAAGAGGAAGAACAGCCCTTTGACCAAAGATGATTTCATAAGGAGAGTAGCCAGTGGTTTGCTTGGTGGAAATTTGATCAGAGAAGAGGACCAAAGGAAGAAACTTTTGACAATTCTTGCCACTTTCACCAGCCAGTTTAACCAGAGCAGCCTTCAAGGGAGCATGGCCTCTTTCCACCATGCCTTGTCCTTCAGGATAATAGGGAGTAGTAACTCTATGTTGTCCAGGGAGGGATTGGATCATTTCAGCAAGTTTTCCACCAAATTCCAAGCCACCATCAGTAGAATAAGATCAAGCCAAACCGTAACGCATTGTCCAATTCTCATGAAGGAAAGCTGCCACAGATTCAGAACTAAGGTTCTTAAGGAATTTTTCTTCAACCCATCCAGAAAAATCATCTCTAGCCACAATGAGGTACTTAGCACCACCTGCCTTGATATGAACCACATCAATAGCAACCCTTCCAAAGACAGTGGACTCCCCAGTAGGATAGCAAATTTCATCTGGACGCCTAAGATCATGTTTTTGACAAAATTCACAACTCTTGCACCATTGAGAGACAGATTTCTTCAGAGATGGCCACCAGAAACGTTTGGATAATTGTTGATAAGGTTTGGTTTCCCCACAATGACCAAGGCCCTGATGGAGGCTTTCAAGGATCAAATCTTGCTTAGCCGGGATAGTAACCACAACAAGCTCACAAGGAGTTCCTCTTTTCATAAGCCTAGACCCTTGGACAAAGAAACTAGACAACTTTCTTTTAAGGGATAGAAATTCTTTGACAGAGAGATCAGGGGGTCTTTGGAGAGTTGGAAGGTACTGCTCTAACTTTAGCCAGAAACTTTGTTGGAAACCAGAGTAATCTTGGGAGGAGAAAGCAAAAACAGGGTGGATCAAAGGTTCTTCATCATCAAAATCCATTCCAACATCTGATTCATCTTCTCCAATAGGCCTTCTAGATAAACCATCAGGCATAGTAAAAAATTTCCCAGGCCTATGAACAATATCAAAATAGAAAAGTAGGATAAAAGCTACCCAGAGAGTCATTGGAGCGTTTGGAAGACTGGGAGCATTTATCATTTCCACAATGGATCAAGCATCAACTTGCAATTAAAAATGTTGTCCCCAGAGTACTGTTTGGAGTTTCTTCAGCATTCTGGCCACACCACAGAGTTCCAGTTTGGGCTGAGAGTATCTAGATTCCACATCTGAAAATAGCAAAGATTCATAAAAAACAGGGCGGTCCAAACCATTTTCATCTTCCTTAGTAAGGACAGCCCCAAAAGATTGATAACTAGAGTCAACAGCCAATTTTATTTTGCCAGCTCCAGGTCCATAAGAGATCTTTTTCAAAACTATGTCATTGCCAACAATAGTTTTGAGCAACTGAAATGATTGTTTGCAATCTTGGCTCCAAATCCATTCAGCTTCCTTTCTGGTTAGACAACGCAAGGGTGCACAGATTTTTGATAGAGAGTGAATGAAGATCCTGACATACGTTACAACGCCTAGGAAACCTCTAACTTCAGTTGGATTTGTTGGAGTAGGCCAGGAGATGATTTTGTTGACTTTAGAGGGTGCCATCCTTCTTCCTTCCTTGCAGACTATATGACCAACAATTTCCAAGGCAGAGACACAGGCAGCAAGTTTTGATCCAGAGACAGTAAGGCCAGATTCCTTAATTTGAACCAGAATCCTTTCCAAGATAGTAGCATACTCCCAGATAAATCATTGAATTCCTGAGTGCCAAGGTAAAAGCTCATTATCATAGTCAGCAACTGGACCTTTAATTCCACCATCATCAATAAAGATACCAGCATTATCAGGGATTTTGTCTTGGAGGATCCACATCATCTAAGCCTGATAGACTGCAACCAAGTTGGTGGCACCTTGAGGCAATTGAGTCAGTTGAAATAGACCAAGAGGAGTATTTAAAGTGGTGAGAGGGCGAGAAATAGGATGCAAAGATTGTTTGTCATAACCCCCCATGATGTCTACCAGACCAGAACAGGCTCTCCCAGAGAAGGATTCAACAAATTCTTCAGTGGCAGGAGGAACACCAGGCTCCTTAATAGTAACTTTATTGAGAAGTTGGAGATCATTAACTACTCTAAGTTTACCATTACTCTTTAGAACACAGAAAACAAGGCTAGAGTAACTGGAGGTTGACTTTTCATATAGACCGGTACGGACTTGTTTGCGGACCAACTTGATGGATTTTTTGAATTTTGCAGCAGTAATAGGGATCTTTTTCTTTTTCCAAGGATCATGTTCAACTACAGGGATGATAGAAGGGAGACCATAGGATTCTTTCAAGAGACCTCTCTCTTCTTCACAGAATGCAATAGATTTTTCCCTTAGAGATAAGATATTTTTGATCAAATTTAACTCATCAGGTAAAAGCCATCCATCTGGACCAAAGTTGAACACCTTCAATTGTTCTTCAGTGACACAACCACAAGGTACAAAGGTGCCAGTAAGAGAGTGAGATAGACCACAATAAGGATCACAAGATAGAGGAGGACGCATGAGAGGAGGATTGAGATTTAGAGGAATGAGTTGGTTGACAGGCTGGACCTTTTTTGCAACTGGCTTATACTTAGTGGCAAAATAGAGAAGTTCTTGGTTCCTCCAAGCATTCACCAGCAAGACCTGAGTACAAAAACTGAGACCAGATTCCAACATCCTCCAAGTTTGATGTTCCATAAAATTTTTGAAAGGTGCCTTTTCCAAAAAAGAGGATCCAAAAGATAACACTTTGCTCACATGTGTGGCACAAGGTAGAGTTTTGAAAACTATGGTAGAAGAATGCCCTGATGGTGCACAATTGGGAGGAATTACTTTTACCCCCAAGTGCCTCCACTGGAGCCCATACCCCTCCATACCAAAACCATTAAGAAAAGAATCTAGATCAGGATCTAGTTTATACTCATTGCGGAGAATCAAACCAGAGCTAGAGGAAGATTGATCAGTGATAAGAGTACAAGGAAAAGAAGAAAAAACAGAACCAGAGAGAAGAGAAATATTTTTGGAATTTTGTGTTTTAACATGTTTTTGATTTTGGACATTTTGGAGATCAGAAGAAAAAGAAGAAAGAGATGAAAAGGATGAAAAATATGCCTCAGAGATAAACTTTGGCCCTATAGTTGAAGTCTGAGGCTTAGAAGAACTAAAACTATCAGTATTACCAACTATTCTTCTAAAAAATGAGAGGAGTTAGAAGAATCCTTCTGCTTCCCCTTCAGAACCGATTTAGGTGAAAAACCAGGTAAATCTCTTTCCCAACAACCAGAATCCAAAGAACAGAGAGGAACTTCAATCTTCCTACCATCAGCATCAGGAAGAAGAATTCTCTGCCCAACTTGATTGGAAAACATCAGGGTGGCTCCAAAGTCTATTAAGAAAGGACAACCCAAAATCATAGGACCTCCCAAACAAGTGATCCAAAAGTGACAGGTTCCAACAATATTTTGACCAATTCAAACTAGCGCATCCTCAGCAATACCCACCAACTCACAAGATTGATTCCCAATTCAATAAAAAGCAGAGTTGAAGCTGACCTTTGGACTGAGATTGAGCTTGCAGGCCATTGCATCCAAAATTAAGTTTAGTTGGGACCCAGAATCAACAAGTAGAGAAACCGTTTTGGATGAGTCACCTAGAGAGTATGGTAAAAGTACAAGAGGACAAGAATAAAGATTTGAATCAGAAGGAGGATCTGTTCCACCAGAGTCTTCCATCAAGGTTCCAGAGGAAACTTTCAATTCATCAGGACCAATCTCCACACCTTGCCGAGAAACCCATTTCTTCATGCCTTCAGCCACAGATGGTGAGATGGAAAGGAGTTAAGCCACAGATAGATCAGGGATTTTAAGATCAAAAATTTTCTTTAATACCCCTTCCACAGAATTGAGGTGGTCTTTGGAAATTCCCCTTTTGAATCAAACCTTGGGTTGAGTTGGAAGTGGAAGTTCAGGTGGGGGTGGAACTATAACTGGATCAGTTGGCAAAGGTGATTTGGATGGCAGAGGAGCAGGATCAGAGTATTCTGGGAGCCTATCCATGAGGGGTTCCTTTTCTACTTCCATGTCTTCTACCTTGGAAGAAGGAGGCTCCAGTGAAGATTGAGGTTTGACAGGTTTTTGAAGAATTGAAGATGGAACAGGAGGAGCTTTATGAGGTCTGGGTTCTTCATGTTGTTTCCTAGCTGGATCAGATTGATAAGTTCCCAAAAAGCTGGAAGAAGAGACAGCAGGAGGATACCAAGGTTGAAGATTTCCACAAGCAGATCAAAAATCAAAAGAGGCCAAGGATGCCTTCTTGGGAGCAGAAGGCTGGAAAGAAGCCACCACATGACAAATTGGACAAGATGAATCAAAAGGGATAAGTGCACCATTAGGCAGAAAGAAGTTTCTCCCTTTCTGTTCCACCAACATTTCCTCCTTGTCCTTCTTGAGTTCAGGATAGAGACCAGTTCCATGATGTTCTCTGTGGCAATAATAGAAAACCATGGTTGACCTAGGAACAGAGTTGGAGGGTTTAGGGACAACCAGAGAGGAGAGTTTCTGATCCATTTTATTCTTAAAAGCTTGCAGGAGTTTGGTGATCTCATCAATATTAGGTGTTTCCCAGTGGGTCTGAGTATTTGGTTTAGGTCTGCGATTGGCTTCCATCTTATTCATGATTTTGTTAGATGCTTGAAAAGAGGGGGCAGGGAATGGTTCAATGATTCTAGTTTTTTCAAAGGTGAGAGCTGTTTGACCTTTCATTAATTTATCCACAGTATTCCTAAGAACCATGAAAGCAGGGAGCTTGAACCAATTATCTCTTGTAGTGATCATGGATCCAGATTTCACCAATTCATCCTTAATTCTTTCCTGCACTCCTGGAGAGAAAGACTGAAAAAATTGCACTCAAATTTTGTCCACAGTATCAATGTGATTGTTTTGGATAAGATAGGATTGGATAGGGTCCCAAGATTTTTGGAAAGCTTGATAATCAGAGGCTGAGGAGATACCACCATTGGAGGTCCATTGAGAGACTAGGGCATCAAGATCTTGGAGAGTGAACCTAGCTATATCAATTTTGCCCCAGTAGGCAATCATTGCCTCCTTAAGAAGTACCCAGTCATGGGATTCAAATCCATTGAATGATTCAATAACTTCCATGACTTCATCAGAGGAGATAAAGAATTGCAGTTGATAAGCCATGTCATATTTGCTAGCACCTTTCACTTCAGCAGCCATCTTGTAGGAATCCAGGAACCGTTCAACATTTGTACCGTTAAAGCATAAGTTCTTGTTCTGAGGTTTGATCTTGATCATCTTGGCCCAAACAGAGGTAGAAGGGGTACCGATAGATTCCATTTTGACAAAAGATTTCCTAAGGGATCCAAAGAACAGATTTCCAAAGTGGCTCATGAGTGTGGCAAGGGTAGGGTTTACAAAAAAAAACAACTAGGATGAAACCCCTTGATGGTGCACAATTGGGAGGACTTTCTTCTGGAACAAGTTGCCTCCACAGATCAGATCTAGATAATAACAGAAACACAGAAAAAAGAGAAAAACAGAAAAAGAGAAAAAGATTGGATTTCAAAGTTGATTCCACAAATTTGGGACTGTAAATCCCAAGGTTGCTGGTTTGATCCCAGCCCGGGGGACCAAATGTAAGACTCCAAACGGGGCAGGGCGTTGGCAGTTCTGTGGAGGGAATAGGTGCTTTTTTAGGCTGCCCTCCTGAGTGTTACAAAAATATTTAAATGTAACCAGGATCAAGTTCCAGTAACCTTTGTTAATGAGGAATCAAATGGGATAGGGATAATTCCATAGCAACAATAGCTGAGGGGGGAAGCAGCACTACCTGAACCCAGATGATGAGGAGAAAGACTTTGAACAAAATAAGTTAAAGTGTGCTCACAGTCCAATAGAACAAAACAGTTGTAAGTAACGGCGCCCACACGCTAATAACTTTGGTTGTCAGCAGGTGCTTGGGAGCGATAAACTCAAACCCAATCACCCTCCAGGTTCTCAATGAACCTGCCCAACTCTTGGCAATCAAGCACTTGAAGGGTACCAGATAACTGTGGGTAGCTGCAAAAGACAATGCAATATGTTTATGGATCACTGAAACAAACAGTAACAATTTTGGACTAAGAGTAACCCAAAACTTCTCAAGGATTCAAGAAAAGTGTGGCAGAATGAAACTTGAATAATTAAAGGGAGGTTTAACACTCCAGGTTTAAAATTAATAAAACCTCTTAGTCAAATGTGACTGGTCCAGAAAGACAATCAAATGAATGATCAAGACCAAATAATGGTCAGAAAAAGGGATCAAGAGTGGTATTACACACTCAAGAATTCAATTTAATGAATTGTTCTTCAACCAGCAAGGCTATGGTTGGTGATAAGGAACAGGGCCACAGAAGGGCAGATCAGATTTTCAGACTTAAAAAAGTCAAGGGTAAGGGATAAGGATCAAGGGATAATCAAAAGATATATCCAGATAAGTGATTGATTTCACAAAGGAAGGAGCTCTTAGATCAGGAGCTCATAATTCTCATTAGTGGGAAGAATTGGTGATGGAAAAAGCAGGGGAGAGCCCCTCCTTTTATAGGCTAGAGAGCCCTGTAACTATTTACAATTGGATAACACAAATGAAAGTGGAATTTTTTTTTCTTTTTTTTCAATTATGAGGCTCAAGCTTGGGGAGGCCCGGTTCCCTTCTGCCAATCTTCCAGACTGGGGTGAGAGATTCTCACCCCAGCCTGTCGCTTGAAAACATCTGTGCGGACGTTTGCACACCTAGTAACAACGCAACACTCCCTTCCATCCAAATAGCAAATGAAAAGCAGAAACAACAGCGAGAGAGGAAAAAAAAAGAAAGAGAACAACAAATGAAAAAAAAGGAGGATGGCCCCTGCCAATTGTCCAATCTAGGAGGAGAGGTTGATCTCGATGATGATGGAGGCGATGATTGATGAATCAATGATGAGAGAGAAGGCAATGATTTGCACATGGCCAAGTGATGGGGAGGATTAGCATGAAAGACCAATGGTAGCAATCAAGGGTGCAAGCAATGAGGATGAGGAGGAGTGACGCGATGGGGATGAGGATGAGCGACCCAATGAGGATGAGGATGAGCAACGCGATGAGGATGAGGAGAAGCAACGCAATGAGGATGAGGAGGAGCAATGCAATGAGGATGAGGAGGAGCAATGCAATGAGGATCAGGAGGAGCGACACGATGAGGATAGGAAGGGTTGGGGTGAAGGATCCAAATTTTTTCTAAGTTCAATTTTTTTTTCTCTTTAAGTGAATTCTTTTCCCAAGGTGTCCCAAATGGTTCACCACACCGCACGCAGCTGTCAAGCCTGCGCGCGTCAACAGAATTTGCACTAAGCCTGACAGCCAGGTACCGCAGGAACAGGCTACAACCTGCATGCACACATCATGAATATGTAACAACTTGACTGCCGGACAGAGGAATGTCTGAAACCTAAGAATATTTAATAAAAAATATGAAAATCAAAATATAAAGCAAATAAATTGTGGGAAACAATAATGAAGGTTGTCACGTAAATAAGATTGCCAAATCTTTATGAACCACAAAACACAACAAGGAGTTAACCTAAAAATTATTAGAAATTCCCAACGTGTGCAGAAGTTGCCGTAGAATCTACTAATACCCAATGTTAGAATTATGGCCAGCAATTAGCTTAGGCAAATGAGCAGTATTTAAAGCAAAAGAAATGCTGGACACTGGGTGTCAATACTGGCAAATGGGGCTCCCACAATGGGGCAATATCTTGGATGAATTTGATTGGAATGATGAATGAATAGATGGAAAACAGCAGGGAGAAGAGTTCCTTAAGTACAAAAGATTGGCCTCTTGTGAGCCCATGATACAACAAGCCAAAAGGCAAATTTTCCGCCACAAAAGAGCTCTACAGGCTCTACTGGCCTTGTTACTTGGTTTGGACTACATCAGCCCACATGGCATCAGTCCCTGTACCCTTACAACCAGCCTATTCCGGTTATTTCTGGTGTTTCCACCTCAATGGGGCTGAACCAGCCCCTTAACTGTTCAATCCCCTTGGCTGGTTGTCCGTTAAAACCAGCCATGATGACCTCATTACCTTGTTTACGGGCTGGTTGCCTCATGCAGGCAGCCCCTGGCCCCTCAAATGGGCCAGGTGGGACCCAGGGCCCACCTGGGTCCGGTCTCAGACTCACATGGGGGGGGGGTGTGACCAGCGGACAAGCTTTCCCCCCCCTCTTTCTCTCAAATCCCTGGTGGGGGCGGTCAAATCCCCTCACCAGGGGCCTTGGGGGTCAACACCCCCAGGGCTTTGTCAAGTAAATTGGTCTGGGAGGTGATCAGGTCCCCCCAGGCCCATCGCTCCTCCCCCTTGGTAAAGGGGGGGGGGGGGGGGAGAGCACCCCTTTGCTTGGTTGCTTCACACAATCAATGGTGGAGGGGTGATGAATTCCCCCCCACCTGCCGGTTGCTACTCTTGTGGCCGGCGCTGCCACTGCCTTGGCCAAGGGGGTGGTCAGGTCCCCCCTGCCCTGACCAACAGCGCTGTCGCGGTTGGTTGCTGGCTGGTTCAACCCAGCCAGCTTGCCCCCATCCCCCTTGCAACGGCAAGCAAGCCGGGGCCACAAGCCCTGGCTCCGCGGCGCTGGTTGCCAGGCATGACCAGCCGGGCCCGCGCGGGATCCCTTGGCCGTGCGACAGCCCCGCGCAGGCCGTTGGGCCCCACGTGGGCCGTACCAAGGGACACAAGACGCCCCAAACAGGCGGCAGCCCCTAGCGGGCCGCAACAGGGGCGGCGGCCCCAATGGGCCGCCCCAAGCCCAAATCGTGAGAATTACATACTTTGGTGGGCAAGCCCGTCTGGCCAAGTATGTCCATAATAAAGCTTGGGCCCTTTCATGCCCAAATAAGCCCATCTGGCTTGGGTGGCCCATCCACCCTGGCGGCCCTTGAGGGCCTGTGTCCCAAAAGACCATAAAAACGTGTTTTGGCGCCCAAATGCCCAAAACAAATAACACCCACATAGGCCCACGTGGCTAAAGTAATTTTCAATGGGCCATGGAGGCCCATTTTTGCATCCCATTTGGATTACACACTTGTATGCAAATTACCTGAGTGTATCCGCATTTTAACACCCAATTCCACCCATGTCACTCAGAAGAAGTTAATACAAAATGAGGAAATACGTCTGAATCATAAAAATAACAAATTAACACTTAAACACCTTTTGAAAATTATTTCACAAAGAAATATGACATAGACAAGGCTAGCAGATTGACAGCACCAGAACTACATGACAAACTAGCCCTGACCAGCCTGCTAGCCTCAGCATCCAAGCACAACCCTCTCTACGTGCCCTGAGAAGGTCTTATTACCCAAAAAGGTATATAAACAACCCTTTGTTTAAATGATTTAATACACAGTAATTCTTAAGTATCAATCCAGACCCCCTTGCCATCCTTGATCAAGTGTTTATTCAAGATAAACAAGTGATATATGGCTATAGTCTGATGGTATTATTAATAATTCTGACCCCAACATTGATTCAGTGAAGAATATCAGCAAATAACCCCAATAATTGTCCTGAGACCCTTTCATACCATGAATCTCTGCAAGCCTCCTGAAGTAAGTACTTAAACTAGTAAGTTGTCTCCTGCTTGCAAACCAGGCATAAGTGCTGTAAGACAACCATTCCACCCATCCCCTTGAGTTAGTCTTTGTGAGAAATCATTTAAGACCTCATTATACCAAGGTCTTTACACTGCTCAAAAGAACCCCTTGAAGAGAGGTTGTTATTCAATAAAGATCCTCATTTTGCACGAACTTTGGCCCCTCTTAAAATATATATTTAAAAAAAATTAATCCCACCAAACCAACCAAACTTTGCACTTGCTTTTAAACCAATTATTTAAGCATTTTACCTTAATTTTCTTGGAATTATTATTCCAACAAAAATATCACTTTCTTTAGCTAAATGACGGCAAAATTCCTGGCATCAGGAAGCTGACAATCATAATCCGGGATTCTCTAATTCAAATGGTCAACCTAACCTACAAACCAGGAAAAAGCCTGCAAGAACACACATTGGCATTCAAGAAGGCATATATCAATCTATGTGAGATGATCAAAGGTCTGCCTCCCAGCAAACAAATCATGAACATATCAACAGGGCTGGCTGCAATTCTATTCATTAAGAGCCTACTTTTTGATGAGATGATTTCAAGCCTGGTGTTGAATCTTTACAACCTAAAAACATTCACCATGGAAAAAGTGGCTACCAGGTTCCTCCTAGAAGACTCTAGGCGTGTCTCCAACTCCTCAAAATCATCCTACTACGCTATGGGATCTCATAAAGACAACATACCCATTTGTCCTCTCAATTGGGTCCCAATTACGGATGGAAGGCAGTAAAAAATCAAAACTCAACCTGCCGTGCCAACCAGGAAAACCCCCAAGATCAAGATCAATGGGGAATCACATCTCAAATTGAACGGCTAGACCAAGGAATTCAGGGACTCAAGAGATCCTTCTTGGTGAATGCCATGGAAGAATGTAACAATACCTCTGACAGCAGAGTTCCTGGGGACAATGCTTATCTGATTACCAAGCAAGAGACTGGCTCAGAAGACTACAGCTTCCTGATCCAGGAGGATGCAATTTATAGCATCAACAACTTGGCTAACTTGTCAAAAGAACTAGTCTACAACTCTGGGGCCTCAAGGCTGAGGGTCTGCAATCTGTTGCTACTCAAAGACCCCTAGCCAATTCACAAAAAACTGAACACATATGGAAGTACCATAACAATTACCCATTTTTGTAAGTTAAATATTGGGGGCACCACCATTCACCCTGTCTTCTATGCACCCCAAAGCCCCCGCAATCTCATATTGGCAACACAAATTAAAGACCATGGACTGAAGGTGGTACACAAACACTGCACAGTACTGGTCAAACTTGGGAACCAAATATTTTACTGGTTCCCACGTATTGGCAACCTCTACATGGCTCAGCACAAGCCCCCCCTCCAGCATCAATCTAGTCAAAGTATCCAGTGCAAACCTTGACTGGCACATTACCCTTGGCGACCCGTCCAATGGTTACTGGAAGAAATTCCTATCCCTACACAACCTACCTACTCCAACCCCATTTCCTTCATCTGACAAATGCAAGATATGTTCCCAATGCAACATTCAATGTCAACCCCCCTCAATCCTCTTCCCACCTCATCCAAGCCGTTTCACCCATTACATCTTGATGTTCTACAGATCAGCCCACGGTGCAAAAAATCAGCCTTGTACATCCTAACCATAATTGATGAATTCTTGAAATTGAATTGGTTATACATAACAAGACACAATTCAGAGGTGGTGGACAAGATTATCAGCTAAATCAATGAGATAAAAATCAACTCAATGTTAAACTGGACATATTGCACTGCAACTGGGGTGGTGAGTTTATGTTGATTAAGATTTCTGAATTTCTATCCCTGAATGGTATTGTATTGGAACAAGGCCCCGCTAACTCTCTCCAAAAAAATGGATTAGCCAAGCAATTCAACCAAACAATCCTTACAAAGATGAGGTGCATTCTGGCTCAATCTTTGGTGCCAATAAACTATTGGGATGAAGCTGCCAGCTACTCCTCAATCCTCATAAATATACTGCCCTCTGCTGCCCTGAACTTTAAGTCACCAGTAAGCATGCTTCTCAATACCAGCTCCACCATAGATCCTGTTAGGGAAATACTGACGCTGATACCCTTTGGACTGAAGGTACATGTGCACACATATCAACACTCCAAAATGGATTCCCAATTGAGGCCTCTCCTCTTTCTTGTTTAAAAACCATACTCTGATGCCGGGAGGTTCATTGATCCTGTCAGCTTGCTACTATTGCAGAGCAAGATGAAAAAGTAACAGAAATAAAACAAAAATAATAATAATAAAATTAACCTAAGAAGGAGTAGGAAAACCAAAAAATATTATTTCAACAATGGATTCCCCACCCAAAATTAGGTAGGTTCACTCAATCCTTGAAATCCAACTCCTTATATTTTTAAATAATTAAGGAAAGAAAGACCAAAATACCACGGCACCACTATTGAACTTTATGGAAAATTGAATACTTCACATTTATTTTCACGTATAGGTTTCACACCTAAAATTCAGTCAGAATTGAGGTGTTGTGTATATTTTAGGAGTGAAAGACGGAAATGTGTTCTGTCACAATTCCCACACGCAGCCGCGGCAGCCAATGCACCCCTGAATGGATGAGCTACAGCTCTGTCACTCTGTCAAAGTCGTGTATTCAGCCCTGGTGTAAGACTCCAAACGGTGCTAGGCCGTGGAAGTTCTGTGGAGGGGAAAGGTGCTGTTTAGGCTGCCCTCCTGAGTGTTACAAAAATATTTAAATGTAACCAAGATCAAGGTCCAGAACCTGGTAAATGAGGAATCAAGTAGTAAAGGATAAATATGATAGTAGTTTGGTAGCAATGGAACAGCACTATCTGAGCCAAGATTATGTGGGAAAAAACTTGAACAAAGCTGTTGCATGTAAAAAACACCCACAAGCTAATAACTCTGGTCTTCAGCAGAAGATTGGGGATGATCAACTCAAACCCAACCAACCTCTAGGTTCTCAATGAACCTTCCCAATTCTCTGAAATCAAGCGCTTGAAGGGTACCAGATAACTGAGGGTGGCTGTAAAAGACAAAGCACTATGTTTAAGAAGCTCTAAAAGCAAACAGTAAACTGACTTGAAGCAAGGATAACCTCAACACTTCTCAAGGAACTCAATAGTAGGCTGGCAGAATGCAACTCTAAACAAATAAGGGAGGTATAACACTCCAGGTCTTAAGCTTAATGAGACCTCTTCAATCAATTGTGATTGGCTCCAGAAAGATGATCAAGGAGGGATCAAGACCAGTATGGTCAGAGAAAGGTATCAAGGAGTGGTATAACACACTCAAGAATTCCAACAGACAGAATTCCCTTCAACCGGCAAGGCTATTGGTTGGTGATAAGGATCAGGCCACAGAGGGGCAAAGACTAAGGATCAATGGATCAGGGGGCAATCATGGATATAACCAGGATGAGGAAGAGGATCAGATGTCAATGATAACGGGGGTGACATATGCACACACTCCCATTGATTGTTTGAAAAAAAGGCAGGGGAGAGCCCCTCCTTTTATGGGCCATGGGTCCCTGTAGACTATTTACAATAGATACTACAAATAGAGCGGAAAAAAAGTTTTCTTTTTCAAATAAATGATCAGATCCAGAAAAACAAACAAGTGACAATGAAAAGAACACAACCAGGATGTGTCATAAAAAAATGAACACAGAAAAATAAATAGGAAATGAGGATGAACAAACAACAAAAACAAAAATAGAGGCTGGCCAGAGGTCAGATTTGGCCGCAGCTGGTGATGAAGGAAAGGTGAGGATGACCACGCAAGACCAAGCTTGCGGCCGGAGGAGGTTCAGCCACACAATTGGGCGGTGCAAGGTGGAAATGCGACAAGGTTTCCGTTGAGGATTGGTCCAAAGGCAATTGGGGGGATTGGTTGATTGATTAAGGGTTACCAATTGCCTTTGATGGATTGGTCATCCTTTTTGATAGCCTGATTGGGGTTACAATCAAAGGATGGGAGAAAGTTGGTGGATTGGCGGTGATCAGATGGGTGAGCAGATTGGACTGGAGATTTTCCAAAGACTATCAGTCTTTAGATGCTCCGCAATCAGTCAAAATCAAGGTGGGGGGGCTTGAGGAGACTTTGAGGTTGTGGCAAGATGAGGAAGAGCGGCCGCAAGTGATTGGTCAACGGTTGATTGTCCTTGCATCATTGAGGCAATCCAGAGTGATCAGTTGATTGATAAGTGCAACTGATCACTTGCGGATTTGTTGTTGTTGATGGGTGGGTTGGAGTTCCAATTGTCTTTTGACAGTCTGGATGAAGTGGTGAATGCGGATCATCTGGCTTGCACCTCCCAGAGGATTGGTGCAAGGATGGGGGGATTGGTTGGAGTATTGGTTGATGATGAGACAAGGCGGAGAGGGGATGAAGGATGGATGGACTGATGATCATCAACCAATCAATTGGATTTGATTGGTTGCAAATTCTTGGTTGAGGTGAACCAATTAACTTTGGACAATCCAAATGGCAATAATGGGGGGTGCGGTGATGATGAGCATTGGATGAAGCAAGCAAAGTTGCTTGCAACCGGTCCTTGGCCCAAAAGGGAAGGAGTACCGTCAGAGAGGGGGATTTGAACACAGGACCGGGCGCTAGGCACCTAAGAGATGATCCTAGACAACTAGGAGAGTGGGAGCTGGAAGTTTGGGAACTGGATATGGGAATCATTCCGGATCAAAAAGTTTTTTTTTGTTTGGATCTAAATGGAGGCTATAGAAAAGTTCATAAAAATTTTGCTTTTTCTGTGCTTGTCCAGAGGTTTCCCAGATTGGGCACCACATCTCCCCCCAACTTACAGACTGTCCCTAGTCTGCATCTGAGTATCTTTGAAGATATATATAAATTAAGAAACTGAGGAATTGGAACAGAAAAACGCCCATTTGATCTTGAGGTTGATTGAAAAGGGAGCTTGATCCATCCAAAGAAAAGGTCCTGGAATTGGCTGAGATGAAAGAATGAAGAAGGCGTCCCAGTTGCTCACATATTTGGCATACAGTAGAGTTTCACAACAAAAAGCAGCAGATGACCCCTGGTGGTGCACAACTGGGAGGACTTACTTCTGGAACAAATTTCCTCCACAACAATGAAATTTCTTGACCTTATCAGCAGAGAACCTTTTGTCAATCTGAGTACCATCCAGATCCTCCAAAACATATGATCCACCTCTGACTTGACAGACCACTTGGTAAGGACCATTCCAGTGGTTAGAGAAAAGCTTTCCCCACTGAGTTTCCAAGGATCAATTATAAGCTAAGACTAGATCCCCAGGATTCACGGGATCCCTGATTTGATTGAAGTGCTTATCCTCCCAATACTGGACTTATTTTTCTCTTGACTCAATCATCTTCTGATAATCTCTGTCACAAACATCTTAACTTTGCTCCAGTTGCTTAGATCTGGCAACTAATAGATCAGTGGTGGAAGAAACCTTTTCCCGATAAATACCTAAGAAATATTCCATTTCCAGATCAAGAGGAAGGACAGCCCTTTGTCCAAAGATAATTTCATAAGGTGAGTAGCCAGTGGTTTTTTTAGTTGAAATTGTGATTGGAGAAGAGGACCAGAGGAAGAAATTTGCAACAATTCTTTCCACTTTCACCAGCCATCTTGACAAGGGAAGCCTTCAAAGGAGAATGGCCTCTTTCCACCATTCCTTGACCTTCAGGATAATAAGGAGTGGTCACCCTATGTTGACCAGGAAGCAATTGCATCATTTCAGCCATTTTGCCACCAAACTCAGAGCCACCATCAGTTGAATAAGATCAAGCCAAGCCATAGCACATTTTCCAAGTCTCATAGAGGAAGGCTGCTACTGATTCAGAGCTGAGGTTCTTAAGGAATTTTGCTTCAACCCATCCAGAAAAATCATCTCTAGCTACTATGAGGTACTTAGCTCCACCAGCCTTAACATGAACCACATCCTTAGCAATCCTTACAAAGACAGTGGACTCTCCAGTGGGATAAAGAATTTCCGCTGGGTGCCTAAGGTCACCTTTCTGACATAATTCACAACTCTTGCACCATTGAGAGACTGATTTCTTCAAGGATGGCCACCATAATTGTTTGGATATTCAACAATAAGTTTTGGTTTCCCCACAATGGCTAAGGCCTTCATGGAGACTTTCAAGGATCAAATCTTGTTTAGAAGGGATGGTGACAACAATAAGAGCACAAGGGTTGCCTCTTTTCATAAGCCTAGTACCTTGGACAAAGACATTGGAGGACTTCCTTTTGAGTGATAAAAAATCTTTAGCAGAGATATCAGGAGGCTTTTGGAGAGTGGAGAGATACTGCTCTAATTTTAGCCAGAAGCCTTGTTGGAAGCCAGAATAATCTTGAGAGGAAAAGGTGAAGATAGGACAAATTAAGGGTTCCTCCTTGTCAAAATCCACTCCAACATTCAATTCTTCATCTCCAAGAGGGCCTCAAGATAAACCATCAGGCATGGTGAACAATTTTCCAGGCCTATGAAAAATATCAAAAGAGAAAAACTGGATGAAATCCACCCAACAAGTCATTGGAGCATTTGGAAGACTGGGGGCATTGATCATTTTGATAATGGATTGTGCATTGACTTGTAACTCAAAGTGTTGACCCCAGAGAACATTTTGGAGCTTCTTCAACATTCAGGCCACACTGAAAAGTTCCAGTTTTGGCTGGGAGTACCTGGCTTCCACCTCTGAAAAAAGAAGAGATTCATACAGAGCAGGACAATCCAAACCATTTTCATCTTCCTGAGTAAGGACAGCCCCAACACATTGATAACTAGAGTTCACAGCCAGCTTGATATTGCCAGCCCTAGGTCCATAAGTGATCTTCTTCAAGACAATGTCTTTTCAAAAAATTGTTTTGAGCATCTAAAATGATTGTTCACAAGCTTGGGTCAAAAACCATTAAGCATCCTTCCTGGTTAAGTGACGCAAGGGAATGCAAATTTTGGATAGAGAAGGGATAAAGATACAAACATAGATTACAACACCTAAGAAACCTCTGACTTCAGTTGGATTGATGGGAGTAGCCCAAGAGAGAATTTTGTTTACTTTGGATGGAGCCATCCTTCTTCCTTCCTTGCAGACCACATGACCAACAATTTCCAAAGCAGGGACACATGCAGCCAATTTGGATCCAGAGAAAGTGAGGCCAGACTCCTTGATTCAAAACAGGATAATTTCCAGAGTGGTTGTATATTCCCAGATACATTGACCGATTCCTGAATGCCAGGGTAAGAGCTCATTGTTATAATCAGAAAATGGACCTTTAATCCTGCCATTGTCAATAAAGATACCAGCATGATCAGGGATTTCATCCTGCAGGATCCAAAAAATCTCAGCCTGATAGAATGCAACCAAATTGTTGGCACCTTGAGGTAATCAAGTAAGTTGGAAACGACCAAGAGGAGTATTGAAAGTAGTGAGAGGAAAAGAAATTGGATGTAAGGATTGTTTGTCATAGCCACCCATAATGTCACCTAGACCATAGCAAGCTCTACCAAAGAAGGATTTGACAAATTTTTCAGTAGCAGGGGGAATACCAGATTCTTTAATAGTAACCTAATTTAGAGGCTGGATATCATGAACTATTCTAAGTTTACCATTACTCTTGAGAACACAGAAAAAAGGACTGGAATAGCTAGAAGTTGATTGTTCATATAAACCTGTTCAGACTTGTTTGCGGACCAACTTGATGAATTTTTCAACTTTAGCAGCAGGGATTGGGATATTCTTCTTTTGCCAGGGATCATGTTCTACTACAGTGATAATGTAAGGGAGGCCATAGGATTCTTTCAAGAGACCTCTCTCTTCTTCACAGAAAGCAATAGTTTTTTCCCTAAGGGCTAAGACATTTTTTATCAAATTCAACTCATCAGGAAGAAGCCATCCATATGGACCAAAGTTGACCACTTTCAGATGTTCTTCAGTGACACGACCAGAGGGGACAAATGGACCAGTAAGAGATTGAGGTAAACCACAGTAAGGATTGTGGGATAGAGTGGTGCACATAAGAAGAGGGTTGAGGTTGAGAGGCATTGGTTGGTTGACTGGTTGAATCTTTTTGGAAACTGGTTTATACTTGGTGGCAAAAGAGAGGAATCCTTTCTTCCTCAAAGCATTGAACAGTGAGACCTGACTACCAAAACTGAGGCCAAGTTCCAACATCTTCCAAGTTTGATGTTCCGCCTCATCCTTGAAAGGTGCCTTTTCCATAAAAGAGGATCCAAAAGCTAACGCATTGCTCACATGTGTGGCATGGGGTAGAGTTTTGAAAATGACAGTAGTAGAGGCCCCTGATGGTGCACAATTGGGAGGAGTTACTTCTACCCCACATTGCCTCCACTTAAGACCATACTCCTTCATGCCGAAAACCACCAAGAAAAGAATTTGGATTGGGATCTAGTTTAGACTCATTGCGGAGATTCAAAACCAGAGTAGAGGATAATTGATCAGGCTGAAGGGAAAAAGTAAAAGAAGATGCAACAGACCCAGAGAGAGAAGAAATATTTTTGTAATTTTCGGATTTTTTATGTTTTTAAATTTTGATCTTATTTGGATGAGGAAGAGATGATGAGGAAAACAAAAAAGCTGCCTCTGAGGTTGAAGTTGATCCATAAGTTGAATTCTGAGGCTGAGACGAACTAAAACTATTGGTAGGATCAACTAATCAAATAAAAAATGAGGCTGAGAGGAATGAGAGTTGTCCTTCTGCTTTCCCTTTACAACTGTTTTGGGAGAACAACCAGGAAAATCTTGTTCCCAACAAAAAGAATTCAAGGAACAAAGTGGTACTTCAATTTTTCTGCCATCAGAATCAGGGAGAAGGATTCTCTCTCCAACTTGATCAGAAAAAATCAGGGTAGCACCAAAATTTATTAAGAATGGTTGGCCCAAGATCATAGGACCTTCCAAATGAGTGATCCAGAAGTGACAAGTTCCAACAGTTTTTCTACCAATTTGAACAGGAACATCCTCAGCAATAAAACCAGTTCACATGACTGATTCCCTATAACATAAACCGCAGAAGTAAAGCTGACCCTTGGGCTAAGCTTGAGTTTGCAGGCCATAGCATCTGAGATTAAGTTGAGCTGAGAACCCAAATCCACAAGAAGAGAAACTGTTTTAGCCAATTCACCAAGATAGCAGGGAAGAAATCCAAGAGGGCAGGAATACAGATTGGCATCTGAAGTGGTATCTGTTCCACCAGAGTCCTCCATCAAAGTGCCAGAAGAGACCTTCAATTCATCCAGACCAATTTCCACCCGTCAACAAGAAACCCATTTCTTCATGCATTCAGCCACAGATGGAGAGATAGACAGCAGTTCAGCTACAGACAGATCAGGGATTTTGAGATCAGAAATTTTCTTTAATACTCCTTCCACAGCATTAGGGTAGTCCTTGGAAATGCCCCTCTCAAACCAAACTTTGGGCTGGGTGGAGGGAGGAAGATCAGGTGAGGCAGGTACTGGAAGAGGATCAGAGGATTGAGGGGGTTGACCAGATTGAAGAGGAGGAGAATGATCAGAGTGGTCCTGGAACCTTTCCATGAGTGGTTTCCTTTCTACTTCCATGTCTTCCACATCAGAGGAAGGAGGCTCAGGCAAAGATCAACGTTTGACATGTTTTCAAAGGATTAAAGATGGGACAGGAGGATACTTGTGAGTTTTGGGTTCCTCATGGCGTTTACTAGCTGGATCAGATTGATAAGCACCAGAGAAGCTGGAAGAAGTGATAGCTGGAGGATACCAAGGTTGAAGAGTGCCACAGGATGATAAAAAATCCAAGGAGACCAGAGATGCCTTCTTGGGAGTTGGTGGTTGGTAAGAAGCCACCACATGACGGATTGGACAAGATGATTCAAAAGGGATCAAAGCACCATTAGGAAGAAAGAAATTATTTCCCTTCTGATCTACTAGTTTCTCCTCCTTGTCCTTCTGGAGTTCAGGACATCTACCAGTACCATGGCCTTCTCTATGACAGTAATAGAAGACTAAGGTGGATTTAGGAACAGAATTAGCAGGTTTAGGGGTATCTAAAGAGGATATTTTCTGATCTATTTTATTCTCAAAGTCCTGAAGTAGCTTAGTAACCTCATCTATGGTAAAAGTATCCTTACTGGCCTGAGGGCTTGATTTAGGTCTGCAATTTGCTTCCATCTTGTTCATGATTTTGTTGGATTCTTGGAAGGAAGGAGCATAGACTGGTTCAATGATCCTGGGCTTTTCAAAAGTTAAAGCAGTTTGAACTTTCATTACTTTGTCCACCACATTCCTAAGGACCAGAAAGACAGGGAGTTTGAATCAATTAACCCTAGTAGTGATCATGGATCCAGACTTGACAAATTCATCCCCAATCCTTTCCTGCACTCCTGGAAAAAAAGATTGGAAAAATCAAACTCAAATTTTGTCCACAGTGTCAATGTGATTGTTCCTGATAAGATAAGACTGAATAGGATCCCAAAGTTCTGAAAGACTGATAATCAGAGGCTGAAGAGACACCACCATTGGAGATCAATTGAGAAACCAGAGCATCCAAGTCCTGTAAGGTAAACCTAGCCACATCTATTTTTCCCCAATAAGCCAACATAGCCTCCTTCAAGAGCCTCCAGTTATGAGCTTTGAATCCATTGAAAAATTTGATCACTTCCATAACTTCATCAGAGGAGATAAAAATTGTAACTGATAGGCCATATCATGTTCAGTTGCACCATCCACTTCAGCAGCCATTTCATAGCAGTTCAAAAATTGTTCCACGTTTGTTCCATTGAAGCCTAGGTTCTTGTTCTGGGGTTTGATCTTGACCATCTTGGCCCAAACAGTGGTGGAGGGAACAGATTCCATTTTGAAGATAGAGTTCCTAAGGGGATCCAAAAAGCAGAGTTCCAAGGTGGTTCACAAGCATGGCAAGGGTAGAGTTTCACAAAAACAACAAGAATCCTGCCCAGATGGTGAAAAATTGGGAGGAATTACTTCTGGAACAAGTTGTCTCCACAGATCAGATCTGGATGATGACAGAAAAAAGAAAAAGGAGAAAAAGATTGGATTGGATTTCAGAGTTGATTCTTCAATTTGGGACTGTAAATCCCAAGGTTGCTGGTTCAATCCTAGCCCGGGGGACCAAATTTAAGACTCCAAACGGTGCTAGGCCATGGCAGTTCTGTGGAGGCGAAAGGTGCTGTTTAGGCTGCCCTCCTGAGTGTTAAAAAAATATTTAAATGTAACCAAGATCAACGTCCAGAACCTGGTAAATGAGGAATCAAGTAGTAAAGGATAAATATGATAGTAGTTTGGTAGCAATGGAACAGCACTATCTGAGCCAAGATTATGTGAGAAAAAACTTGGACAAAAGAAGCTAAAGTTTTTTTAAAGTTCAAAGAACAAAGCTGTTGCATGTAAACAAAACCCACAAGCTAATAACTCTGGTCTTCAGCAGAAGATTGGGGATGATCAGCTCAAACCCAACCAACCTCTAGGTTCTCAATCAACCTGCCCAACTCTCCGCAATCAAGCGCTTGAAGGGTACCAGTTAACTGAGGGTGACTGTACAAGACAAAGCACTATTTTTAAGAAGCTCTAAAAGCAAACAGTAAACTGACTTGAAGCAAGGATAACCTCAAAAATTCTCAAGGAACTCAAGAGTAGGCTGGCAGAATGCAACTCCAAACAAATAAGGGAGCTATAAAACTCCAGTTCTTAAGCTTAATAAGACCTCTTCAATCAATTGTGATTGGTTCCAGAAAGATGATCAAGGAGGGATCAAGACCAGTATGGTTAGAGAAAGGGATCAAGGAGTGGTATAACACACTCAAGAATTCCAACAGACAGAATTCCCTTCAACCGGCAAGGCTATTGGTTTATGATAAGGATCATGCCACAGAGGGGCAAAGACTAAGGATCAATGGATCAGGGGGCAATCATGGATATAACCAGGATGAGGATGAGGATCAGATTTAAATGATAACGGGGGTGACATATGCACACACCTCCATTGATTGTTTGAAAAAAAGAAAGGGGAGAGCCCCTCCTTTTATGTGCCATGGGTCCCTGTAGACTATTTACAAGAGATACCACAAATAGAGCGGAAAACAAGTTTTTTTCTTTTCAAATAAATGATCAGGTCCAGAAAAAAAAACAAGTGATGATGAACAGAACACAACCGGGATGTGTCATAAAAAAAATGTACACAGAAAAATAAATAGGAAATGGGGATGAACAAACAACAACAAAAAAAAAGAGGCTGGCCAGAGGTCAGAGTTGGCCGCAGCTGGTGATGAAGGACAGGTAAGGATGACCGCGCAAGACCAATCTTGCGGCCAGAGGAGGTTCAGCTGCGCAATTGGGCGGTGCAAGGTGGAAAGGCAACAAGGTTGCCGTTGAGGATTGGTCCAAAGGCAATGGGGGGGATTGGTTCATTGATTAAGGGTGACCAATTGCCTTTGATTGATTGTTCATCCTTTTTGATAGCCTGATTGAGGTTACAATCAAAGGATGGGAGCAAGTTGGTGGATTGGCGGTGATCAGATGGGTGAGCAGATTGGACTGGAGATTTTCCAAAGACTATCAGTCTTTAGATGCTCCGCAATCAGTCAAAATCAAGGTGGGGGCGCTTGAGGAGACTTTGAGGTTGTGGAAAGATGAGGAAGAGCGGCCGCAAGTGATTGGTCAACGGTTGATTGTCCTTGCATCATTGAGGCAATCCAGAGTGATCAGTTGATTGATAAGTGCAACTGATCACTCGCAGATTGGTTGTTGATGATGGGTGGGTTGGAGTTCCAATTGTCTTTGGAAAGTCTGGATGAAGTGGTGAATGCGGATCATCTGGCTTGCACCTCCCAGAGGATTGGTGCAAGGATGGCGGGATTGGTTGGAGTATTGGTTGATGATGAGACAAGGCGGAGAGGGGATGAAGGATGGATGAACTGATGATCATCAACCAATCAATCGGATTTGATTGGTTGCAAATTCTTGGTTGAGGTGAACCAATTAACTTTGGACAATCCAAATGGCAATAATGGGGGGTGCGGTGATGATGAGCATTGGATGAAGCAAGCAAAGTTGCTTGCAACCGGTCCTTGGCCCAAAAGGGAAGGAGTACCGTCAGAGAGGGGGATTTGAACACAGGACCGGGCACTAGGCACCCAAGAGATGATCCTAGACGACTAGGAGAGTGGGAGCTGGAAGCTTGGGAACTGGATATGGGAATCATTCTGGATCAAAAAGTTTTTTTTTTTGGATCTAAATGGAGGCTATAGAAAATTTCATAAAAATTTTCCTTTTTCTGTACTGGTCCAGAGGTTTCCCAGATTGGGCACCACACAGGGCCTCCGACAAGTACGCAGCCGCAGGACTACGGGTTGACAAAGTGACAGGCGGCCTGAGAAGCCTAGGTACCACTTAAACATGCTACAACCTACACAGGAACATTCTAAATATGTAATAAATGTTCCCGTGGATATTAGGTATTCTAAAAGTACATAAAATTATATAAAAATACTTGAATAACCTTTATACATATCTTTTATTAAATATAATTCAAATTACCAAAAATGTCGAAAATAAGACAATGACTACTCCTAAAAATATATACTATTATGAGAATTTCTAGACATCAAAACTTTGCTGAAATAATAAGAAATCTTACGATGTTAAAATATTACATGAATACCTATGACTTACATTTTTAAGTAATCATTTTAGTAAATCAACTGAATTTTAAAAATAAGGATTAAAATAAATATCATGACTTTACTCCAAATATTTGATACATAATGAGAACTCACCTGACATCAGAATATCCGTAGGAATGTCTATTGAAATAATTATTAACTTACTGGGAAAATTTACTAAGGATAATTAATTAAATAATAAATAAAAAGGACAGATTAGTGTTATTCACACATCCAAACATCAATTATAAAGTAGAATAATTCCCATACCCTGTGGAATTAGATGCTACCTGTTTTAAAGCACCAAGAACACGTCACAGGCTACCGCTGGTTACTCTTCTAGCCTCAGTTTCTGTCCCTTTGAGCCCCTGTACCCCTCAGAAGGACAATATTGAGACTCCAAAAACTATAAATAAAGAGCTATTTAGAGGATATTGATACCAAGAGACCCAGTTATCTTTATACCCAGAAACCATGCCAAGGTAATCAAAAACTTATAAGAGATAAGTAGGTGATTTATGGCCTTAGTCTGATTTATAATATCCATCCTCAACACTCTTTTTATCAATTTAAACTGCTGAACAACCTTATGACCCCAGTATGCAGGTTTAACCCATCAGCTCATGTCCCAAACCAATACCCTAAAAATTTATTAATATACCAGTGATTCTTCTTATCCTTTCTTTGTTGTGGAAGCTTGGTTACAAAGCCCTGCCACTCCACCATGTATTTTATATAAATATTATCTTTGGGCAAAATATCCTTTAAACTAAAGGGCCCAAAGTAACCAGGCCTACGTGTTTTCAAACTGAATTCTCTGAAGAGAGGTGTTAAATATCCCCAATATAATTGTGGCCCCTCTAAAAAAATATTTAATAATCAATTTATCAATATTGATTTATAACAATAAACCATAACCAAACCAATTAACCTTGCAATAAGCTTCATCCAAATATTTTACATATTTTTGCTGCATTTATTAAATAATATATTTATTATTAATTTTATCACCGCTGGTAGCTTAAAGATAGCAAGTTTCTTGGCATCCAGGAGGCTGAAAATTGGGGGTCTGTCCAGGAAATATTCCATTTTATTATATTTAATACCTTGGACCAGACATTTCACATAGAAATTAAATCAAAGATAAATTTATCTGACTTTTCAACCGTGATTTATCATTAAATTCTATTGCAGTGGATTTAAAAACCAATGCAGAATTAATAATCTATTATTTAAATCTTTTTAAGATAAGAAAAGAAGGATATATTAAAAATTATAAACCTACTGGTTGGGAATCTTTAACTCAAGCTGAGCAACTTTATATGTCTTTTGCACGTAAAAACTTAGATAAAATCCTTGAACAAGAAGATCTTGAGAGGCGTATCAACTTCCAGGCCCTATTAACAAAACATAAAGCTTGGAAGAAATACCGTATAAATTAATTTTTAAAATATAAAAGTAAGAAACTTGTATTACCAAATGCTTTTTATTAAAATAATATTAATATATTTTATTGAACAATATAATAACCTATTACCAGCAGAAAACCCTCCTATACCAGAAACCACCACCACTGAAACTGATTTATTGAATAAAGAAGTCCAAGATGTCTCTGGACGCCCTGAAAATATTGATTGGATGGGTGAAGACCTCATTGGGACACACCAAGACCCCGTAGGATTACCTATTAAGGACCAATTCAATCCCAATAAATTCCTGGTACCTTTGAATATCAACTTAAGTGAGTTTTAAATAAAAATTTGCTTTACGGATTTTTTTCTGTATAAAAATACTTATAAAAATTTTATTAAATATAAATAGACATAACACAAGAGCCTCAGGGAGAATTCCCTCCTATGGATCTTTGCCAGGAGCCCCCAGTAACCGTGAGACCACCAATAATGACAACCATGAGGGGACTGGAACCTGTGAATCAGATGTTGATGGACATGGAACAGCCCCAAGTACTTCTGCCCTCCCCCAACCTAGAGTCAGACAAGGTAGTAGAATTAAGCCCCCCTCCATTACAAGAAGATTCCCTGCAGCTCCCCCAGCAGAATCTGGCCAAGGAAGCGAGGATCAAAAACTTAGTCAGAGAGCATGTGAAATATTGGGAAGAGTTCAAAGAAGCCCAAGCCAAAGAGGACATGGTATCTATAAAAAAGATAATCTCCCAGGCAAAAGCTACCCAGATGGCTCTTCAGATAATGATTCCAAGGAAAGAGGTAGAATCCTACATAGAAAAATGGAATCCTTGGGATCAATTAGCCCAACTGAAAGGCAAAGTATTAGGAAAGAAGATATCTTCTTCCCATCCAAATCCAAAGGGAAAGAAGGATTGGGATCAGATAATATCCTTAGCTCAAAAGTGGAAAAGGGTGTACAACAATTAGCCTCTAATTCTGAACCCAGTAACTTGTCTAAACCATCCTCTGATGTAATTACTTCCTTTTCTAATGATATGCGCCATACTTTCAAGATTTTTAGTGGAAATTTGGACGGTTTTTAAACCCAGATGGATAGGTTAACATCAGTAGTAGCCAAATCAATTAATAACCAAACAAAAACTGTAGGAATGGAAGATATTAAAGAACATACAGAACAATTATTGGGGACAATTAATCAAGGTAAAATCAGACAGACTCAAACAATTTAGAATAAATTATCAGGTATCCAAGAAGATTTTATTATGTCTTTTCAACCTTTAAAGGAAGAATTGGTAACAACCACTAACAGCTCCATTCTGTCCCTTAGTGAAAAATTAGATCTGCTTAATAATAAAGTGGAACTGCAACTTAATCTGATCAAGAATGATCTTAGAGACTTAAAAGTACGTCTGACCAACCCCTTGGGGTTTATCACAGAGGAACCAAAACCTCCCAGACAAATAACTACACCTTATGCACCACCCTTACTAGGAATGCATAGGAGTGACACCTTCAGGTCTAGTCCTACTCCTGAAATGGAACAAGTCCTCAAACCTTTAACCCTGATTTCTGAATGGCCTAAGTTCTCCAGTGAAGGAGAATACAATCATATAAATTTCATTAAATTTATTGACTATGCTATTAACTCTTATGACTTACCAGAAGCTATAGCTGTAGTCAGGCTTCCCAGACTATTTGAAGGAATATCTTTAGACTGGTTTATCAGTAACAGAGAAGAAGTAGGATCCTTACCATGGAATTCTTGGAAACTTCTAATTAAAGAAAAATTTTGTTCTAGAATGTGGGAAATAAAAATGATGATGAATTTCAAAAATTACTCATTTGGTCCATCCAAGGATAAGCATCAAAAATGGTGCTTGGAACAGAAGAGAAGCCTAGATTGCTTCTATCCAGATGCTGATAAAGAGGAAGTGAATGAAACACTCCTCAACTTGTGTCCTGGAAATCTTAACCATAGTGTAAGATACAGAATGAATATGGATGCTGACTTACCAACTCTAATCAATGTTTTAGAAGAAGTCATAGACATGAATGGGTTAGACAAGAAGGTTCCTTCTAGACCTAAAGAGAAATTCAACATTAACAAAACCAGAGAACAATACCATCTGATAAATACCTCTGATAATAAGAAACCTAATGAGAACAGGGACAAAGAGAGAATGCCTGGAACTTTTTGGAATTGTAACAAGACAGGGAATATGAGACAAGACTGCCCATTACCAAAAAGAAAGATAGCAGTCTTGGAAGGGGAGCAGGAGGTCAAAGGGAATCAGAACTATGAAGATATAGCTGATACTGAAGGATCCCTTTCTGAATGTGAATTGATCCTGACCAACCCTGTTAATATGATATAAGGAGTTATATGCACTTTTATAGAAATCAATAACATCCATGGGGACTCTAGTTTGCCCCAAAAATGGAATCCTACCATAATTCCTGGACATATCACGGACTTTAAACCATTAACAGTTAAACCTATGAGTGGTAAGAGTTATACTACTGGTCAAACTTGCTATTCAACAGGATTGTATAGAGACAGGCCTATAAGGTTATTACTGGATAGTGGAGCTTTCTGCTCATGTGTCTGTACTGAATTCTTAAACAAATGGGATCCCAATTGGAAAGAACACCTTCTGCCCGTCCCAAAAGCCAAGTTTAGCTCTTGAAACTCTACCATTAATGCTATTGGAGTATGGACTTCTCCTATAATATTACCCCATACTAAAGGATATTTGAGAATACAAGTGGAATTTGTGGTATTGCTCAATGGATTATGTGACTACCTGATAATAGGTAACAATGGTTTATGTCTATATGGTATAGATGTGTTCCAGAGTAAAGGGAGATACTTTAAAGTGGGTGGTAATTGGGAAAAGAAGTTTAAGATATGCACCATCCAATCTAACTTCCCCCCTTCCACTTATCAAAAGCATTTAGAAGATTTTAATCAAGAATATTTCTCTCAAGCAGCTCTAAATATGAAACTTTCTGAGGAACAGAAGAAAGATATATTGACAGTCTTCTTTGAGAACCAAAATTCTTTTTGTACTAAAGATCATCCCATTGGTGATATCAAAGGACATGAAATGGTATTAAAATTGACTATTAAGCCTTGTTATCCTCAAAACTTAAGAAGACCAGCTTATCCCTCTAGTCCTAAGTCTAGAATAGCTCTTGAGGAACATATCCAAGAACTGATAGACTTACAAGTATTGAGGAAAGTAGGGCACAATGAGCAGGTAGATGTGACCACACCTGTAATCAAAGCTTGGAATAATGACAATTCAAGAATGGTAGGAGACTTCAGAATGCTCAAAAATTTCACTCAGGCAGATGATTATCCTATACCCTGGATTGATCATGCTCTACATAAATTTTCCAACGCCAAATATATCACTACTATGGATATGCTTAAAGGTTTCCACCAGATACCTATAAGCCCTGAAAGCAGAAAGTTTATGAGAATAATCTGTCATTTGGGAATATATGAATATATTAGGATGCCCTTTGGTATATAGAATGCCCCATCATACTTCCAGAGAACAATGGATACAGTTCTAGGTACATAAATCAGACAAGGATGGATGATGGTATATAAAGATGATGTTATCATATATTCTGATGATTGGGATACACATATCAACCAAATAAGATTAGTACTCCAAACTATCTCCAAAGGAGGATTAAAAGTATCCATGAAGAAATGCAAATTTGGATATGGAGAATTGAAAGCCCTAGGGCATATAGTCTCTTTTCTAACTCTAGCTGCTGATCAAAATAAGATAGCTGCTGTCATGAACAGACCCATGCCTCAAAATAAAACAGAGTTATTGTCTTTCATTAGTTTTTGCAGTTACTACAGACAATACATACCCAATTTTGCTATGCTGACTTAAATTCTGTACAAAATATGCAACAATAACACTCTATTTGAAATGACACATGAGAGATTGAAAAACTATGAGGAACTAAAAATAGCTATGACCTCTACTCCTTTAATCATTCAACCAAATTACTCCAAGACCTTTAAACTGTACATTGACGCCTGTATGGAAGGATTAGGAGCTGCTCTACATCAAGAAAGAATAGAAGAAGACAAACCAGTGGAGAAACCAGTACTCTTCATATCTAGACAGATCAAAGATACAGAAAAGAGATATGAAGCCAGTCATTTGGAATGCTTGGCTCTAGTATGGGCTTTACAAAAGGTACACTATTACTTAGAAGGCACCACTTTCCAAGTGATCACAGACTGTAATTCTGTAAGAACTCTCATGAACATGAAAACCCCCAGCAGACATATTCTCATGTGGCAAATTGCTATACAACAGTATAGAGGTCAGATGACTATAGTGCATAAAGCTGGAGCTAAACATCAGAATGCTGGTAGTATGAGTAGGAATTCTTTTCCTAATGACTCTAGTAATCCAGAATATGACCCTGAGGATCACAATATCTTTTTTATCTTAAACATCAATCTTTTTGCATTAAATGCTCCAATCATGGGGATCCACTTATGTGAATTAAATACTTCTTTCTTCAATCTAGTGAGGGACAACTACTCCCCTGAAATCAAGCTTCTGATTAAAATTATGGAATGTGAAGCCCAGAGGCAGATCTGTTAAATATTTTACCTGCTTCATTACTTAAACCCTATAAAGCAGGAAGTTTTACCTTTTGGGATGGTCTCCTTTACTACAGACACCAACATTCCAGTGTATTAGTACTAAGCAACAAAGAACATATGAAAAAAAAACTCCAGGAACGCCATGACAACTGTTCATCATGGCATCTATCCACTGAAAGAACCTTGAAGAAAGTAAAACAAACTGCTTGGTGGATATACTGGAAAGAAATCACTATTAAGTATGTTACTAGCTGTGAGACTTGCCAAAAATCTAATAAAACTAATGGAAAAAGGTTTGGACTAATACAGAAGATCTCTGAACCCAAAACTAGATGGGAAATCATTAATATGGATTTTGTCACTGGCCTCCCACCTGGAGGTACTCATTCATATAACTCTTTCCTGGTTATAGTTGACAGATACTCTAAGGATTTAATAATATACCAGTGAGTCTTATTATCCTTTCTCTGTTGTGGCAGCTTGGTTACAAAGCCCTGACCCTCCACCATGTATTTTATATACATATTATCTTTGGGAAAAATATACTTTAAACTAAAGGGCCCAAAGTAACCAGGCCTATGTGTTTTCATACTGAATTCCCTGAAGAGAGTTGTTAAAGATCCCCAATATAATTTTGGCTCCTCTATAAAAATATTTAATAATCAATTTATCTATATTTATTTATAGCAATAAACCATAACCAAACCAATTAACCTTGCAATAAGCTTCATCCAAATATTTTATTCATTTTGGCTGAATTTATTAAATAATATATTTATTATTTATTCTATCACCTCTGGTAGCTAAAGGATAGAAAGGGTCTTGGCATCCAGGAGGCTGACAGATCCCAGAAAGCTTCAGAACATAGTGAGCAGGGACTTCACCCCAACCCGGGTGGTTTTCTCCTACAAATCCACAACCTCACTCAAAAAACCCCCGTCCGCTCTTCCCCAGAGGCTACTGCACATCTCATCTCCCAAAATTCCCAATGGTCCCTCTCCCATATCTGAGGTCACAATGCAACTGTCCACCGCCAAAATCAGAGAACCCTGTCCAAACATGGGCACTCATTTGGACGGGAACACTCAAACGCTGGTGGACCCCACATCAGCAAGGGAGACTCCCCCGGACAATGACACCACAACCAAGGGTGAAACACCCCAAGCAACAGTGGGGGAGCCAACCCCAGCAGAGTGTATACCCAGAAAAGGGTAAGCATATGTCCCCTACTTCAACAGGGCCTCAAAGGAAATTGCATCCAACATTGATACTGCGGCCATTCTCCCATACTTGCAATGCATCCCACGTAATTTAACAATTGAGGATCAAATGGAAGATGAGTTGATGATGAGAAAATTTGTCTCTGTTGAGCAAGAAATGTTGGATCCACATGAGAAGCTGCTGTGGATTGAGTCAATGAAAGAGGAGAACAACCCACTTCTAATGCGCAAGACTGGGACACTGGTCCCTTGACCATCCAACAATTAAGTCATTGGGGGGATGTGGCGGCTGGTTTGCAAGAAAAATGAGTCAAAATTTGAGATTGGTTTGCTTTGGCAACCATCAGGAGTACCCTCAGCACTACCCGTACACTTACTCATCAGTAGGGCAAAGAAAATACCTCAAGGTGCTCCTCTCAGCTGCGGTCCAAAACAACTGGAGTGTCTTCCAGTTTGATGTGGAAACCACATTCCTGTACAAGGAGATCAATGTGGTGGTCCATGTTGCGCAAGTAGCTGGTTTCAAAGTTCCTTGATAGGAGGAATGGGTCTGGCGCCCAAAAAAGTCACTACACAGAAAAAAACAGGGACCAAGGTGCTGGCGGGCTAAGCTGGAAAAAACCTTGTCAACTCTGGGTCTGACTCTCTTATCAGGGGATGAGTCAATATTCCTGAACAAGTAAAAGACACTAAGCCTCCACATTCATGTTGAAAATGGCCTGGTGGTGGGGTAGAACTGCAAGGATATCCTGATGTTCCTGAATTCACTGGGGGGTCACTGCAAAATAAAAATCCAAGAGCATCCGGCACAACACCTGGGATACACACTAGACTGGAGAAGCAATGGATTGGTATAATTGCACCAACAGGATTTCAACAAGAAAGCACTTGCTGAATTTGGATTTGAAAACGTGAAAAAAGTAAAGGCCCCTTCTCCAAAGAAAATAATCAATGTGATAAGCCAGTTTTCATCCAGCTTTGACGTAAAAACAATGCAGAAGGCACTGGGACATCTCATACACCTAGAAACCCACACAAGACCCAAAATTCAATACACGGTCCACCTACTCTCCCAGCACGCAAAAAAACCCTCACAGGCGCACTGGAAGATGGTTGAGCACCTGTTCCGCTATCTCAAGGGAACAAAGAACGTCTTTATCATGTTCAAAAAGACAACCAACTGGAAGGATCAACTGTGCAGGTGGGCAGATGCCAACTATGGCCGCACCACTTTGTCCCAGAAGTCTACCACCTGCTATGTGGTCACCTTTTATGGCAATCCAATAAGCTGGACCACCAAAAAACAACCCATTTTATCCCAGTCAACTACCAAGGCTGAATTTGTGGCAATGAATCTCTGTTCCAAGCAAGTAAGGTGGCTTTCAACTCTCATACTGAGCCTTGGGATTGCAATCAACAAACCCAAAGTCAAGAACAAAAATCAAGGGGACAACTTTATAATTAAAGAGGCACAGCTCAATCCCAACTCAAGACACATCAAGATACGCTTCCAATACATCAAGGACCTGGTACAGAAGGCACTCATATCAATTGAGCACACCCCCTCTGAAGACATGATTTCCAATATTCTGACCAAACCTCTTGGCTACGTGAAGGTGATCCAGGCAAGACTCCAGCTACAATTCACCTTGTTGGACTCTAGGAGGAGTGTCAGTTAGAGACTCCGCAAGCCCAGTACGCGCGCCGCGCACCAACAGCAGGTTCCAATAGAAACAAGACATCACCACCCGCCTAGTCCTTGAGAAGAGCTCACCCTCTCTGAAGAACTCCCAGCGTACCCCTCTTCACTCTTCTGATCCTCATTCCCTGTTGAAAATCCTCAAGATCAAATCTGAACCCACCAGCGACCATCCCTCAACTCCAGTTTCAGTAAAGGACAAGCAAAGACTACCCTCAGAAGAGGTGCGACCGGTATTTTTTCTCCACCATTCCTTATTTAACTCATTTGACTGATTTACTTCCCTAATCAATTCTCAGCCTACCATTGTAGTCTAACCCAACTTCCTGCCTGCAACCGCCAACTTGAGACCTCCTACTGGATGTTAATTGTAGGTAGAAATTATCATTTCATACATCTATTTTTTTATTTTCTCCATGTTCAAATCATGTAAATCAGGCTCTTGTTCTCTGATTGAATTTTCAATAGTTATACTGCTACAAGAGTCTAAATAAGTGTTGAAATAAAGAGTCTTGACAAAACATCACAGGTTCCTGGTATCAGAGAGCTGACACCCCATTCTGGGAAAATTTAAAGCATTGATAATAGGATAAATTCAAATTCAAATTAAGGTGAAAACTAATTTTTTGAAGTCAAAAAAAGTAGAGGTAAATTAATTTATCCTTGGGGATTAATTTTTGACAAAAAAATGAAAATTCTGTAGCCAAGGATTTAAGCCTATTATCAAAAGTCTTCAAATAAGAATGGATTATAATCAATATGAATTGAATTAGATTTTCCATTTTTCTTGGATATAATATTTGATGCTTAGAAATATTTGATAGGTTAGTCAGTTTTTTTTTTGTTTTGGTTTATCATTTTTATTTAAAGCTTGAAGATAAAAAATTAGGAAAATGGTGTTAATATTCAATTTATATTAATGAAGATTGCTTGCATAATTTTGAAGAATGAAATTTCATTAGTGAAAAAGATCAACACTCCTTTCAAATTTGAAGATAAATTCCTCATTGCAAAATCATTTCCATTGAAAATTTGTACTTGAAAGCTCTCAATATAACCCTTTCTATTAAAATAATCTCCAAATTATGCAATCAAAATCCCAAATTATTTCCAATTTATCAATTATATGAAATTAAATGAGGCTTGAAAGGTCACAAATTTTAGCAACAGGAAATTGTGATAAATTTGAATGCTGTTGAATTTGAAAATCAGCCTTTCAATTTAATTCTCTCTCACTTGCCAAAAGGGTCTTATATATCAAGTTCAGTGGCTTCTTGAATACAATTGAATCTTAATCAAAAATTTCCTAGTTTTAATCATTAAAAATAATTCATTGAGACTAGATTCTTAGGAGAATCTTCAATTCCTTTTACCCAGGCAAGGACATATCTTTCCTAGGTGAGTTTTTTTTTTCCCCCATTAGAAATTCAACCTTTTTCCCATATTTTCTTCTGCTTCCCATGTAAAACCCCCATCCACAGTTCAATACATCAATAAAATCTTCCAAAATTGAAACAGCACAAATAAATACCTGATCAAACCCTGATAAGGTGCATTTTACTGTAAAATTTGGATTTCATTCCTGGATGCAGGGAAGACCATGCTTTCTGGATATCAGAAAAAATTTCTTTTTTTTTCCTTAATTATATTAGTTCATTGGTCCTAGGTATTATAACTCTATTTTTAGTTGAAATGTAGAAACACAATAACTTCATGGTGTTAAATTCTTTTATGAGTTTGAGGGAATCCCAAAAATTCAACACCTTTAACTTTGGGTTGGATTCTAAACTCCTGTTCCTTTAATTCTAATGAAGAAATAAAATTAAATTAAAAGAAAAATTAAAACTAATGATTGGATATTTATTATTTAAAAGTATTTGAATCTATGGATACACCACCACCACAACCTGCTTATAAAAGCAATAACCAAATTGGTCATTTCTGAAAATCATACTTAGTTGTAATATTTTATACGGCCAATGTTAAATTTGCAACCTTGCAACCCCTTTTCAATACCAAAAATGGGTTGCATGGAGCAATTTGTGACCCATTTGCAACAGAAGGGTTGCAAACCACACCACGCAACCCATTTTGTGTAGTGAATGTCAAAAAAAAATAATTTAAGTATTTATTTAATTTCATTTATATTTATATTTATATTTATATTTTTAATTTAATTTAATTAATCAATTGATTTTTGATATATTTATTTGTTTACTTATTGATTTAATTTTATTTAAATTTATTTATTTATATTTTATTTATATTTATATTTTTAATTTAATTTAATTAATTTATTTTTTATTCATCTTTTTATTTCATTTTATATTTTTTATATTCATAATTCTAATTTAATGGATTAATTTATTTTTATTTATTTTTTATTTATCTATTATTTATTTTTTATTAAAATAAAAAAATAAGATAACAAAAAGTAAACAAAATATATATATCCATTTGCGACTCAGATGGGTTGCAATTTAAAATTTTCCATTTTATATGAATGACTAATTTTTGGATATGAAGCAAGAAAATAAACCAATAAGCATAACAAAATTGATGCCAAAAATAATAGTATGACTCTCCCTGGAGATTTATGAAATGAATTTTTTTAAAAGAATATCTTTGAAAAAAGTTGGGAGGAAGAAAAGCCACAAGGATTTATTTGAGATAGACAAAGGATCTTGAAATAAATAAGAAAATTTGACAATCTAGAATATGTTTGATGAAAATTTAACATGGAATATTTTAACTTTCAAAGAGTTAAATTTATCAATGGAAGAATAGGATTTGGATAAATTTAAAAAATTTATGAAATCATCAATATTTATTTCCAAAGAAGCAGTAAATATAAAAATTAAAGAAAAGACAAAAAGATTCTTTCATGTATTGATATATTTTTCTTCAATTGAATATTGCATTATTTTATTTTTGATTGAAGTTAAAAGATTCAATTTCAGGAATAAATTAAAAAAATTTCCTTTCCAATATCTATTATAAATATAAAAAGATTGAAAAGATTTCACACCCCTTGCCTGGATTCAATGTCCTTGGGTTTGTATTCATTTACCAAAATTGTAACATATGCCCCTCTTGCATCCATTTCAGTCTGCTTTTATTTTTATTTTAAATTTTCTTTTTATTTTCAGTCTTCTTTATTTTTTTAGTCTGATTTTTTTCCCAGCCTTCTTTTTTTTAAAGGCTGTATGTCGCAGATGTGAAATACAGGGTGGTTTGACAACCTGTATGTGTGTGTGTTCATTGCCATGCACACTGTATGTTGTGATCCACATTTCTGGTGGAGCCAGATATACAGGTTCAACTCTGTATCTCTCCCCCTTGCATCTCCTTCACCCCCCCCCCCACCACCACCACCCAATATTTTCTAAGTTTTCAATTGGAGTTCATTTTAAGTCTTCTTTTTTTCCTCTCAATTTCTTTTATCAAATTTTATTGTTTTTTTTTTATTCAATTTTCTCTTGCACCCATAGGATGGAAGAGGCACCTCAAACCAAAACACCCCCTCCACCAATTTCACTGGTATATCAATTAAATTGGACCCCATCAAAAAAACTCAACCTGCTCCAAGCTTAAAAGAAGCATTGGAGTTTACATCCAAGCAGCCTCAATGGTTGCAAGGATAGCCTTTGGAGGGCAATCACAAAGGATCTTGAAGGGACCAAGGAACCAGTAACAAATACCAAGAATGGCTCCACCTGTCAATCTTGCTTCAACATCCTCAAGGCGCAGTACAGCAAGTTCAAGCTATTACACAACCTTAGTGGGGCCAGGTGGGATCAAATGAATCAAAAAATTCAGCTTCCAGATGAGAAATGGGCCCATTTTGAACAAATAAAGGCTTGCATTGTTTTTTTTAACTTAATTCTTCTTAATTTTTTTTTTTTTTTTTTTTTTAAATAGTTGTAGCGCAACAAGGTGCTTTTTAAGTGGAGGTGTACTCCATTCCCCCTATACAATACAATGAAATCCTTCCTGGATGGAAGGCAAGCAACAGGGTTTGGAAGTACCAACTCACTCAACTCATCCATTCTCTCAAGCCAATTGTTGGCCAATGGAACAATTCAATCACTGGGGAGCCCGTATACACCCCATAATGAAGGTTCATTGGCCAAAACTCAAGGCCAATTGGTGAGAAAGAAAAGGACTCATCAGGAGATGTACAAAAAACAACCCAGATGATCAAAAGCACCCTCAAATTGATCCAACAAGAATTTTCCAGCTTGAGGAGATTTTCAGATGCAATCCAGGCACTTCAAAACCACTCAAGGTTAACACCAAGAAAGTTGATGGGTGCCAGCAAGGCCTTTGCAATTAATCAAGACATGGCCAAGGTTTACCTAGCCTTGGCCCCTGATCTTCAAAGCAAGTGGGTCAGGAAATTTTTTCTCAATAATTAATATGATTAATTTTTTTGGTTCAATTTTCTTTTTTTGAATTGTTTTTTTTTTTTTTTAAAAAAAAAATCAAAAACAACCTTCTTTTTTTTATTCTAAAATAAAATGTTTCTTTTTTCAAAGAGATTTTTTTTTTCTTTGGAGGGAGGGGTTCTTTTTTTGCAAGGCAATATGAGCTATAAGTATTTCAGAATTAAGTGAGTTAACATGAGGCACAAATATCAGAAATGACTGAGTAATATTTGGTAAGAAAATTAAGAAATTACTGAGTAATATTGGGTAAGAAAATAATTGGTAATTTCTATTTAATATTGAGTAATAGAAAATAATTTGAGTCATTTCATTTTTTTGGACAATCTGAGGAATAATTAATTGATTAATATTGAGTAATAAAAAAATATAAATCAAACATTACCATAATTTCAATTTGTTTTTGTGACTTTTCCACATTTTGGCTGCAATCACCATGAAAAAAAAAAGCTGAACCTGCCAGAAGGTGTAGCACCTGGGGTTTGTGATTGAAACCTTTTTTGACTTTTTTGAGGTTTTGGATTCAAACATCAAATTGATTTCTGGATGAACTCAGAAGATTCATGCAGAATATTTATGCAAGGCATAGATTGAATTGAAATTCATTACATAAAACAAAGGATTGAGGATTCTTTATTTAACTTTAAGACCATACTTTAATTAAACAACTTTTCAGGGGTTATGAATGGAATTATAAATCGTGGGCCATGATCTTCAATGGTACAAAGTTCCAAAATGAGAAGAATAAAATTGTTAGGTAATGATAATTTTGAATAAATGGCGCAAAGACAGATTTCCAATTTGCTTTTAGTATTAATTCTTCAGTTTTCTGAGATTTAATTTAATTTCTATTTCCAAATTATGTACCTTATACATGTATTTTAGACAGATATGTGACACAATACCAATTCCTCTGATTTTTTCTTTTACCAATATCTAGTACAATAAAAAATTAGTCCATGTTTCCTTTTATATTTCCTCCTGTTTTGTAAGGAATTACCAGTCAGAAAAATCAATAATTTCAGTTCTTCAGAAATTAGTATTTTTGATATCAACTTACCAAAGAGTTAATTAATACAACACAATAAACATCCTTGTAAGTTTGTTCTTTTTTTGCTTCATAAGCCATGCTTGCCACAAAACCTAATATGTTATCTTGATTTATCACAGATATTGATACACCTTCTTGATAAACCCTTTGATCATTAAGATAATTGAGGCCAAGGTAGGGATTTCTTGAAGTATCAATTTTTTCCAAAGGAGAGAAGCTTTCAACAACAAGGAATTATTTTGCACAGGTTTTTTTCATGAAAGATGGCTAATACCTTCACCATCTCACAAAGTCCTTGATTTGATGTGGATGAAAATTAAATCTGAGAGTTAATTTTACTGAAGCAATGGGGTGTTATTTGATGACCATGGAAGAGCATTGATTTGCAAGGCAACCACTCCAGCTGTTCCCATGGCAAGACATTGCATGTTGAGTTATTTTCAATGAATTTTTTTAATTTTTCTTCTTTCAAAACCTTCATATCTTTTTTAGCCCGTGGAACCTTACCTGTCTTGGAAGAGTAGAAACATTCCAGTTGGATCCAATTTGGTCAACCAAGCCTTGAAGTTTGGCCCTTTCAAGGAATCAATTCAAGAGGGACTTATCAAGGAAACTTTAAAATTAAAAAAATAATCAATTCAAAGTGTTCCAACAATAATCTACTTTTGAGAAATCTGTGTTACCTACGTGTATTTTTATTTTTTTTAACCAAGGTTAAGATGTGATTCAGTCTTTCTCCTGGCCAACAGGAAAATATTGAGGGAGGACAATACAGCTTGATCATCTTAGTCGTATGCTGAGAAAAATGGATTGTTTGCTTGGGTTTGATTTCAGATCTTCAAAAAAGCAATAATTCCTCCCGGTAAGCCAGAATTAATTCATCCAATTGGCACAACTGTTAATGTGTAAGTTGATGAGACATTACCAACTTGATGACACAAATAAGTCTGGAAGTAGTGGAGGTAAGCTTTTGCTCCCGCAAGCTTTTGGCTGAGTTCAAAGTCCATCTTGGAATCAAAAAAAGCACTACATGAATTGTTTACAAAACAAACCATTCAGAAGCCTTAGGAGTACCAGCAGCAGGCAAACCTATTTCTCTGGGAAACCTAGTAATCCAAGATAGAAATTTTATTGAATTGGTACCCTCTTGAAGACTTCTGAGTTCTTGATTTGTAAGTCACAATTCATTTGATGCAATAATTGTCTCTTCAATCAATGAACCTGCATGATGTGGATTTCTTTGATCTTCAAAAGAGAGGTAGGAGCTTTCCTGAAGGGAGATTTGCTTGCTCTTCCCAGATTCATCTTGTCTTCTGGATTTTCTTCTAATAGCTCTACTTGTATTTGGTCATCCTGATTTATCTTTTTGCTTTCCTTTGTCCTTTGATTGAGGCAAAGATTTGCATGAGCTGCTTGTGGATTCATTCTCAAGAAGCCTTGGAGAAATCCTTAAAATTGGTTGAAGGAGTCCAGATGCAGAATGTTCCCAACTTCTTGAGGAGCTGGGAGGATGGAGCCTGGGATTTTCTGAACTAAAAAAATTGGTACAGAAGTTCTATGCTTTGTATTTGATGAGCCTTCTTGCTGCTGATTTGGCCAATGTTTAACCTTTTCAATTGGATCAGAAGCAATATCTTCCAGGTTTCTTGAGAAGTTATCTAGAAATTTTTGAACTTTCCTCTTGGTGACTCTTTGGGTATTGTCTGGTGACAAATAGCGCTTTTTTTTGGATCCATATTTGAGGCTTCTGACTTGGCTAATTTTTACACTTCTTGGGTAAGGGTTTTTTCTTCTTTCCAAATTTTGAAGACTTTGGCCAGCTGTGATTATTCCAAGGTAGGTGATGCTGTAATCCTGTAGTATTCCCAAGATAAAGGTATGCATTGGATCAATTTTTGTCATGTTTTTTGGTTCCCAGTATGGTAAAGTTTGGAAAATTGTGTAGCGGGCACCATGTAGCTTGAGAATTTTGGTTTTCTCATTGAATGATTGAGCATTATTCCAATTCTCTGCCCATTTGGTGTGATCTTGATTATTTTTTAATGGCCAAGTCTCCTTTTTGTTGTTCCCAATATCATTCAGATTGAGGTTACAGTGGGAACAGAATATTGTTGCTGAGTGGGATGAAAATCCACCCATTTTACATAAGGCAGGTGTGTCACCAATCAGTGGTAATATTACAGCACTTATTGCTCTTCCTTCTGGATACATGTTAGTTTTTGTGAACAATACTCCTTTCCAAAGATCCAGTAGCTCAGAGAAAAGAGGCTTGATTAGATTATTCAGTTTGAATGAGGTGCATTCCTTGGGTGTTGGTGTGAAGCCATACACAATAATACTGTGTGGCTTTTAATGCACACTTGGTGGAAGATTAAAAATATTAAGAATAATACGCCAAGAGAGATGCTTTTACCACTGGTCTTGATCCCATGGGGATTCATCCAATCAATTAAAATTCCAAAGAAAAGGTTCCCTGGTTCTTCTGTGTAAATCTGATTGGTTTGATCCTTGAATTCTTTCCACATAGTTCCATTCCAAATATCACACAGTTTAGTAGGATTACTGGCTTGATGCTCTTGAGGTGCACTGAGTGATTCTTCAAACCAAGGAAAGGGTGATTCCCTGGAAATCCACTTCTTGAGAAATTTGTAACCAAACTGCTTCTGAGGATAAAATATAGATTTTTTCTTGTCTTGTTTCCAAAGTTGGGATCCACATGTAAGAGGCTCCCCAGCTATTGAATTAACTATATTATGACATGTTGGGTAATACCTGTGTTGTTGAATTTCTTCACCAGTTTGGTTTCCTGAAGAATAAATTACTTCATTCAAAGGATAAAGTTGGTAACAATTTTCACAACAGAAATTTTCCACTAGATCATTTGTAATTCAAAATTATTTTTTCAATGTTGCAAGAATTTTGAGTTTTTCTGCTGAATAGTTGGGCTGGCCCCTGAGAATTGAGTTCATGCATATTTTCTCATGTTCAATCTTGATGTTTTTCTGAAATTCATGGCCACCAATGTTTTCCTCAATACTTTGGTGAAGGATTTGGAGTGATTAGATCACGGCGCTTGAAGTGTGATAGAGAAATTGAAGAGGTTTCATCTCAGATGTATTTTAAATTTCCATATTTTCTGGTGGGAGGTATTGTTTTATTCCACCATAGCAAGGATCTCTTTCAGGTTTTGGCTGTGATTTGGAATCTTTAATTGATTGCTTGAATGTGAAAAATGATAGGATAAATAAGAAATTGCATGCCAATTGAAGTATACATCAAGGAATGTACTCTTATGCAAGATTTTCACTTACAGCCCTGATGTTTGCTTGTAGGGGTTCCCTGGAGGGTTTTATTCTGACAGTGGATTAGAAAATTTTTGGTTTCTTTGTTGAAGGATTGAGAGACTAAAAATGACCAGACAGACTCTGGTACAGAGAGCTTTAAGAAAAGGAAGAGAAAAGAAGAGGGAACGGAAATAGCAGCAGTGATGGATGAATGTGGTCGACATAGGCCCAGTAGGAAATGAGGTAGTTTGATAGAGCAGGGGGATTGAGAATAGCGGTGATTCTGATTAGTGAAAAATCCAGATTAGTTCAAAGATGATCTGGTTGTTGGTTAATTTGGCTATGGTACTTACCTGACTCAGAGGCCTGGGGTCAGAGGTGCAATCTTGTGGTTGCACAAAGAAAACCTTCCCCAGGATCTGAGCCAGGAGGACTGCTTTATAGTCAAACAGGTTTTGGATTTGGATTACTTGCAGCGTGTCTAGAGTGAGGAGTTGCAAATGAGGTGAGGAGTCACAAATCCGAATAGTGGAGACAGCGGCTAGAATAAAGGCAGGAATAAAATAAGATAAAAGACAAGAGGGTAAGGAAATGAAATAATATGGAAATGATTTGAGCATATAGCCCATAGCTGGAAGATACTGATCATGGAGCTTCTTCATCCTCCCTTGTTCAAATCATGATCTAAAATTGAGACTTGTGAGCTCATTTTGCAGCGCAATCCTTGCTACTGGTTTAGTAAGGAAGTCGGCTAAGTCCTTCTTCAACTCACTTTCTGGAGATTGATCTCATTTTTAGCAATCTCACCCCTAACAAAGTGAAAAAGTAGCTCCATGTGCTTTGTGTGGAAGCTGGAGTGATTAGCTTGGTTTAGAGCCAATTTAATGGCGCCTTTGTTGTCTTCAAAGACGGTGGCTGGTTTAGTACCTTCTTTGGGACAAATGTCTTGAAGGAAGGATTTGACCCACCAAATCTCTTTCAGAGCGTCCACCAGAGCCTTGTATTCAGCTTTGGTTGTTGACAAGGAGAATTTTGGCTGCTTTTTGCACTTCCAAACCACTACGCAGCCCAACCATTGGATCAATAGGCCTGAGATAGAGTGCCGCAAGCTTGGGCACGTGGCCGAGTCAGCATCCACATAGGCAAACATGTCCGCTGGATGGTTGGCGGCTGAGGAGAAGATTAACCCTGTCGAGCTGGTGTGTTTCAGATAGTTGAGAACATGGAGCGCTGCTTGATAGTGGTGAAGATTTGGCTTGACCAGAAACTGGGCCAGGTAGTTTACAGCAAAAGTGATATCGGGACGCGTGCATACACTAATGTGGTTGAGCTTGCCAATAATCTTCCTGTAGTTGGAACCGGACAAGAGATATTCTTGATGATCCTTGTCGCTGGAAGAGTAAAGCTTTGCGTTTAGTTTAAACGCAGTGGAGAAGGTTCAATGAGTGGGAAGTGGGTACTGAGTGCATATGTGCTCAATGTAGGATTTCTGACAGATTTTGAACCCATTATCTTGGTGAACCACATTCATTCCAAGCAATAATGATGCCAATCCCATATCCTTGATCTTGAAGCGGGTGGCAATCAGCTTGAAAAAATGGTTTGGATTGGCGCTGAAGATAGTGATATCATCAATGTGTACATAGAAGAACGTCCCATCACGCCAGAATACGCAGTGATCAGCTTTGCATTTGTTGAAGCTAATTTTTCCCAGCCATTTGCAGAGGGTTTCATACCAGGCAAGAGGAGCTTGTTTTAAACAATATAGCGCCTTCTTTAGATGAAGGACCTTACCATTGGAGACAGAAATGTTTGCAGGAGGGTGTATGTATAAGTCTTCTTGGAGCAGATCATTCAGAAAGGCTGCTTTCACATTGATTTGGCAGAATTGCAGTTTTATTGAGGCAGCTAGTGCTATCAGTAGACGCAGCAAGGTTTTTGCGCCGGTGGGAGAAAAGTTGTTGGAGAAGTCCAAGACATATTTTTGATTGAAACCCTGAACACATAGTCCCGCTTTGAACTCAATGATTCTTTTTTGATTGTCAATTTTTGTCCTGAAGACCCACACGCACTTGAGGGGGAATTTTCCAGAAGGCAAAGCGGCTTCTTCCCAGACATCATAGCTGATCAAGTTGAGCTCTTCCATTTTCATGGCGTCAATCCATTCTTCTTGGTACTTAGATTTGAGCGCCTCTTAAAGGTTCTGAGGATCTACATAGGAATGATCCACAAAAGATACACAGCAGGCAGACCTACTTTGGAGTGAGGTCTGCGAGTTACATCAATGATGTTGGAGGGGGTGATGGAGTCAAGTGAGGGAGATTTAGAGGTAGGAGTGTGGTCAGTGGAAGCAGAATCAGGAATAGTGATGGAGGTAGATGAAAGCGGAGAGGTATGATTAGGAATGATCATGGGAGGAGAGATAGAAGGAATTAAGTCAGAAGGATTGAGAAAGTCAATTTTCTCAGTGGGAGATTTAATAAAAGGAGAGAGAGACTTTTCAAATGTGACATTAGCAGAGAGGAAAATTTGAGAACAGTCCATATCCAATAGAAAAAATGACAAGAAGTCATTGGCGTACCCAAGCATGATAGCCTTTTTGCAGGTAGGTTGGAATTTGAAGGTTCTGTTGCCCTTTGGGATCAGAGAATAAGCAGTGCATCCAAAGACCTTGAGGCAGTCATAGTTGAACTCTTGATTGTGCCATATCTGGTAAGGGATTTTGTTGTCACAAGACTTTGAGGGTAGAACGTTCAAGAGATGAGTCGCAGAGTTGACAGCTTTGTCCCAGTATTTTAGCGGAAGGTTGCTCTGGTTCAGGAGGCATCTGGCCTTCTCCAGGATTAGTCAATTGGATCTTTTGGCTAGGCCGTTTTGTTGAGGGGTATACAATGGAGCAAAATTTTGGGTGATGCCCTTCTCTGCGCAGTAAGTTTTGAGCTCAGTGGAGATGAATTCACCACCATTGTCTGAGATGAATCTCTTGACAACCTTTCCTGTTTGACGTTCAGCGCAAGTGACATAGTCTTTGATTGCCAGGTAAGTATCACTCTTGAGCTTGAGCAGGGCAGTGGATCAATGGCCAGAGAACTGGTCAGTGAGCAAAAGAAAATAGTTGAAACCGGATTTTGAAGTGACTTGAATTGGACCTACTAAGTCAAGATGAATGGCTTCCAAGGTATTGGTGACAGGCTTGAAGTGGTGATAGAATAGGGTGGCAGTGCCTTTGCACGTTTGGCATACCTTGCAAGCCGTCAGAGTCAAGGAGCAGGGTAAATCCAGTGTTTTTAGGAAAGATGGACCTGGATGCCCCAGTCAAGCATGCCACATGGTGTCTGGCTTGTTGAGTAGCAGCTTGGGTTGATGATTTTCTCAGAATCTGGTCCCACAGAGCTCTGTAAGGTGATTGGAGGTGGAACCAATGAAAGAGAAATAATTGCACAAAACCTCAATCCCTGAAAATCCAACTTTGGAGATAACTGTCTTCTTTGCTTTCAATTGTGTTAGAGAGATGAGACATTGATTGATTTTAGAAATCAGCAGAACATTTTTTAATACAATGACAGCGCCCAGAAGATTTATCAATTTAGCAGAGCCAATGTGAGTAGCAGTGAGAGAGTTGTTAGGAGATCCTGTTCCAACCTCTATCCTAGTGGGAGTAGCGCTGAACAGATATTTTGGGTTGTTGACAATGTGATGACTGGCACCGTAGTCCAGAACAGGTAGCTGCAAAAGATTAGGTCTAGGAGTGAGATAGATTTTCAAGTTGAAGTGAAGTTCAGCGGGGGTGTTGGCTGTTTTGACAGAGGTATGAAGGTTGGCATTCACCCATTTGTTCCAGTTGGGTCTAAGATGGGGTTGGAGGAACCAACACTTGTCCTCCGAGTGATTAGAGAGGGGATTGTTATGGTTCTTAGCGCAGGGATGCTTGGTCTTCTTCTTCTGCGTGGAATTGAGAAGGGATGTGGATGGATTCAGATCCGGTGTAACTTCATTGGTTGAAGTCCGGGATGATTCCAGATGAGTGATTTCTCAAATTTTGTTGAGAACTCCAGTGGGATTTTGAAGGAGATTGTTGTTAAGGATAATAGTGTTGACCATTTGATAGAAGGAACTGGGAAGTTTGGCTTAGATGGTATAGTTCACAATGTGGGAAGGTACTTCTAGGCGGACAACCAACAATTCATTCATCAGCTTCTGGCACTCTTTGATGTACAAGTTGAGATTGCCTTTGTATTGGGATCAAATAAAATTGAGCCATATCCTGCCACAATTATTGGAGGACTGAGACGCATATCTTGAGAGGATGGAATTCCAAATTTTGTGTGGGTCACCGTTGTTATCTGAGTTCACCGCTGCATCAAAGGCAGAATTGCCTAGATGTTGTATGATGATATTGGCCGCTTCAAACAGCTTCTTTTGATGAGTGGGTGAGAGGGGACTTGGAGGAACATCCACAACCAATTCAAGAATACCCTTCCTTCTGAGATAGCTTTTTATTTGGAGGAACCAGGAAGCAAAATTTGAATCTTTTAGGAGCGGGATGTTCAGTTTAGATTGAGTGTTGTCCTTGGTCTCTGACATGGTTGTGTGTCTGGTTCCAAAGGAGAACTTGGGACTGTAAATCTGAAGGATTGAGAGATTAAAAAGGACCAGACAGACTCTGGTACAGAGAGCTTGAGGAAAAGGAAGAGAAAAAAAGAGGGAATGGAAATAGCAGCAGTGACGGATGAATGTGGTTGACGTAGGCCCAGTAGGAAATGAGGTAGGTTGATAGAGCAGGGGGATTGAGCGTAGCAGTGATTCTGATGAGTGAAAAATCCAGATTAGTTCAAAGATGATCTGGTTGTTGGTTAAGTTGGCTATGGTACTTACCTGACTCAGAGGCCTGGGGTCAGAGGTGCAATCTTGTGGTTGCACAAAGAAAACCTTCCCCAGGATCTGAGCCAGGAGGACTGCTTTATAGTCAAACAGGTTTTGGATTTGGATTACTTGCAGCGGGTCTAGAGTGAGGATTTGTGAATTAGTTGAGGAGTCACAAACACAAATAGTGGAGACAGTGGCAAGGATAAAGGCACGAATAAAATAAGATAAAAGACAAGAGGGTAAGGAAATGAAATAATATGGAAATGATTTGAGCATATAGCCCATAGCTGGAAGATACTGATCATGGAGCACCTTCATTTGTGGTTTATGTTTTGAAAGAATAAAAATTCATCAGTGACCTTTTTAATATTGATAAAATGCAGGAAAAATTCAGTCACATACATTTGTAGAATCATTTGATTGCATTATATGGGTTTGATGTGCTTTTTTGGACCTTCAAACACCATTTTATAGATTCCTTCCATGTTCAAAATTCCTTTGAGAAAATTTGGGACATTGGAAAATCCAATTGTTTCCAATTCTGGTAGTGTTCTCAATGGTTTTAATTGGTTTGGATGTTGTGGTAATTCAGATTTTTGGAGGTTGTCGGAGATTGATTATTTCAAAGGAAAATATAAATTAATCTGAATGAAATTTTGATTTGATCTTATACCTCCTGGTGAGCTTAAGTATTTTTGCAAAAAAATACTTTTATTTTTAATATTCATATTAACTTTGATGGGCAAGGAATGGAACAGTAGATTGTGCATTTTGAAAAAGTTTTCAAGCCTATAATTCATATCAACTTCTCATGTTTAGTCAACCTAAAATACTTAGACAATCCCAAGGTGTTTGGATTCAAATGCAAGGTCAATTGCGTTGATGGAACATCACATATCTTATCTTAAAATTAATTATCTCATTACAAAACCATGACTTTAAATCACCTTTTGGTGTTAAAAAATTTCAATAATAATCCATTTGAAAAGGAAAATACCAATTCCTAGAGTTAGTGGGATTTTCTCAAATTACACAATTCACATCTGGGAATGTGCATTTTATATATATTTCTTTCATAAAAAGATATTTGGGAATTTTTAACAAGTGGGTGATCTCAAAATGACTGCTGCACAGTGAAAAAATGTGTTTAGGATGTTATGATTGAAAGAATATTTCATGTAGCGTTCCAAAAGTTGGTGCATCAATTATAATTTCCTCAGAATTTTTCACTGAAATCTTGTATTCTGTGCACATGTGGGTTTTTTTTCCCACTCTTACTTCAATTTCTTTTTGGATGTAACAACTTGTTAGAGATTTATTTATTTGAAAATTTCAATATTTTAAGAGTTCAACCTAGATTTTCAGCCTCCTCAAGTCAGGGTGACCCCACATCATAGGATTTTGTACATTCAGTTAATCTAGCTTTAAATATAATTACAAGTTTCTGGTTGACAAAACAAGAATGGGATGAAAATAAAAATACATGTATTTTTCAAGAAAAATTTCACCAAAGCCAATGTTGCATCCAAACATACTCCTCCATATTTTTTGAAAGTAATGATATAAAAATTACACTATTTGGAATATTTTTACAATTTTTGTGTGTTTTCCATTAAGCTAGAGGGCTTGGAAACTTGGTTTCTGAGATATTAAACTGCCTCCGTGAGATCAACTTCTGGAATTAAACCCAAGGCACTTTTTTCAACTGGATTTATATCCTCCAGGGCTTCCTCACTTACTTACCCAGGTGTGAGTTATTGAATTAGGAAGTGTTGGTGGGTGATCACCTCTTGGTGAGTTATTTGGTTTAGCAAATCAACTAATTTTGAATTTTCTATCCCTCTTGATGCGTGAATTTTTGGCCAGTTGAATGTATGCTTCATCCAGGTAATGATATATTTTGATAATATGTTGAGCCCTCCAAACATTTGCATGATTGAATAATTCCTCATCTTCACCCTCAACACTAGATATGAATCCACTGTCAAAGAAAAGAGCAGAAGCTTCTGGGAACATGTCCATCATTTCCAGCTCAACTGCCGTGGTCTTTAAAATTTCCTTCTTGTTATTCTGTATTTCAAAACATGATAAACAGTTAGTTATTGATCATGAAGAGAAACTAACAAAAGATTGATTTAACACACCTTCTTCTTGTTAATACTTTGAGATGCAGAAACATTAGATTTTCTGCTGCTGGATCCTCCTTCTTCCAAATAGCCTTCTTTTAGCCAAGCCAACAATGGATTATCGCAAACCTGTTGGCTGGGGTGTTTTCATCCTAATTCATTGAATAGGAAGCAGTCCCCCCGCATTTGTGGCACATCTCCCATGCTCTGATGATTATTGCAGTGAGAGAGGAATTCCAGAAAGATGTTGCATTCTGTTCCCAGTGATAGGTGCATCTGGGAATACCAGAATTTTTGATCAAGGCCCAGGCATGGGCTATCCATGTCTCATAATTAGACTGAATTTTGCCCAAAGCAGTGGTTTCCCGGGATCAAGATGTTGAAGTAATATTTTGTTGTAATTGGCATAAGGCATCCTTCTTTACAAGTTTCAGCTCCTTTTCTTTCAGTTTTGAATTGGAGCTGTACTGGTATGGCGCGCCAGTGTGTGATGCTATGGCATCATGAATGGATGCCTTGTTCTTTTCCATGTCATTTTTGAGGGATGCTAGTTCATCACTAGTTGGAGGTTTACAAAGTTTTTTGTTGTTGGAATACATTCCAAGAATTTATTTTGTCCAATCAAGCAAGGACTTGATAATACCACTTGAAGAAGCAGGGATTCCAAGATTGTGTGCATGAAGAGAGAGAGAATATTGTTCTTGGGCCAAAATTTTTTTCTTCTTTTGGTGTTGGTGGGATTGAGAGAGTTGTTGTGCAATCATGAAGTAGTATGGGGCAGAAGAGTTGTCAAAATCTTCATCTTCCTCAACACCAGGCATATTGACTTGTTAATCTGGAAGGGGGACTCTTGATGGCTCAGGGGTTGGTGATGTTGGGTTAGCTTGGTTTCTGGCATTTTAGTAACATAAAATAAACACCATGATTTAGCAATGGATTTTTATTATTGTCATGGAGATCTTATACTGGGGGATAATTTCTTACCGGGTTCCTTGTCTAATTTTCCAACTTAGTAAACAGATGACAATGTTTCTGATTTTGTGATTTTGTATTGATTTTTCACAAATTGATAAATAGGAATTCAGATCTCCTTTTAATGACCTTCTAAAAATTTTCAGAAATGAAGATATTATATATTATGATTACCCTTTGTTCTCAAATTTTTCTTCCAAGTGGGCAAAGGGTATGCACATAAGTATACTTGGAGATTTGAATAGAATCTTCTTCAAAAATGGAACATCTCAATGATAAATCAATTCAAAATTGACATAGAAAAGATACTCTGTGGCTACCATCTGTGCCAAAGAGTGTGATGATTTTATTTGTGGCACTTATGCATGATTATTAAAAATAAACAGGGATCATGCATTCAAACTTGAGTTATTTATTCTGGGGATTTCTTCAGATAATATATGTGAAGAGATTTGTATCCATTTCATGATTTTAATTATCACAAAAAATTTCCACAGAAAGCATTCTTGACCATTATGTGTTTCCAAAAAATTTCAAATTCTCATATTTATGAAATTGAAAAATAAATATTGAATGAGAAAATGAGCTCAAGAATTCCAGAAACCATGAAGAAGAGCTGGAGTGGAAATATATCAAGATCCAATTTTCCATAATATAGGCTTCAGACTGCTCCTTGCCAATCTTATTGATTTGGTTGAAGTTCTAATTGAATAATATATCAAGTAGAGATTCAAAATACTGGCACAGGTCCAATAGCTTGTTGCATTTCTGTGTTTGAATTATAAGATTGTTTTAATCTACAATTACTCAAAAATGAAATTCTGGGGACCACAAAGTTGCAGGTTTACTTCATGGATTGATATTCAGTGGGAATTTATTGTTGAGAGTTCAATTTTGGAAACTGAATAATAGAGAAATATGATGAATCAGGTGTCAGATTGTTCATGGTGCTAATTCTTGGAAATGAGGATGATAATTTTCCTATTTTCTGAATTTTTTTTGACTAAATCTCTTCAGATCATATTGGATAAATAATCAAGGGCAAGAAAACAATTCATGGTTTTTGATTTTATTATTTTGAAAATGGTGTGATATGAATTCTTGCTAATTCTTGTAAAGAAGGCAGAGTACTTTCTAATTACTTGCTGGTCATACACCAGGAATTAGGATCAATCACATAACTAACATTTCTGAATTGTGATTTGAAAAAAAATATATGAGAATTCAACATGCCTGGATCACTTAGCTCAAAAGAATAAAGAAAAATGTAACAGGGGTGCATAATATCATGGAGAGATTAAATTCTGCAGTATTTTCCTAGTTGATTTGTTGGAATAGGAAGGTGTGTATCACCAAAGTTCCTGCTTCACCACACCAAATAAATATGAGTCATTTGCAGCAAGCTGGATGAGCTATGATAAGTCCTTGACCAATCCAGGACCATGGGTATGCAGAAATTGGCTGTCAAGGGAAAATCATGTGGAAAAGCTTGGGAGGTGGACTACTTGTGCTAAGTTTTCCACTTCCCTTCAACCATGTGGTAGCTTGATTTTGAATATGCCAAATGATCAATGATTGCTGGAACAGTGGAAAACTTAGCATAATTTTTCCACCTCCCCAGCCTCTACACAAGGATTTCCCATTTCATGTGATTCCTTTATGCACACAAGTCCAGGGAGGTGGATTACTTATCATAAGTCTTTCACCTCCCTTGAAATTACCTATACATGTACTATGCAGCAAAGCTACATCTAATTTGATGGGAATGTTGAAGACTTAGCATAACTTGTCCATCAATCCAAATTCATCCCATATTGAATTCTAACCAGTAAAAATGTTGTACAACTCATGCAAACTTTGAAATCATTTCATGAAATAACTGGTAAGCATTTTGGCATGAAAAGTTGATGTTTGAATTATATACATTAAAGGACATGTTTAACCATATGTGGATTTTTCCCCATTGAATCTAGTGAAAATTACAAAGGAGGAAAAATTTTTGAGTTTGAGAGAGGCATTGGCTACCATTTTTTTGGGGGGGGGGATGAGCAACCAAAATTAGTAGGTTGTTCTGTTGATTGGAGAGCCACTGGATGGAAAGTAGTTTGATGTTCAAAAAAAGATCACCCTGATTGAAAAATTTGGGCTCCCAAGTGCTGTTAGATCTGCAATTGTGGGGTGGTTCCTCCTGGTGAGGTGGTGCACTTAGCTCAAGTGGACCACCTTGCCAGGAAAAACTGGAGAGCATTGTTGGTTAATTGCTTTAAATGATGAATTTTTTTCAAACAAGGGTCATTGACTTTCTGGTGATCTGTCTTGGAATTTTTTGCATTCAAATGTTTTCACATTTTTCCCTCCCTGCCTCTATCAAAATCTCAAAATTGGTGTCATGTTAAGGCACTTAGTCTAACTATTCCATTCTCTGACCAAAGTTAGAAATCATTCTTAAGCTACAAAATGAGATTTATTTCTCATTCATACTTGTGGAATAATTAAATTTTGAAGATTTTGAGATTGCAAGAAATTTATATTGAATAGCATTGCAAATGAATTGCATGTGCAAGAAATACATGATATTTTCTTGATTTTTTTTAGAACATTAGTGTTTTTTTGGATAAAATCCAATAATTCCAAATCCTAATGCCACTTTCCAAAAAAAATAATTTTGTAACAAGTCTCTAATTAAATGTAAAACCTCTCAAATTATTAAATTTTTCCAATTGGTCATGCTCCAGAACATTTTTGGGTCTCTAAAATAAAAAGGGCCCCAAAAAGGATGTATTGTACTGTAATTTGACAAAAATTCAGAAACAAGGGTTGTCCAACAAAAGCTTTGAATGAATAATTAGACATAATCATTCACTCCATCTCAATTAAATTATCCAAGGATTAATTTAAATCAATCCCATGCCATGGCGGTCTCAATCCTGGTCTGAGAACAGATCTCTGGTAATGAGCCAAATCTCTGTTGCCCCAATGATTTCTGCCTGTGAACCTTATACCTTTTTGGTTATATTATCTGGTTCCTTCTGGCTCACTTGGTGCCTGCTTCCAAAAATTGGGTTGTAGAACTTCATTTGATTATTCTGGAAGCTCAACTTGATTCAACTGTACAAACCCTTGCAGAATATCATATGCTCAATTAGCAAACTAAATAGATGTATCTATGTGTGCAAATGAAAAATTGATATAAATTTGAAATTTAATTCAGTGTCATAATCCTTCCACCTTCAATAAACTCACTGGTTTGGGGCTATGAATTTCCCTGAATCAAGAAAATTCATACAGAAAGTGGGAAAAACCATCTCCACTCTTGAGAAAGGTTGAATCCCCATTTGGTCCCCCCACAATCTTTTTTAGGCTTTTTCATGTATTTTTCTAGATAATCTAGGGCCTTGTTCTTTTATTTGACTGTGCTACAAGGCATTAAGGGGAAATTTGGACTGGTAATAACCTTTCAAATAAACATAAATCAGTATGGCTTATTCAAATGGTTCCAAAAAAACCATAGATTTGTATCTTTTTGTGGTTGTAAACATTTTTGAGTGGACTTGGGGGATTCAAAGAACATGAGATGATGATTAATGAATGAATTTTCTAAATAAAAGAAGAAAAAAACCGGTTCTGGATGAAATATGAACAAGATTTTCACCCAAAATCATCAGTCATTTTCAAATCAAGAGCTCAAAACATCTTACAAGAGTTTGGGTCATGGAATACAGAACTAATGAACCTCTCAAAAGGTGCAATTTCAGTGGCTGAATTCAACTTTTTTGAGTCTCTGAAAGTGGCTGGAAAGTTTATTCTCCTGCTGAATTTGTGGTTTTCTGAAAGTGTTTATGACCTTCCTGGTTTGAAACTATAAATAAGTTAAGTTAATATGGTTTGGATTTGTTAAGAATTGATCTGATACATACTTTCATCTTACTTAGTCTACTACAGCCGCGCAAGTCTACTACAGCCGCGCACTCAGTGCTCCAATCCATGCAAACACTCTATTCTGAGTGATGTTGATGTTCAATCAACCATCACGATTCCCAGACTCTCTTCTTTAGTTCAATCTCTGTCCATTTTCTTTTCTTGCTCTCTGATCTTAAGAAATCCTCAAATACTCTGTCTGATTCAACCCAGAACAATTGACCTCACCAACTTGATTCATCTCAAATTCTTGTCCAATTATCTTCTTTACTTTATCTTATTTCTTTTCTTTCTTATATTTCTTCTTTTCTACTTTTTCCTTATTTTCAATCCTCTCATCAACTCTGCTCAATCTCATGGTTCATGTGCTTCTGTCTGGTAAGAGATCTATCCTTGGTATCTCTCATATACAACAATTCTGACTCTTGTCTCTTCCAGCTACTTGCCAAAGTCTTCTAGTCTTATCTTCTCCTCTATCGTCCATTTCATTCAGACTCTGATCATAATCTTAGCTGTTGGTAATCCTTGTTATTCTCATTATTCTTTATTCTCATACGTGAATCTTCTTGCTTGATTTCTAACTGTTTTTCATTAGTCTGCTGGTTCTAGTTCTAATAAAACCTACACAGAAATTAACACGGTTAAAAGCCAAAACGGAACGAACGTCTTTATAAATGGAAATGAACAAACCAGCTGGAGCCAACAATTATTTTCATCAAGTCGCTCTCAAAGCCTCAGTTGATGCTATCCCTCTGCTCAATGAAGATAATTACTCTATCTGGCGAGATAAGATGCTGATGCCCTTTGATCTAAAAGAAATCAAGGACGCCATAACTCAGAACTCGGTTCAACTATCAATAAAACAAGATTGCAAAATTCGAGCCATTATTCTTTCTAAACTAGACAGCATCACTCATGCCAACGTGGTCAATTCGACAAACATTTCATCTTCTAAACTACTCTGGACTGAGATTACACGTCGATTCGCTTCATCTGAAACTGCAAATAGGGCCAAGTGTTTAATCAATTTCTGCACGCTCCGTTTAATGAACATGCAATTGATAGCTTCCTCACAGATACTAAGAAGGCACTTACTCGCATGACGGATGTTGGTATAGAATTGCCAAAAGACATACTAGCATATCTCATATTATTCAAATTTCCTCCGGTTCTCGAGAATCTTAAGCAGCAAGTCATGCATGTAGAAAAATTTATAACGGTAGATGTAGTTTTCAGCCATCTTACTCAATAAAATAATGAGCAAAAGGCACAATTTAAAGTCAGTAAATCAACTTTGGATGTCACCTTAGTATTGACTAAAAGTAGAGCGGAAAAGGACAATAGGAAACCTTGACTCAGATGCAAGGAAGGCTATCACAACCCCAATGCACCTCATCTAGAAGCATCATGCTTTCATCTCCATCCTCAAATTGCACCAGGTTGGTGGGTTGAACAGCAGAATGAATGGAAAAATAAATCAAAAAAGAATCTCTCAATCAACTACCATGCCTTGCTCACCCTCTGGATCAACTCCAATAATACACCCAATCTCTTGTTAGACTCAGGTGCAAATATCCACATATTCAATGATCTTAAGTTTTTCACATCCATCAACATTCAAGATGATCCGGAGGAAATCAAGACTGGAAAGCTTGAAGCCAACCTGAAAATTTGGGGCACAGGTACGGTACGATTAGAATGGAACAAATCAGTCATCACCCTGGAGGAATGCATGTACGTTCCAGACATAGTCTTTAACTTGATTAGACCGGGTCTTTTAGCAAAGAAGGGATGCAGCCTTCAACAAGAACAAGATTGGTTCACTATCACTCGATGTAATGACATAGTCTTGAAAGGACTGATTCAAGATAATCTATTTGTTATCAAGAAACCCTGTGTTGCGGGAAATAATTGCTCAGTTAATCTCATGAATCAGTCCTCCAACTCCCTGTCCATGGAATCTCAAACTCTATTAGATGTTCATAAAAAGTATGGTCATGCTGCGACCTCAACTCTAAAGACTATTCTAAAGGATCAATTTTCCAAAGAGGAATTGAATAATTTCCAATGTGAAAGCTGCGTCAAAAGTAAAATAACAAAATCATCCTTCCCAGCAACATTGACCCCATCATCAAAACCCCTTGAACAAATTCATCTGGATTTGATAGGACAAATAACTCCTCAATTGAAGGCGGGTCATCGGTATATTTTGACTCTTGTCAATAACTTCTTGGGTTATCTCGCTGCGTTTCCACTAGTATCCAAAGATGAAACTCCAAATGTTGTGATAAGTATTCTCGAAACAGAATACAAACGACTCAACTACTATCCAAAGGAGATTTTCTCAGATAAAGGTACGGAATTTACTAATTGAACGTTGAAGGATTTTGCTAAATCCAAACACAACAAGTTAATCACGTCAGAGCCCTACCATTTTCAGCACAATGGTAGATCGGAACGAGCAAATTGAACGATAGTTGAATCCGCGCGCGCTACTTTCTCCTCTTCCAGGCTGCCAAAAAACTACTGGCACATAGTAATTCAAAGCTGCTGCTTCATGTTGAATCAAATCCCAAGGGAAGGTAATGATCAATCTCCCTGGGAACTGATGTTCAAAAAGGAACTTCCTACTAATTATTTGCAACCCGTAGGAGCGCCGGTTATCTATTTGGGAAATCATCTTCAAAGAGGGAAGAAATTTGATGAAAAAGGGTTAGAAGGAATACTAGTTGGGTTTAATCCAATCTTCCATTCCTATTTAATTTTAAGCTCATCTGGTGCTGTTATTGAAACCAAACACGTCCAGTTTCTCAAGAACAACACCTTTGACTTTCCACTTCTCGAATCTCCTGGACTCAATCTTTTCTCTCAAGTCAGTTTGGAACCAAACAAATCAGATTTTTCTTCCGTTGAAAAGCAATACACAATACGCAAACCACTCGAAAATCTCTCTGAATCAGAATCCAATCGCGAGGAGACTAATCCTGTAAATTCCTCAGATTGTTCTGTCTCAAACTCTCCTTGTCATCCTACTCCAGTAGAACCTCCTGAACCAACCGCATATCAAAGACCCAGACGCAAAACGAAGAAACCCCAAAGATACGGTTTCCACCATTATTACAAACCTCCTTCTTACAAAGCAACACGCAAATGTCCCGAGTGGCCTAAGTGGAAAACAGCTACAAAAATCAAATTGGATGGCATAGAATCACAAGACGTTTGGGAAGAATATTATGGAAGCCCAGATAATATCCTGAATACGACTTGGGTCTTCAAAGTTAAGGAAAATTGCCATGGCGAACCAGTCAAATATAAAGCCCAACTATGCTTTCAAGGCTTCAATCAAGTATTAGGAGTCGATTAAAATGAAACTTGGGCATCAACCGGAAAGATTGGATCTTTACAATTGGCCCTCTTATATGCTTTAAAAGAAAAGCTGAAACTCACTCAATTCAATGTCAAGGGGGCATTTCTTCATGCTCCTCTTGAAGAAACGGTCATCATAAGAACGCCAGAAGGATCAAATAGGAAATCTCCGTATCTGAAATTAAAAAAATCTTTATATGGTCTGAAACAATCACCTAAGAATTGGTTTGAGACTCTTACACTATGGATCAAATCTCAAGGATATAAAGAGTCAACAAGTGATCCTTGTCTCTATCTCAATGGCAAGACAAAGGAAATTTTATATTTCCACGTGGACGACTTAATTCATGTAGGTAACTCTGATGCCTTTGAGTCAAGTTTCCTTAGTCGGTTCCAGAACTCGTCATGTCACCATCCAAACACCATACTTGGTATGCTCATGGAGATCGAAGACGATTGAATTCTCTTAAGCCAACCTAACCATATCAATCATGGGTTAGAAGAACTTGGTCTATCAGCCTGCAAAGACACAATGTCTCCTCTAACTCAAAACCTCAATCTTGAACCTGCTTCTGATGAGGATCATGCGGAATTCTGTCAGTTAAATATTAACTACCAATCCGCGATCGGACTTCTTAATCATCTTTCACAGTATACTCGCCCCAACATATCTTTTTCAGTCTCTAGTCTGGCAAGGTTCAATGCAAAACCCGGTATGAGCCACTGGCAGGAAGTTTGAAAGGTATGGAAGTACCTTAAGACGACTAAAAATTTTAAGCTTACCATCAAATACAACCCTGAACAAGAAGTCCTTTTGAGCTTTAGCAATGCTACTTGGGGGGACGATCCAGCTTTTAGAAAATCTCAATCTGGATACATCATTTTCCACTATGGAAGTCCAGTTATCTGGAACTCAACTAGGCAACGCAATATCTCGTATTCATCTACCAAATCTGAACTGAACGCCTTACTGGACTGTTACCTTGAAGTCAAATTGATTAGACATCTTATCTGCGAGATCTCTCAAGAATGCAAATTTAAACCTATATTTTACATTGACAACAAGGGCTTAGATGACAAAATAAAAAAATTTGGTTCCCATTTGAAGTCAAGACATATTGACATAAAAACAAAAGGTCTTTGCAAAGGCTTTACGGAACAGGATTTTGCACTGAATCTTATCCCTAGTCAATTGATGGTTGCGGACTCCCTCACCAAAGCATTGTCCATAAGCTATCTTGAACTACTACAAAAAAGAAAATTCATGTGGAATAAGTAATCTCTTGGATAACTACCTTACCAGACATGGGGAGTGTTAAGAATTGATCTGATACATAATTTCATCTTACTTAGTCTACTACAGCCGCGCAAATCTACTACAGCCACGCACTCAGTGCTCCAATCCATGCAAACACTCTATTCTGAGTGATGTTGATGTTCAATCAACCATCACGATTCCCAGACTCTCTTCTTTAGCTCGATCTCTGTCCATTTTCTTTTCTCGCTCTCTGATCTTAAGAAATCCTCAAATACTCTGTCCAATTCAACCCAGAACAATCAACCTCACCAACTTGATTCATCTCAAATTCTTGTCTGATTATCTTCTTTTCTTTCTTATATTTCTTCTTTTCTACTTTTTCCTTATTTTCAATCCTCTCATCAACTCTGCTTGATCTCATGGTTCATGTGCTGCTGTCTGGTAAGAGATCTATCCTTGGTATCTCTCATATACAACAATATTGACTCTTGTCTCTTCCAGCTACTTGCCAACGTCTTCTAGTCTTATCTTCTCCTCTATCGTCCATTTCATTCAGACTCTGATCATAATCTTAGCTTTTGGTAATCCTTTTTATTCTCATTATTCTTTATTCTCATACGTGAATCTTCTTGCTTGATTTCTAACTGTTTGTCATTAGTCTGCTGGTTCTAGTTCTAATAAAACCTACACAGAAATTAACAGGATTGACTATTTTTTTGAAGCCATTCTCAACTGATAATCATAAGAAGATCTCTGGTGTTGTGGTTAGAGACATTGCAGTTTGAAATTCTCAGCAGTTTCTGGTAGAGTAAAATTACTATCATCCAATGCTGTACCTAGGAAATTCAGAGAATACCAAGCAGGGGTGGAGGTGAAGGATCAGGTTGATTATAAATTCCATGGTTTTTTTTGAGTTATGGAAGATTCACTAGATTGAAAAATGAATTACAGAAATGATTTTTTTTTCAAACTACAGATTCCCATATATTATTATTTCCTGAAACACCCAGACGCAATGCACCACAGAAACATAAATATCCATATGATCAAGTGAATGGCCGCCCAGGGAGGTGGATGACTCAGCCTAAGTCATCCACCTCCCCATGAAAAGCTCCCAATTTCCTCAAATTACCTGGGTCTCAGTCCAAAATGTGGGGAAGTGGACAACTTGGAATAACTAGTCCAGCATTTTCTTTTCAGGAGAAAACATGCTGGTACTGAAATGCCCATTCTTGGAAATATCTTTCATCCAAGACAATGAATCAAAACATGACCATATTGAAAAGAAATTTGGTAGAGGTACAGTTTTTTCTGATCCTTGCATTTCCCTGAAAATATTTTATTCACCTTGCTAAATCATTGAACCCAGCCTAAAAAAATGATGGTAGGAACAAAGATCCAAGAATAAAATGTGGTGAACAATATTTTTCAGTGGAAAAACAGTGAAATATTTCTGGCTCATGCCAGCATCTTGGGGATAATTGGGTATGCTGGCTTATCAAGTATAAATTGTGAGATTTCATTGTGACATGGATTCAAAAGGACCCTAAATTTATGAATGGTACATATTTTTTGAGAGGAAACTGATTTCCTGTCACAGTGGAAGTTTTTCTTGACACATGAATGAATTGGTAGGTTGGAAAATCACACAGAAAAATTGACTGTTTTCAACATGCAGAATAACACACATTCTCATTTTCCGCAACACTCAGACATGATATAAAAGCATAACATCAATATAGACATTATGAACTGTCAGATTGTTGAGTTGATAGCCGCTCTCCTCAAAATAAACCTGCGTTCCCCAGTTTTGATACTCCAAACCTGATCAACCCTTTGACTTCCTTGTCTCCTTCTCTTAGTTTCTCATCCATTCCTCCTCTCTCCCTTCTGAAAATTCCTCATCCACTCCTCCTCTTTCCAACTCCCACTCTGATCTCCTTCCTCTGGTTCCTCAATTCTTGCACCTCCTTTTTCAGTTCTCACTTCCCCATTCAACACCATCTCCACCATCTCCAATCCTTATATCTACTCTCCCTCATTGCATTTGGTCATCAACTTCTTCAGTCCTCAACCAACCTCAATCTTTCCGCGTCTATCCTTGATTTTGGTCCCATACAATCAACGGCTCTCAACTTTCATCTCCTGTTTAGCTGTGAGGCTCATTTTCCATTCATCACTCTTCATTGGGAAACATCCTAACATCCCTTTCCAGTTTCCTTTCCCTTGTGTCTTTGATTCATCTGCTATCCTTGCTCTTCTCCTCCTCTGGTCAATCCTTTGTTTCCAATTACCTCCCAACTCTCATCTAGCCTGCCACGGTAAGACCTATAAACTCATCCTATCTCATTATATTCCATGTCATTCCTTGTGTTTCTCAATTCTCATTTACCTTTCTTTTAAGACTCCGTTGTTCTTACTTTGAAATACAGCTATTAAGTTTTCACAGTGAAAAGCCAAAATACAACAAGGACCAAGCTACTGGAACCATGAATTTAACTGGAACAAAGGATGTCAACTCCTCCCTTCTCAAAACCTTAACCAACTCCATCCCTAATCTCAACAAATCAAATTTTTCATTATGGCAATCAAAGTTCATGACCATTTTTTCTCTCAAATGTATAGCCCACTGGCTGACGGACGGCAAGGCCAAGGACTGTCCCTCCGAAATCAACCTTGAGATTGCTGGCCAAATTATGGCCAAGCTTGAGAATTGGACCTACATCAATTGCATCAAGGAAAACAATGTGTTGGTTGGTATGAATTTGTGTAAATCAATCAACAAATTTTACGCTTCATCACAAACCGCTAACATATCCCAAATATTCTTTAATTTTCTGAATCTCTCTTTTAAACCCAAAAAGGTGGAAAAATTCATTACCAACGTGCAATCATGCCTGCTTCAAATCTTTTAAATAAGAATAAAGATGGACAAAGACATAGTGGCTTATCTGATATTTTACAAATTCCCTCCTCAGCTTGAACACCTGAAGACTACAATAACTCACTCACTTGGAGACGCCAAGATTAACAGAGACATGGTTGTTAGACATCTGAATCAAATCAAAAACATAATTTCTGCTGGCACGTATGCCTCTGCCCTACTTGCTAATCAGGAATCTCTGAAATGCAAACCCAACTGGCATCATCCTCAAACCTTTCATCCAAAGAATAAATGCTTCGCGTTGTACCCTCACCTCATCCCAAACAGAAATTCTGCTTCCAGAAATCCACCCTCTTCACAATCTAACCCCAATGCCAAGGCTTCCGCAAACCTGGCCTACACCTTTGCCGTGGCCAACTTTCATCACATTGATTGCCGCTCCCTATTGCTCAACTCTGGAGCGTCAAGCAACATGTTCAACAATCCCAGCTACTTCAATTGGCTTGAAGACAATAATACTGAGGTAAATACAGGAAAGCTGAATGCCTCAATAATGTCTCAGGGAACTGGAAATGCAACAATCCACACTGAAACAGCCTCCCTCACTCTAACCAAAACCTTACTTGTGCCCAATCTAGCTGTGAATTTAGTCTCCCTTGGGCAACTGATTCAGAAGGGATGTGCTCTTTCTTGACTTAATTCCAAAAGTTTTTGAGTTTTTTTCAAATAAAAAAGGATCATGTCCGGATACATTTGCAACAAACTTCTCTATATAGAAGAGTCAGTTCCCAATCTTTATGATTGCCATGTCTTTCTGACCATGTCAACAATCCACAAACGGTTTGGGCACGTTCACCATGATCAGGTGAAATTCCTTTCTACCTCATTCCCCAATTTTAAATGGGACCACAACTCCTGCATTTCTTGTGCAAAAGGAAAAATCCACCAATCATCTTTCAAGGATCACATTCCCTCCAGCTCTCTTCCCTTCAAATTTATTCATGCCAACCTGTGTGGACCAATCAACCCCATATCCCAGTCATGACATTGCTATTTCCTTCTCTTGACGACAACTTCTCCAAATATAAGACCTTTATCCCAATCAAAATCAAATCCAATGTCAATGGTGAAGTTATCAACTTTATAAAACTGCATTCAAACTGCCTCAACAAGATGTTTAGGATCTTCCACTCCAATAACGGTGTTGAATTTGTCAACACTCAACTAACCTCATTCCTGAAAGACAACGGTATCTTACACACTACCTCAGAGCCCTACACACCACAACACAACCCAGTTTCCAAGCAAGGAAACAGAAGGCTGGTTGAGGCAACCAGGACCTCCATTATTCACATGTCCATCCCACTGACCCTGTGGGATGAGATCATGGTCATTACATGCCAAATCCTGAATTCAATCCCTTCCGTAAAACTCAAAATCTCCCCTTTCAAACTCTGGAACAACCAATGTCCAAAATTAAAGCTATTCCACGCTTTGGGCTCCAAGACCATTGTATTGAATAACCACTCAAGTCCCTCCAAACTCAGTGAAAAAGTTTTTGAGGGAATCTTGGTGGGATTCAATCTTGATCTTAATTCATATAAAATTTTTTCCCCAAGACTGGATCCATTGTTTGCAGTAAAAATGTTAAGATTTTTGAAAATTTTAAATTCAACAAAATCTCCCCTTCTTCCTCAGACTCTCCGTTTAATTCCCTCCTTGAAAATGAACCCCTTACTGACATCCTCATCTCCCCTACTCCAAAAACTCTGCAATTTCCTGAATTTAACTTGTCTCAACCCCTTCCATCTCCCTCCTCCTCAAATTCCTCTGATTACCCTTCTTCACCATCCTTGCCTCAGGCGTTGGAAAACAATGCATCCTCCAATTTGGACCCCAAAACCTTGGAAGACAAACAAGTTTCACATTCTCTCACTCCCCACAAATACTAAAACCTTTGATATTGTCCTAGCCTTAAACATCCTCAAAGATATGTCTTCTTAATTCCCTCAGTCCCTAAATCCTACAAGGAAGTTGAGAAAAGCTCAGACCAAACTAGATGGTTGGAATCCATGCAGGTTGAACTGGACGGCATAGACTTGCTGAAGGTGTGGGAGGGATGTCATACCCTCCCTAATGGGAAGCAAGCGCTATCCACCGCCTGGGTCTATTGGCTAAATGAAGAACCAGACAGGTCGGACTCTTTATTTAAATCTAGACTCTGCGTACAGGGATTCAAGCTGCTGGAATTCTGCGACTACGGGGAAACTTACGCCCCTACAGGCTCAATTGTTACCCTCCGCGTCCTTCTTGTTTACTCATTCCATCATTCCCTCAAAATTACTCAAATGGACATTAAGTCAGCCTTCCTGCATGCCCCTCTCAACAAAGACGTCTTCATTAAACAACCTGATGGCTACTCCTCCCCTTTTCCTTACTTCAAAATCAATAAAGCTCTTTATGGGCTGAAGCAGGCGCCAAAGAGTTGGTTTGATACGTTACAATCTTGGATAATATCCAAGGGTTTCATTGTCTCAAGCGCCAATCCCTGTCTCTACATAAATAAATATTTCTAGATTTTTGTGTTTGTTTATGTGGACGACTTGATTGACATTGGAAAATCATCTGAATTCCGCTCTTTTCTGAAATTCCAATTCTCCATTTCTCATGAAGGTCTGCTCCCAAAAATTCTTGGAAATCAACTAGTCAATACTATCCATTGGCCTGCACTACTGCAGCCAAAACACATTTAATACCCCTTGAAGGAACTAGGACTACTTGAATCCAAGCCAATTACTACCCCAATGTAACCCAATATTCATCTATCCCCAGCATCTGATGAGGAGTACAGCAAATTCCTCAAGATCAATATAAATTTTTGATTTTCATTGGGTTTTCTCAATTTCATTGCTAGCAGAACTTGTCCTGACTTATCCCATGCGTTATCCACCCTGTCTCAATTCAACACCAAGCCTGGCCTTCAACACTGGCTGGAGGCCAATCACGCCTGGCGTTATCTCAACCACACCAAAAATCTAGCTCTCTGACTAAAGTCTACCAACTTCAAATACAACATTGAGTGTTTCAGAAACTCCAACAGCAGCAACAATGCAATAATGCAAAGGAGTCACACTGGCTATTTCATACTTCTGTACTTTTTTCCAGTGTCATGGAACAGCAAAATTTAACCCTCAGTTTCTCTCTCTTCCACCAAAGGTGAACTGAAAGCACTGGTATTGGTCGCCCAAGAAAATCTTTGGCTTGAAAGTCTTCTCCAAAAACTGAACCCTCATCTCACTCTATCTCATTGCTTCAACATAGACAACAAGGCGGTCAATGACCTGGTTAACTTTCAATCACACCACAGCGCACTCAAGCACATGGACACTCAGATAAAGTGTCTCCAAGAAAAACAAGCCGCCAAGAAGCTAATCACAAATCAGATCCCATCTCACCAGATGCTTGCCAATCCTCTAACAAAACGGGCCATCAAATCATCAGTTCTAAATTTGACAATGACAGTTTTGATGCCTCACAACTAAACATGGCAGTGTGTTGAGTTGATAGCCGCTCTCCTCAAAATAAACCTGCGTTCCCTGGTATTGATACTCCAAACCTGATCAACCCTTCAACTTCCTTGTCTCTTTCTCTTAGTTTCTCCTCCATTCCTCCTCTCTCCCTTCTGAAAGTTCCTCATCCACTCCTCCTCTCTCCAACTCCCACTCTGATCACCTTCCTCTGGTCCCTCAATTCTTGCACCTCCTGTTTCAGTTCTCACTTCCCCATTCAACACCATCTCCACCATCTCCAATCCTTATATCTACTCTCCCTCATTGCATTCGGTCATCAACTTCTTCAGTCCTCAACCAACCTCAATCTGTCTGTGTCTATCCTTGATTTTGGTCCCATACAATCAACGGCTCTCAACTTTCATCTCCTGTTTAGCTGTGAGGCTCATTGTCCATTCATCACTCTTCATTGGGAAACATCCTAACATCCCTTTCCAGTTTCCTGTCCCTTGTGTCTTTGATTCATCTGCTATCCTTTCTCTGCTCCTCCTCTGGTCAATCCTTTGTTTCCAATTACCTCTCAACTCTCATCTAGCCTCCCACGGGAAGACCTATAAACTCATCCTATCTCATTATATTCCATATCATTCCTTGTGTTTCTCAATTCTCATTTACCTTTCTTTTAAGACTCCATTGGTCTTACTTTGAAATACAGCTATTAATTTTTCAGAGATGGCTCAGGGAGGTGGACAACTTAGCCTAAGTGGTTGACCTCCCCATTAAAAATTTTTAATTTCCCAAAAATAGTTGGCTCTTAGTCATTAGTATGGAAAAGTGGACAAGTTAGCATAATTTGTTTACCATGTTTTTTCCAGGAACTATCTTTTACTGAAATTCCCATGTTGGCAAATAACTTTCATCCAAAAAGATAAATAACATGGAAAAATTAAAAAGAAATTTGGTAGAGGTAAATGATTTTGTGATTCTTGCATGGCCCTGAATATATTTTATTCATATTTCTCATTGCTTGAAGAAACTTCCCATAACCCAAAATATTCTATATTTCTCATGTCCCAAAGGTCCAAGATATTATAGTAATTGTTGATAAATTACATCCACCCAGTCACAGTGGGAATTGACAATGTCTATACTGAAAAACAAATTTTTACAGCATGAGGGCCAGGAGGCTCAATACTGGCCACTGTTTCATGTAGGTTTTTGGTGTCCCACAACCACCACCAACTGGTTGTCTGAAGGGACATGGTGCACTTAGCCTAAGTGCACCATTTCCCTTCAGGTTCATGGTCATAAATCACTAGCCTGTAATAGAAGAGTTTCCCCAGTTATTTTAATGAATATAAACCATAACATGTATTTTGGAAAAAATGTTTATCCTCAAGAGCAATTGAATGAATTCTAAAACCATTTGAAAATTTTGTTACATAAACTACAACCCCACCAAGATCAATAGACCTATTTCCCAAATTTCATGGTAAATTGAGCAATGCCATTACTCTTTATGAATCTTGTAATCAGGCAGGTTTGCAGGCACCAAAAACTAAACAGGTCCAGTTATTCATTTGGAGCTCAAAAACAGTGATATAACCATTGGGAAAATTTTTCTTTAGAAAAAAATATTTAAAAAAACACGTTTTCTGCAGTGAAACAAAAAGGGTAATGTTAAATTGACGGCTCATTGAGCCATGCACACGGTTCAAAATGGGCCGTGTGGCACAGCACAAGGTCCAATTTGGGCCGTGTACATCCCCCCACGTCTCACAGAGTTGTGCGGCCCACCCAACCTTGTCCGCTGCTGTGTGGACTTCCACACAACTACATTCAAGCTGTGTGGAGTTGTACACGGCTCAAATGTAGTTGTGTGGCATTCCACACGGGAACAGACAGCGGTGAGCAAAAAAAAGGGAAAAGGAATGAAATGGTACTAACACAGTCCAAAAACTAAATAAACCTTCCAAAAAACAGAAATCAACCAAAAAATCAAAGAATGTTCATTTTTTGGTTAAAAAAAACAAATAAATAAATAAATCAAAATAAAAAAACTGGTACTATCCAATGGACTAGAACTAAAGTAAAAAGACCCAAAAAAACACAAGTAACTGGAATAGCCCTAAAGTAAAAACACCAAAAAAAGACAAGATCTTGACAAGCCCTCAAGTAAAAACACCAAAAAAAGTAAAACTAACTTGACAAGCCCTAAAGTCATTTCAACTTGACTAGCCCTAAAGTAAAAGAGCCCAAAAATTATAGAAGCCTTTTGACCAGCCCTAAATTAAAAGTGCCAAAAAAAAGTCTTTTGAAGAGCCCTAAAGTAAAAGTGCCCAAAAAAATACAAGTCTTTTGACAAGCCCTAAAGTAAAAACACCAAAAAAAACAAGTTCAACTTGTTTTTAGCTGATCCCATCCCAATCTTAACATAAGTTAAGCTGGTGATGGAATCATCCCAACACATGTTGAACTGACTGACCATTAAACTCTCATTCAAAACACTCAATATAATGGATGTTAACTCAAAACACTCAACATAAGGATGTTCAAAATGTGATAACCCTTTATATTAATAGAACTCATTAGCTGCATTAGAATTACAATTTATATGAAACTCAATGATGAAATGAAGTCAAATTCTATTAAAATCTAGAATACGTTTGCAGTTGATCTTTGAGATGATCAACCCAACCAGAGGCTTTTTTAGAAATCAAGGAACATGGTTTTTCTACAATGGGCGGGATTGGAATCATTTCTCCCTCAAGTACTAATAGAACCCAGTGTTTATTGTTTAAAAATGAAATGAACATTGGATCTGATTGATCAGTAACACCATTTTTCATTGGAGTATAAGTATTACATGACTCCAATGAATTGAAACATATAGGCTTGGAATATGTGTCTGCTATGATTTGACCCATGTCCAATTTATCCAGCCATTTTTAAGAGGGAATCTTTTCATTGATGTCTTCAACATCAGGTCTTTGTATAATCTTTTCAACCTCCTTTGAACCACCAAGCATCTTAATGTAGCATGCTCTATTTTTCTCTAATTTTTCAATCATTTCCTTCCTAACTTTAAACCAACCATGTTCTACATAACCAAGAGATTTAGAAATGACTATAAATCCGAAATTCCCATCTCCAATTGGATCCCAAACCTCACCCAAGAACTTATGGAATTTCTTTGGTATTTGATTGAGGTATTTCACATTTGGTTCCTATCATGAAAACTAACTTAGTATTCATTTCCTTCATTGGATCAATGAAATGAAAACTCACCAAAGATTAGGTTCTGGTTGATCTTTGCTGCATTTTCTCTTCCTCTGAAGAGGATTCTGATTCCTAATTAAGTGATCCCAATTCACTTTAAGTCTCTTCCTTTGAACTATGAAATTCAGATTCAGATTCTGCTGACTTTGACTAACAATTCATCATTAGTTAGTAACTAAGTTCATTAAACCAAAAAAGTGAACATATCTCAAAAGAAAAGAATTACAATCTTTCCTCTTTTCTTGTTTGGAGCCCTTCTAGTTCTTTTTTCCACCTTGAGTTGTTTGTCAACAAGCTCAAACCAAGATGTTTCTTGCCGCATATATGTCAATTTTGGCCTTCCCCTACTTGATTGTAAGACTTTAGGTTCAAGTCTTGGCTTTAATCAATAATTTTTAATCTTCTGAATGATATACTTCAATATTCTTCTTTGCTCATGATCTGGAGATTACAAGATCATTGCATTGACTTTTTCACATAACTGAGTAATTCTTAGCATTTCATTGAAATTTCAGTGGAAAAATTCAAAAGGATAAACCATTAGTTAATTAGGGTCCATTAATCAAAAAGCATTAATCACATAGTGATTTGGACAATCCAACTTGAAAAATCCAACTTAAGCAAACTTACAGAACTAGAACTGCAAGGGTCGTAGTCCAACATCCACTGAGAATGAACATCCTCAGGTGCCATGGATCCTCTGAATGCTAGATGGTCACCTATTTGGTGGGAACAGGGCAAACCCATAGTCTTGAAATATGACTTGGTGCAGACTTTGCCATCATGATCACATTTGAAATTTTCAAATTGTTCCCTAACAAGATGGGTTGCCTCTAAAGAAAATTTGTAAACCAATGGTAACAGTTCAGGTGGAAGAACTTTCCCTAACTTAATTTTAGAGTTATAAAGTGATGCATGAACTGAATTAATTTGATTCAAAACTGTTCTGTCAAGGCTTTTCCAAACATCCAACAGGTTTCCCAAAGAGTTTGCAAGTAATTGTTTGAGAGTTGCATGGGCCCCTTCAACCCAAGAAGTTTTTTTGTTTCTAAAATCTGGGTTTATACAAGTCCACGCTGTTACAAACGTCTCTTTGATAGGGAAAATGTTATTTTCCATATACTCAAGTACATACTCATAGTCTTTCAAGAAACACTATACAAGTTCAAATGTCAGAACCCAAAACTAGGAAGAATAGGAAGCATTAATTTGGACCTACTCTGAGTTCCGCATCATTGACCTCTGCCTCCTCCTTGGTCTTTGAGGCCCCATACTTTGCCCACAGATTCATAAAGCTTTCCCATCCTTCAACATCATTAACAAAGCACACTTTACAGTTTTATTGTATGTTTTTAGACAAGTGCAAAGTGCAACATTTTCTTGATGGCTCTGGGAAACTAGTTTCAATTGCAAAAATCAGAGCTTTTTCATGTTCCGTCACAAAGACTTTTGGAAGTCTCTCAGGATCATAAGCCAACTCCTTTAATGCATTTACAGACCAACTGTAGAACTCAAAAATTTATTTTGTTATAAAAACAAGAGCTTTTTTGAAAGTTTTCCAATTGGCTTTCATTCCTATAACATGCAATAGTGGGTTTTTTTACTTATTTTTTTTATAAGTACAATCCAACATAGCAATATGATGGAATTTTTTTGAAAGCTTTACTGCCTCTGGATGTGCTAAGTACAGGGCCTCCAAGTGACCCTCTCCACTGAACTTTGACCAGTGAATCCAACTTTTTTCTTCAAGCTGTTCATAGAGTACCTCCATAACACTTTTTCCCTTGAGTTCTTCAAGCGTTACCTTCCACTTAGTGTTATAGATTGTTTGGTCATCAACATAATCCCGCCCATCAATCTTGCTCAATTTTCTCTTCAGTTGTAACGTATTGAGCCCATCATTCATGCCTTCTACTAGATTGTCTAAGGCCACCCCCATGATTCTCCTCAGTTGAGGATGCACAGAGGGATGTTCAGATGGTTGATGGTTATCTTGGGTTTCTTTGTAGGAGAGGCGCCACAAGGGGTCTGCCTTTGTGCAACTTTCATTGATTTAAAACTTGCACCCAACCTTCCTTGTGTGAGTTTTCCTAGACCGTTTGGTAAGAAGATTTCCTGAATATGAACCATTTCTATCACAGGCTAAATCCACATATTGGTCACGCTTTGAGTTGAAAACTGTTAAAGCATAACCATGCTTCATTGCCCATGTTTGAAAATAGTTTTGTGCCTCTTCCCTAGTAGGAAAAGCTCTCAAGGGAGGTAGGTCAAGTGGATCTATAAACAGTCATTGGTTAATTCATAGTTTCATAGTTACATGAACCCATCAGTTTCAATCAAATTAAATATGGAAAAGACCAGTAACATAAAATTTCACTCACCACCAGCAGTCATGTCCATTTGTGAAACATTTTGTTCCTCAATTGTAACCCTTGATGAGGATGAAATTGGGGCTTCCAACGTTTCATTACCCAAATCCTTTTTTTCTTTTTCCAAAGCTTTGTTGATGGCACTATCAATGTAGACCTTCCACGCAGCCATGTCAGAAGAAGGAGGGCTTGCCACTGTTCCCATGCAAAAAAATGCAATGGTATACTTCATTATTCAATCCAAATTTCAATTTATCAAACTAATTTTGCTCACTTTTGAATTGAGAAATAATTGTTTCTAGATTTTTATATGATTTATGATTATTCAATTTAATTTCACTTGGTTTTCACTTTAATGTCTATTTGGGATTGCTAGGTGTGGAACAACAGTCCCACAAAGTATGCTTTAATCCCAAATTTGGGTTGACAGAACCCAATTGTGGTCCAGGGGGTGCCCAAAGTTCTGGCACGGTTTCCTGGGGGTTTTGCACCCCAAACAGGGCCAATTTGAGCCGTTTATGGGGGTACACGGCTCATTTGAGCCATTTCCAGGGGTTATACGGCTCCTACACAACCCCCTGGGGGTCATGCATGTTTGAAACAGCCCTTTGTAGTCGTCTTTGGGCCCCCACGGCTCATTTGAGCCATGTAGGGCACTAAACAACTACCACATGGTTGGAGCCGTGAATTTAAGATCACCCAAACAAAAAACATGATTATAAATAGTTTTTTACAGGAATTTATCTGAATACAAAAATTATTGCTTAGTGTAACCATTATTTGAAGACAAACAGCAAATGTTGGTTTTACCAGATATCTCCTTCAAAGTTGAGAGTATCATTTCAAACCTTTTCAGAAGTGGAATTGACAAGGGGAAATATATAGAAAAATTCAATTATCAAAAATGCAATACATTGCTCCACTCCTTTTCTATAATCAGGAATTCTGCCAAAATAGTCTCAAATTACCATTTTGGAATACTCAAAAAAATATCATCTGAATTTTCCCATCACCCATTATCCTCATGAATACAATGTTGGGGGTATGTATTGCATGAGAAGTATGCTTAAATTGAAGCATACTTCTCATGCAAGACATACCCCTATCTTTAGGCTTAAATCATTACCCCCACCAAACATAAACTTATGGCATGGTATACCCATCCCAAGTGGTTTTTTTTTCAATGTCCCACATTCAAACTCATGCGTGGTTTTGGCCTTCCCATAAGGCCAAAACCCACAGGCACTTTCCCTGGGCTCCCCATGGATATGGTCCTCATGGGCCCCAAGCGCTCCAGGCCCTGGGGGAGCCAAATTTGGGCCTGGAGCCCAAGTTTTGCTTTCTTTGGGCGTTTTATTTGCTCCTGAGAAAAGCAAGCAAGAAATTTGCGCTCTCCTAGCAACACGTTTGCCAAATGTGACCCTTTTGCAGTCTTGCAGGTTGCCAGGGCCCTGAGATAGGTCTGTGCAACTTGATGGTCCCTGGCCCCTGCCCATTGCTGGCAAACACCAGCAAGGGTCAGAAACCTTGCAATTGCATATGCAAGCAATTGCAAACTTGCTGGCGCAAGCCTTGCTTGTTGATTTGCAAGAAAAAAAAACACTTTCTTGCAAATTGACAAGTGGTTTGGTGTTTCTGAAAACAATCCAACAAGCAAGACAATTCCAGAAGCTCCAAGGGACTCCAGCAGGTCCATCCAGGTAAGTTTCAATCCAATTTTTCAATTTTTGAACATCTGAACAGTTTTACTGATTGTTTTTGTGCTCTACTGGTTTCTGAAATCTTTCAATCACCTCTCAAGATTCCAATCATCAAACCACCCTCCAATGAACCTCTTCATCAAGAACAAAAACTCCATCCAACTCCTACTATAACCCATTTACTGAAAGGCATTGCTTCCACCTCTCACTCATCATCACTGTATTTCAAGGGTAAGAACTCATGCACCTATTTCAATCTCTTGAATCCTTCATCTTCATCAATCCAAAACTGACTTCACTCTTTCTCTTCCTCTCCATTCTTTGTTCTTCTTCTTCCAATAATGGCTTCTGTCCCCACCAGATCAACTCAACTTTGATTGTCACATATCACCACTCACACAATCTATCCTTGTATTCATCTTTACAGTAAATAGAAATGAAGATATAAACCTATCATCCACCAATCCTTGATTCATTCCTGCTTGTACTTGAACCCCTTTTTGAACCATGAATCACTTCATCATCATCATGTGTAATAGTAAACTATGGATCAATTCAATTCCAATGCATTCACCTAATCTACAGCCCACCTGTTGCCATTGAAAATCAATAATGAGGATGTGTCTTTGAAAGTTTTTCAACTTGGCAACATTTATGTATTTCAATCATCATAAACGGTTTCATATTATTGACTTTAACCTTTTGCTTTTATCTCCATCCTTGTCACTTTTATTCCTGTTGGTGCTTTTGAGACAATGTTTGTAGTGATGATGAGCCCCTGAATCTAAAGCATCATCAGGAATCAAGCCAAGATTGTTCTGTTCTTATGCCACCACCACAACCCTTAATTCAATCCATCCCATCCTCATCCAGAGCACACAAAAAGTATTGTAAATCTGAGCGTGAGTATTGCAAGAAGGAGTGTATATCTGATTCAATCTACTTCATCACCCTGAAGAAGGTTCTAAGTTCATGCCAAGTACTAGTACCAAAAGTAGGACTCCCAGTAAATCTAAAAGTGGTTTGCAACAGAAAGGACCAACCCTATGTGGTGTTCAAGTATCATTCATTGGAGCAAGGACCATACACATTTCTGGAAACTTAACTTTCTGAGATGGTACAAGATCTATATTTGATTGCAAAAAATTGAAAGAACCTTAAAAAAACCAATAGAAAAACTAAAACTGGATCTATGTTTGGAATTGGCTTTTTTCAGGGCACTTCCCAAGTAAATTCTGCAGGTAATTGGGAATCAATACAAACTTTCTAATCATGTCTCTGTTCACTGATTGCCATCAAAATATATTTCAAAATAGGAATATATTCAAGGAGAAAGGATATGAACCCAGAACAAATAGCAAATGATGATCTGTTGTGATCTAAGCTTCCAGTAAATAACCAACTGATTTTCAATAGAATCCAAGTTTTATCCAACACTGCTCATGTGAATAACAAGGAAGTATCAGAAGAGTTCAAAATTCCAAACTGGAAATCTCCAGAGTGTAACAACCAAAGGGATTCTTTTCTTCATGATTCTAATGCCATTGTCACTTGTGACAAATTTTCCAATGATCCTCATACAGATCGGGATGACTTGAATTGTTATACTTATGGTTTGTTCTCTTATATTGAAAAACCTACTGGAACCCCAATCCCTCCTGCCTCTAAAGAAAAAGGCCATGGTCTCTCCTTCCCAACTCTTGGTTTCATAGTTGATTATTCAAAAGCTGGGGGGATTCTAGAAATTTTATGGCAGATTTCTGTTTTTGGTAATTTTAAATTCACAGCTACAAAGCTGTGTACACAGCTCTGTACATGGCTCAATGGGCTGTGTACACGGCTCATAGGCTGTGTGGCTTCCTACACGACTCAAATGAGACGTGTTGCATGATTCAAGGCTCAAAGGGGCGGTGTGGCTTCCTACAAAACACAAATGAGCCGTGTGGCATTCTTCAAGGCTCAAAGGGGTTGTGTGGCTTCCTACACAACTCAAATGAGCCGTGTGGCATGCTACAGAGGTCAAAAGGGCCATGTGGCATGCTACACGGCTCAAATGGGCTGTGTGGCATATTAAACAGCTCAAATGGGCTGTGTGGCACGCTAAACATCCCATTTGGATTCTACTGCACGCTAAACAACTAAAATCAAGTTGTGTAGTCTCCCCTAAATCATAAATAATAAATAATAAATTGTAAATTGGAAATTATATATAATAAATGATAAATAATAAATAATAAATAATAAATAATAAATAATAAATAATAAATATTAAATATTAAATATTAAATATTAAATATTAAATAGTAAATAATAAATAATAAATAATAAATAATAAATAATAAGCAATAAATAATAAATAATAAATAATAAATAATAAATAATAAATAATAAATAATAAATAATAAATAATAAATAATAAATAATAAATAATAAATAATAAATAATAAATAATAAATAATAAATAATAAATAATAAATAATAAATAATAAATAATAAATAATAAATAATAAATAATAAATAATAAATAATAAATAATAAATAATAAATAATAAATAATAAATAATAAATAATAAATAATAAATAATAAATAATAAATAATAAATAATAAATAATAAATAATAAATAATAAATAATAAATAATAAATAATAAATAATAAATAATAAATAATAAATAATAAATAATAAATAATAAATAATAAATAATAAATAATAAATAATAAATAATAAATAATAAATAATAAATAATAAATAATAAATAATAAATAATAAATAATAAATAATAAATAATAAATAATAAATAATAAATAATAAATAATAAATAATAAATAATAAATAATAAATAATAAATAATAAATAATAAATAATAAATAATAAATAATAAATAATAAATAATAAATAATAAATAATAAATAATAAATAATAAATAATAAATAATAAATAATAAATAATAAATAATAAATAATAAATAATAAATAATAAATAATAAATAATAAATAATAAATAATAAATAATAAATAATAAATAATAAATAATAAATAATAAATAATAAATAATAAATAATAAATAATAAATAATAAATAATAAATAATAAATAATAAATAATAAATAATAAATAATAAATAATAAATAATAAATAATAAATAATAAATAATAAATAATAAATAATAAATAATAAATAATAAATAATAAATAATAAATAATAAATAATAAATAATAAATAATAAATAATAAATAATAAATAATAAATAATAAATAATAAATAATAAATAATAAATAATAAATAATAAATAATAAATAATAAATAATAAATAATAAATAATAAATAATAAATAATAAATAATAAATAATAAATAATAAATAATAAATAATAAATAATAAATAATAAATAATAAATAATAAATAATAAATAATAAATAATAAATAATAAATAATAAATAATAAATAATAAATAATAAATAATAAATAATAAATAATAAATAATAAATAATAAATAATAAATAATAAATAATAAATAATAAATAATAAATAATAAATAATAAATAATAAATAATAAATAATAAATAATAAATAATAAATAATAAATAATAAATAATAAATAATAAATAATAAATAATAAATAATAAATAATAAATAATAAATAATAAATAATAAATAATAAATAATAAATAATAAATAATAAATAATAAATAATAAATAATAAATAATAAATAATAAATAATAAATAATAAATAATAAATAATAAATAATAAATAATAAATAATAAATAATAAATAATAAATAATAAATAATAAATAATAAATAATAAATAATAAATAATAAATAATAAATAATAAATAATAAATAATAAATAATAAATAATAAATAATAAATAATAAATAATAAATAATAAATAATAAATAATAAATAATAAATAATAAATAATAAATAATAAATAATAAATAATAAATAATAAATAATAAATAATAAATAATAAATAATAAATAATAAATAATAAATAATAAATAATAAATAATAAATAATAAATAATAAATAATAAATAATAAATAATAAATAATAAATAATAAATAATAAATAATAAATAATAAATAATAAATAATAAATAATAAATAATAAATAATAAATAATAAATAATAAATAATAAATAATAAATAATAAATAATAAATAATAAATAATAAATAATAAATAATAAATAATAAATAATAAATAATAAATAATAAATAATAAATAATAAATAATAAATAATAAATAATAAATAATAAATAATAAATAATAAATAATAAATAATAAATAATAAATAATAAATAATAAATAATAAATAATAAATAATAAATAATAAATAATAAATAATAAATAATAAATAATAAATAATAAATAATAAATAATAAATAATAAATAATAAATAATAAATAATAAATAATAAATAATAAATAATAAATTATATGGAGTAGTGTATGGGCCCCCACGCGCTTAGGGGCCCTACACAACTCCCACAGGCCATGTGGGGCTGTGACTGGGGCCATGAATTTAACATCACCCTTCTGTTTTTCCTACTCAAATTACTTTTCCTCCACCCAGCTTTCAAACAACTGAACATCATGCTCATTTTGGTTTTGTCAGCTGGCTACTATTCAGAACCAACTGACTAAAGCCTAAAACAAATAAAATATAAATGAATTGATAAATAAATACGGAAATAATAAAATAAAATAAAAATAATGAATAAAGCCTTAATTTGTAAGAAATCCAAAAATATTATTAAAAAAATGGATTTGTGGTTCCAATTTAGGTAGGGTCACCCAGAATTACGGACGTTGGAATCGAACTACCTAAAGATATTCTGGCATACCTTTTACTTTTTAAGTTTCCCCCTAACCTCGAAAATCTTAAACAACAAATAATGCACGTGGAAAAGAATCTCACAATGGACGTTGTATTCAACCACCTTATTCAGTACAATAACAAGAGAAAGGCCCAATCTAACATCAGTAAACCCTCCACGGACGTTTCCCTAGTATTGACTAAAACTAGAACAAATAAGGACAAAAAAAGGATCAAGTTAAGATGCCGAGAAGGATATCACTATCTGAATGCTCCACATGCCGAATCATCCTGCTTCCATCTACATCCCCAAATTGCTCCCGACTGGTGGATTGAACAATAAAATGAATGGAAAAATAAGACTAAAAAGAATCCAACAATAAATTACCATGCCCTATTAACTCTATGGATCAACGCCAATAATAATCCCAATCTCCTCTTGGACTCCGGGGCCAACGTCCATATCTTCAATGATCTTAAATTCTTCTCTTCTATAAAACTACAAGACAAACCTGAGGAAATCAAGACTGGAAAACTAGAGGCAAATCTCAAGATACAAGGAATTGGAACTGTCAAGTTAGAGTGGAACAATTTTGTTGTCACTCTTGAAGATTGTTCCTACGTTCCAGATATAGTAGTTAATCTTATCAGTCCGGGTCTTCTTGCTAAGAAAGGGTGCTCCCTGACTCAAGTTAGAGATTTGTTCAAGGTCACTCAAGGAAATTTAATGGTATTAAAAGGACTGGTTAGAGACAATCTATTTGTTGTCAAAAAACCAAAATCAACTGGATCTTGTCACTCAATGAATCTTCCTAATCAAACACTCAGCCATTCCCTTTCTCTGTCAGATTATCATAAAATGTATGGTCATGCCTCCATATCTACTCTCAAACCAATTATCAAAGACCTCTTTCCCAACAATGTGCTTAAAAATTTTCAATGCAATAGTTGCATCAAGAGCAAAATAACCAAATCTCCCTTCTCCAGTGTTTCTACGCCAGCCAACAAACCTTTAGAACGTATTCACCTAGATCTAGTTGGTCCAATCACTCCCCAATCTAAAGCAGGACATCAATACCTACTTACCCTGGTTGATAACTTTACTGGATATCTAGCTGCTTTCCCTTTAACCTCTAAAGATCAAACACCCAAAACAATTATCAACATTCTCAAAACGGAACACAAGAGATTGAATTATTACCCCTCTGAAATCTTTTCCAATAAAGGTACTGAGTTCACCAACTCAACTCTCCAGGATTTTGCTCAATCAAAATTTATCAAACTTTGAACCTTGGAACCATACCACTCCCAACATAATGGACGTGCGGAACGAGCTAATAGGAATATTATAGAATCAGCCCAATCCACATTTTTCTCATCCCGATTGGCAAAAAGTTACTGGCATATTGTTGCTTGGAGCTGTTGTTTCATGCTCAATCAAGTTCCCCGTGAAGGTAACCAGTCATCTCCCTGGGAATTAATGTTTGGTAAGACTCTCCCTGCTAATTATTTAAAGCCTGTAGGTTCTTTGGTGATATATCTTGCCAATCTCCTACAAAAAGGAAGAAAATTTGATGAAAAGGGTCTCAAAGGTTTGTTGGGTTTAATCCCACTTTTCACTCTTACCTGATCCTGAATACGCTCGGAACCATCATAGAAACTAAACATGTGAAATTCCTCTCTCATCAATTGGATAGTTTCCCTTTTCTTGAATCGCCTGGTCTCAACATTTTCTCTCAATCTGATTTAAATTCACATGAAACCGACTTCTTGACCAACGACAAACAGTATTTGATCAGAGAGTCTAACTCTGAATGCCTTGATTCCAATTCTGATCTAGATGGTGACAAATCCACTGTTCATCAACATCAACTCCCCATTTCCACTTCTCAACCAACTGTTATCCCTCCTCATCCTGAATCAATCCCTCAAAGGACCAACTTACGACCCAGGCATGAACTACAGAAACCACAAAGATATGGCTTCCATCACTACTACAAACCTCCATCCTATAAAGCAGCTTGTAAATGTCCAGAATGGCCTAAATGGAAGAAGGCTTCCAAAGAAGAACTCAGCTCTATCAAGAATCAAGAGGTCTGGGAGGAGTATTACCACAAACCCAATAATATTCTAAATACTACATGGGTGTTCAAGGTAAAAGAAAATTTCCATGGTGAGCCCGTCAAATACAAGGCTTGTTTGTGCGTACAAGGATTTGACCAAGTCCAAGGTATCGACTTTGAGGAAACCTGGGCACCAACGGGAAAACTTGGTTCTTTACATCTCGCTCTTCTATATGGATTGAAAAACAAAATGAAATTCACTCAGTTTGATGTCAAAGGTGCTTTTCTTCACGCTCCTCTGAATGAGACGGTCATTATTAGAACTCCGGAAGGGTCCAGTCGAAAATCTCCTTATCTGAAACTAAATAAATCCCTATATGGTCTAGGACAATCTCCAAAGAATTGGTATGAAACTCTTACCTCTTGGATTTGATTGCAAGGGTTCCATGAATCAACTAGCGATCCTTGTCTATATCTCAACTCAAAATCGGGTGAAGTTCTATACTTTCACGTTGATGACCTCATTTTGATAGGAAATTCCGACTATTTCGCGATCAACTTCATGAAAAGATTTTTGAATTCTTCTTGTCACGCTCCGAACACCATCCTTGGGATGCCAATGGAACTGGACGGAGACAGAATTCTCTTAAGTCAACCCAAACATATCAATTGAGGCTTGGAAGAACTAGGACTCTCTGAATGCAAAGACATTAATTCACCGCTAACTCAAAATTTCCATCTCGAACCGGCCTTGGATGAAGATCACGCGGAATTCTGCCGACTTAACATCAACTATTGTTCTTTGATTGGACTCTTGAACCATCTTGCACAATACACGCGACCAGACATATCCTTTGTGGTTTCAAGTCTGGCAAGATTCAATGCCAAGCCAGGCCTGTTGCATTGGAGGGAAGTCCGCAAAGTTTGGAAGTATCTCAAGACCACCAAGAATGCCAAGTTAACCCTCAAATATAATCCATCAGAAGATATTATCTCTAGCTACAGCAATGCCCAATGGGGTGATGATCCCACTTTTCGCAAGTCTCAAACTGGATACATAGTTCTTCATTATGGGAGTCCAATCCTTTGGAGTTCTTTCAGAAAACGCAAAATAACTTATTCCTCGACCAAATCAGAACTCAATGCACTCTTAGACTGCTATCTCGAACTTAAATGGATCACGCATCTCATTGATGAAATCTATTCTTCCTCCTCAACAAGACCAACAATGTTCATTGACAACAAGGGCTTAGATGATAAAATAAAAAAGTTTGGCTCTCACTCCAAATCCCGACATATAGACATTAAAACTAAGGGTCTTTGCGAAGATTTTTCACTCGACAAATTTAATATCACTCTCATTACCTCTGATAAAATGATAGCAGACGCCCTTACAAAGGCCACCTCCATCAGCGCCCTCAGCAATCTTCTTCACTGTGTCTTCCCTAATCAACATTTGAATAGAAATTCTCCCCTTACCAGTCATGAGGGGTGTTGAAATCCCAGTACTCCTCACTACCGCACGCGGGTCTCTACGCAGTCATGGCGGGGACCCTGCTTTCCACTCTCAACCCGCGGCCTTACCTTCTCAAGTTTTCTCTCTTTATTTATTTTCTATTGTTCTTTTTCTTTTTCTTCCAATTACTCTTTCTAACATCATAGATGCCTCATGTCAACCTCTCGCCTTCTATTTTCTTCTCCTCTCAATTTGTACTCTTCATTTCTTATTTCTCCTTCTTACTATCTTCATCCTTCTCATAAAATAACTCAATCCAACCTCATCATCCTAACTTCACCGGTCTCTGACTGGTAAGACTTTAATTTCTTCTCATGTCTTGTTCAAACCGCATCTGACCTTATTTTATTCAGTCTCTTTCTTCCTCATAAGATTCTCACTCATAAGATCCTCACTCAACCTCATACTCTCTGTCTCTTAATTCTCTCCATACTCTGAAGCTCTCTCCTTGGTGTTATCAATCGGTTGATGCTGTAGGATCCATTTCATTTTCTATTTCCTTCTCTAGTTTCTCCTTCTCTTTCTCCATCTAACATCCTTCTTTTCATATTTCTAAATCAGCATTAGCTGGTTCTAAGTTCTAAAGAAATACAGAATTATCGTCATTTTCTTATCAACTTATACCCCTTTTTGTAGGTTTTGCATAACCTATGCCCCAAGGAAATTACACATACCCTTCTTGAAAGGAATCCTTGTCAACCCCACAGGCACCACAATTGCTCCTATATTTTCCTTAAAAGACATATACCTGTGTTCCGGAGGGCTCAAAAACCCCATTAAGGTCTTGGCCCCTCCATTTAAATTTATTTTATAAATATATAAATAAATTTAACCCTTTTAGCCAAGTCATATACCTGGCATTTATCTTATTTTTGATCCAAACTTTCTATCACCTCTAGTAGCTAGAAGGAGTGAGGTCCTTGGGATCTAGTAGGCTGACAATTGGGGGCCTGGCCGGGAAATAATTGATATAATTATTTATCCTGTGCAATTTTTAATAATTTTTCAAAAATTAACCAAAAATTCCAAAAAAAAAATCATTATAAATTGCCAAACTTCAAAAATAACTTAAAAATACTAAAACAAAATCTGAAAAATTATTTTCTGATATTTTTCCGGACTCCTTAATCTGTAGTGGACCTAAAAATAACGCAGAAATAATTAAATACTATTTCAAACTCTTGAAACTCCGAAAAGAAGAGTATATTAAAAATTACAAACCAACTGATTGGGAACTTCTATCTCCTTTAGAACAGAAGGAATTGATTGATCTCCACTTGAAACTCAGGGAGGAAAAAGAATTTGAAGAAATATTTCGTGTCAACCTCATCTTGAAGTATCATAGATACTGGGCTAAGACTCAACCCCCTGCTCATATCAGATTCAAGCTATTAAAAAGAGAAATTTTTCCGAAAATTTCTTCAAAACATTTTTAATTATAAATTAACTTATAACTTTTATATCTGTTACTTTCTAGTGTCTGGACCGCCCACTTCCCCATCCACTCCAACTGCTGACACTGCTGAAGTAGCAGCTTTACCAGTTACCACTCCAGTGACAGTACCAAACTACCCGGTCATAGAAGCTCCAGATTCCTCTAAGCTCCAGATTCCTCAGATTTTTTTTTAGTATTTTTAAGTTATTTTTGAAGTTTGGCAATTTATAATGATTTTTTTTTTTTGGAATTTTTGGTTAATTTTTGAAAAATTATTAAAAATTGCACAGGATAAATAATTATATCAATTATTTCCCGGCCAGACCCCCAATTGTCAGCCTACTAGATGCCAAGGACCTCACTCCTTCTAGCTACTAGAGGTGATAGAAAGTTTGGATCAAAAATAAGATAAATGCCAGGTATATGACTTGGCTAAAAGGGTTAAATTTATTTATATATTTATAAAATAAATTTAAATGGAGGGGCCAAGACCTTAATGGGGTTTTTGAGCCCTCCGGAACACAGGTATATTTCTTTTAAGGAAAATATAGGAGCAATTGTGGTGCCTGTGGGGTCGACAAGGATTCCTTTCAAGAAGGGTATGTGTAATTTCCTTGGGGCATAGGTTATGCAAAACCTACAAAAAGGGGTATAAGTCAGCAGGATCACTTACTAGGTCTAGATCCGGACTTATTCTTGATGAATGGGCCAATATTCAAGGATTCAGGGTGCTGGAAGTTTGTACTGGGGCAGGCTGAATGGTTGGTTGTTCAATTTGGCCAAAAAACAGGGATTCAAGAATTATGGTCTACAATCTTATCAGAAAGTGGTCCAGGATCACACACTTATTTCTTATAAGGTTTTGATGGCTTGAGGAAGAAAATATCTGAAGCAATAATGAATATATGACAGGATGAATGTGGTAGAAATAGCTGGGGGAAGGTCCTTTATTTATATTGTTTGGGTCCCCTCATGGTACAGTCCTTTTACCAGCCAAAGGAGGGTGACCCAGGCTAGTGCTAAGGCCAAGGAGCCATCAGTGTGTTTTTGTGGACCTGCTCTAGTCACTACAGAGGTACAGGAAGCCCTATGTCATCATGCTTGGGGCTTGATACACGTTTCCAAGCCTCAAGTGATATCATTGTACCAGCCATGTATCCTGATTTGAGGCAAATACTTTAAGTACAGGCCCTTGTTTACTGAGGCTAGGGTCTTGGAAGTATGTCCTAGACCTCTGAAACCTGTTTGCAACCTCAATTTTGAGGCCTTATTGGTCATTATTGGTTGTATATGGGCTAATTTGTACTGTAACAGCCACAAATACATACAGGGGCCTTTCTTCCTTAATTGGGTGATACAGGGTGTATCTGAGGTTTGGGGACTGTTTAGAGTGTTCTGGCCCGAAGCAGGGCATCTACTGTAGCTATTTTGACTGTCTTGGGGTGCTACAGTATCTTCTTAGTACTGCAATAGGGCTGTAACATTCCTTTTTGGGAAAATTACAGGAGCCCTGTATCTTCTAATGTGTACATATTACATTTAGTGTGATACAGGGTTTATCTGAGGTTTGGGGGCTTTGGGAGTGTTCTAGCCCGAAGCAGGACATCTGCTGTAGCTATAGTGGTTGTCCTGGGGTGCTACGGTATCCTCTTAGTACTGTAATAGGGCTGTAACATCCCTTTTTGGGAAAATTACAGGAGCCCTGTATCTGCTAATGGGTACATATCACAATGGGTAAATATTACATTAGGGTGCAGGGCCCTAAATTCCGAATTTGTGGTGGTTAAGCTTACATAATTATGGGTTTCTGACCAAACCTTTGGTCAGAAACCAGTACTTGCGGATATTACAAGCAAGGGTACATGAGTGAGCATAGTTCTACCTGAAGGAGTGGGAAATGGGTGGTGGTGCCAGTGGGTGACCCTACCTAAATTGGAACCACAAATCCATTTTTTTAATAATATTTTTGGATTTCTTAAAAATTAAGGCTTTATTCCTTATTTTTATTTTATTTTATTATTTCCGTATTTATTTATTAATTCATTGATATTTTATTTGTTTTAGGCTTTAGTCAGTTGGTTCTGAATAGTAGCCAGCTGACAGGTTTCTCCTTCCAAATTAAAAAAAAATATCAAAGGCTTCTCTTAAACTTCAAAATTATTCTCCTTCTGAAATTGTAACTAGAGTTAATGGAAAGAAAGCCAGATATGGTTAAACATGTGCTTCAATGTATCTAATTCAAGCATCACCTCTTTGTGCCAAAATGCTTACCAGTTATTTCATGAAATTATGTAAAATTGTGCATGAACTGTACAAAATTTGTACTGGTTGGAATGTAAGATGAGATGACTTTGGATTGATGGGTGACTTATGCTAAGTTGTCTACCTTCTCATCAAATTAGATTTACCTTTACTGCATAGTACATGTATAGGTAATCTCAAGGGAGGTGGAAGACTTATGATAAGTTGTCCACCTCCCTGGACTTTTTTGCATACAGGAATGACATGACATGGGAAATCCTTGAGGAGATGCTGGGGAGGTGGACAACTTATGCTAAGTTGTCCACTTTCCCAGCAATCATCAATCATTTTGCGTATTCAAAATCAAGCTACCATGTGGTTAAGAGGAAGTGGACAAGTTAGCACAAGTCTTCCACCTCCCCAGCTTTCCCACATGATTTTCCCATGTCATTTTTTCATGTCCAGGTAGGTGCACAACTTATCATAATTTGTCCACCTCCCTTGAAATGACATATACATGTATATTTAATATGCAGGAAAGAGGAAACTTTGGGAATACAGCAGGATATTTACACAAATTAACTATGTAGATTCTAAATAATGAGCATCTGTTGTTCATATTACACACAAATTTGACATGTGACTAGGTTTTTTAGGTTATATAAGCCATGGCTTCTTCACCAAGAGGTCTTGGTTCATGCTGATCTTAACCACATTGTCCCCATCAGATTTTAACTGCATCATCTCAAGCTTCTTCACCTTGACAACTACCTTGATTATACCATGGCTGATTTCCTCGTTAAGTGTTCAAATTACTTTGGTCCCTTTTGGTCTAATACTTATTTGAACTGGTATGATCAATTTTTAGAACAAGGGGCTCTTAATCAATTGAATGCACTCCTTTGTGAGGAATATGTTGAAAGATGCCAGAAACAAGTATTGCAGTCAATGCTTGATTTTTATCAGAAAAATTATGATGCAAAGGCGGAAAATATGAGGTTACAAACCTCCATAGATTGTGGTCTGCTTGAGCCTTCAACTGAAGAACAAGAACAGCCAACAACAGCTGATAGTGCAGATTTCCAATCAAATTATGAGGTACCATCAGTGGATGATGAAACAGCTACTTCTCAAAATCTTCCTGCTCCCCTGCTTACAGTGGTTCAAGCAGAGCACCAGGCTAACCAACCCAGTGAGTTGAAAGAATCATTTGATGCAACAAAGCATTTATCAAAAATTATCAAAATATGCAAAGCTGATACATTCCCATATTGCCAGTTGAACCTGAAATATCCACTGCAGCTGTGCCTGTGAAGGATCCAGTTCAGGAAGCCAGGGTTGTTGCCCTCAATCATGCAAATTTCCAGGTCTCTGAAAATACCCCTGTGCTGAACCCATAAACCCCGGCTGAAGAACCCTGGATTGCTGCAGGAACCAGGGCATCTGCCCGGCTTGCTGCCCAAGCTCATTTGCAATCAGCTAGAAAATCAAGATAAAGGCTGCCCTCTAGCTCTCAAGCATCATCTGAATCCTCTGATTCCAACACAGAATTCACTGGCTCAAGTGATGCACCACCAGAGAATCCAGAAGTCTTGATTATTGAACCATCACCTAGGAGTCCCACACCTGCACCCACCTTAGTCCCAAAATCCCCTGAGACGGTCTTTTTAATATTTTGAAAGCTATGCTGTATAATCAACCCAAAATTGAATTCCAAATTAATCTTGCCTTTCTGAATAAGAGTTCACCATCCTTAATACCCCAAAAACAGAATGCATCTAATGCCAGACTCATTACAAGGGATATGTAACAGACAACTTTGAGGACAAGGATTGAGGACCCTTCATTTACCAATTCATCTCAGCCTGAAGGCCAGGCTAGTAGCCAAACTCATTCCCAGGCCCAAACCATTGGGCCAAAATTAAATCCTTGCTCAAATCAGCCAGGTCAGTGGAATCTTTTGTGATGAAATGAAAATCATGGTAGCTAATTCTATTGAATTTCCTAGAAATTTTTGTTGGCTTGACTAAGAAAGACCTGTTGAGGTTGTCATACTGGGAAGAATTAAAGGAAAATGCAACCCCTTCAACTTATTCCAAAATTATAAGCATTACCCAGTTCTTAATTAACAACACCCTTAACCTTCTTGGCCAATGGATCCTTTCAAACCCCCTCAAGTCATCAACAATCTTAAAATCAGTGGACCTCTGTTTTACATGGTGAAAAGATGTTAAATTTTCATGATGCTGTCTTACACTCCTATGAAAATAAACTGATTCTTACTTATTGATTTATCAGAAAAAAAGTTTGCTTGGAAAAGATGATGATGTTTTTTTTGGAAGCACATTCATCAGCACAAACTCCCTCTCTTGCTCCAGGAAGACAGTCCAGCTCAATATGCATCCCCTCTCTGAGAACCTAACTTATACCAGAGAGACAATATGTGGGGCATACATAAAACTGAAGCACACCTTGAATGAAATCATAGGTGTAGTCTCACAAAAAATCCCAATAAATTTCCTTCCCTCAATGGAAGGTATTGATGGGAATTCAGATGAAGCTTTATTCAAAGCACAAAGCTACTTTGCAAAACTGAAAGCAGCTGTAATTGATGATTGCAGCTTTGCTCAACACAAGAGGCCAGTTGCTAACCAGGAAGCTGAGATGACTGCTGGAAGAGGTGGCCTTAATACTGTTTTTGAATATGTTTTCTCTCTATTCAATGGGATCATCAACTTGCTTGATGAAAAAGAATATCATTGGCAGCCTTTTATGTCAAAGTACTGGGCAGAAAAGAAGAATTGACCAGGGACCAATTCTCTAGCATTTGTTTCACACATGTTAGTTTTTGGTCCTGCTGCTATATGAGTATGTCCAGGAAACCAAAAAGTCATTCCAAAGTGGAAGTCTGGAATTCTCCTGGAATTTGGCAGTCTTGTGCTTGATTCAAAGTCAAAGGATGGCTTACCTGCTGATCCACTCTGGGGCCAACTTGGTAACACAAGGGCATATATTCTCACTTCCTTGAGTGATATGGGTTTTAGTAAAGACCAAAAAATCAACTGGAGAAATGTAATTAGTATTTTTACTGAAATATTTTGTTATGAAAAATTGGCTGAGGCCCTTCTGGAGGATATTGTGCTGGTTACTGACTATGATCTAGGTAGCCACTTCAATACTGTCTGGGCTGTTGTAAAACTACCTCTTCTAATTTAGTTGAAGTTACCTCAGAACCCCAACCTTCCCATAGTTAATTTTGGTGACTTTTTAGGAAATTAGACTATCGGTTTTTCTGGATGGATCATTCTTGTTTTCAAATGTTTTTCTGATCTTGGGACAATCAAATTTTTGACTTGGAAAAATGGTTATTTTGGATGATTTAATGCTTCATGATCATACTGTCCATGAAATTTATTGAAAAAGTTTCTGCTTTGAAATTGAAGAAAGATTAAGTGTAGCCTTTAAATTTAAACCAAACCCCACATTTTTGGAAGATAATGAGATTATTTTCTGATTACATAATTTTTTCTATCATCGGCTGCAAAGCATAAAAATTATGAAGAAATCTTTACAATTTTTTTAAAATTAAGAATAGCTGAGTTTTTGTTAAGAAATTAATTTGATATTGTCATTTTATGGGAGTCAAGGACCACTCAAAGAAGAATTGCATTATGTTTCATATTAAAAAAACTGCAAATGGAACATTGAATTTATCCAATATTTTGAGCCTTCCATATGAAAATATTGTGTTTGTTTTGCCACAACAGCATTGATGCAGTGTGTTGCTGAATTAATCATACAAAGGTCCTTGAATGCAACTCAAATCAAATAGGAACAGAAAACTGCTTAAAAATTACTGGATATATCCAAAAACTGCTGTTCTATATTATGATTGGTTTTTTCAAATGAATTAAAAAAATGCAAGGGATCATGTCATGGCTGTTTTTAGTTTACATAATATTAATAAAATGAATAAAAAAATACAAATCAATGCAAATGTCTCTCTATCCTAAATTTTAGCTTAGCTGTTATTCATGTTTGGTTATCATCATCAGTGATTCACAATACGTTCATTTATCAATCAATCATTCATTTCTCAAGGAATGAAACATCCAATGAAACTTGATTCCAATTTTTATTTCATCTTCAACCCCATAGATCCAATAATATTCAACATTTCTGCTTCAAGATGCCACAGGAATTTCTTAAAAATCAGTCAAATCTTTCCCAAAGTTATAGAGTATTTAATACTCTTCAATTACTATATTTCATGCATATGATGCTAAGCATCCATGAAAATCTCTGTAAAATTTATGCCTGGGTTTTCAATATATCCAATATTCAATTTGAACTCATTCAATATTATACTTCCTTTTCATTTCCTATAAATATCAAACTAAAATTGATTCTAACCAAATTCATCAACCCAACTTCTATTTCACAGAAAACACATATCTAATCCACCAATCCCTCCCAATACCCCTCAAACATCAAGCAACAAAAATTTTTGGAAGAAACACACAAGCATATTGAACATGAGCTCAAGGAAAAAATTGAGCCATTTCCTGAAATTTGGACACAAAGTCAAAGGTTGATGCATGAAGAGCAGAATGCAAGATTTTGGGTATGCAGGCTGCAGAGAATAATTGACAGGGGGGCCTTAGAAATTTTTATTCCAGAGCAATTAATTCAAAACATCTGGGACCTTTGGATGGAGAGGCATGAATTTCTTGGAAGGTGTGAGCTGATATATTGTTCAAAAAGAATATGTAGGATTTCTCATCAATTTCCAATCATTTTACAGCTGTTCCACTGGTGTTAAATATAATTTCAATCACAATGGACTTGTGTATTTTTCTTTTATATTATTATTTGCAACTTTCCCAATTCTTGGTTTCTCTACTTAATCTTTCATGGGAATTATTCCTCTTTTCAATTATGACACAAGGGTTGATGATAACAGAGAATAGAAAGCGCCTCATCTCAAATTCAATTCTAGAAAAAGCCTTTTCATGCAATGAGGAAAGAAACCCTCATCTCTGTTTCATAAAAATCCAATAATACATTGAAATTTGTCGACTATGGAGTTTCTGAACTTTTGATAATCTTTAAATTTTCAAGTCCAATAAATGTTTTGATAAGTTACAGAATAAAATAAGAATTATTTCATCCTCAAAAAATCCATTCATTTTTCCAATGGGGTTTGCTACCTCAAATGTATCAAATAAAAATGTTTTCTGATGAGATCACCTCATTTTGATCTCAAAAAAAGCTTGAAAAATGCACTATGACTTTAAATGAAAGAGCTCATTTTTCATAAGCAGCTCTCTTTATAAAAAATTCAATCATATTTGGCTTGAAATAAATTTAAAACTTGAAAAAAGAAAGCTTGATTTGTGGTGGAATTAGATTGAACTCTTTTTGGGAAACATTGACCTCTCATGAACTCCAACACACCCATGAAGATAAACATAAGTGGAAAGGTGGTAATATTTGCTTTTATTTATGTGGTCAGGTTTGATATGTCTCAAGAGATTTTAGTTTAATATTTCATAGTCATGTTTAACCAAATAAGATTAAATGTTTTTGATACATGAAAGGAAGTAAGAAAATGATTCTTATGAAAAATTACATTCTATCCAATTTCAATTGCAAAAATTTCAACTAAAATGTGTTAAATGATCAAGAAATAAATTTTTCATACCATTTTATTTTTAAAAAATATTACCTTTGCCCTCTTTTCAATTAGGCAGAATTTCAGCACTCAAAATTTCACATGAATCCTTGTAAATTTACATTCAACACCAGAAATATTAATTTACTAAGAAACTTTTTGACATTTTCTTTACCTGTAGCAGATATCAAGACAGATTCAAAATCAGATTTTACTGAAAGTTGGGTCAAAATTGCGTCTCTTAATTGCATTAGAGGAATTGTTTTTTTCAAGAATTTTCATACCAATTCACAATTGAAATTTGACTCCCCATTTAAAAAATCTTAGAAGCATTTCATTGATTTCAATACTAAACTGGTTAAAATTGATCATCTTGATCATACTGGGGATTTGAACAATGCAGGTGCAATCCAAAACAACTTTAGTGCTCATCCCAGCAATTTGAGAAAAATTCTTCTTTTAATGGTAGTTTTCTTCTTGATTTTAAATAAATGTACCAAGGAAATACTTGGTTTGCAACAGCCAGCTTTTGAATTTAATTGTAAAATCTCTAAAATTATTTAAACTGTAATATTTAATAATAAGTTTCAATCTATTTTCTGGTTTAATTCTGTTTCCCTTTCAAGGGAACAGAATTATTATCATTCCTGACATCATATAAAATGATAAAAAATTATCATCTCAATCAAGATCCATGGTAAAGCAAAAAATGAATAAAAAATGTGGTCATTTTGATCAAAATCCAAGTGGTAGTTCCAAAAAATTTCTTCCTTCTGAGAATATTTTTTTTCCTTTGCACAATGTAGAATTTGGATCAAATGTTTGAAATAAATTAAGGAGTAGATGCATAACCAATTTTAGATATTCAATTTGTAAATGAACCCTTTATAATCTCCCAAAATTCATCATATTCAATAGCTGATACCTCCAGGTTCAATTGTCTTCAAATTCTTTCCCTCCATAAAATCTACAATTCAAACAACCCCACAACCTTTTAAAGTGCTACTTCAAGAATCTCCTATATTATAATATGGATTCTAGACCTCCTCATAGTCCAAAATCCACCAAAACTTGCACATTAAACAAGGAAGTATCAGAACATTTGCCAAATTCCAATGACCCCATAAGTCTATTCCTACGTGACTATGTAAAGACTATTTTAAAAATGAAATCTTGAGGAGACAGGGTTCTGCCTCCGCCCACCAAAGATGAAGTACAATTTTTAACTCAAAAAGCATCAATACAAGTGACCCAAACAACAACTTTTTCAACTTGGAAACAACCAATGAAAACCTCTATGGAGGGAAGAGGAACATTTCTGGAAAGTTCAAAGAGCAATGCCCAAAAGAATTAGAAATCTATGGCATACATGTTCCAAATTTCCAATGGGACCATCATAATTCAACAAAGTGGGGCCAAATATTGTCAGGAGTGATAATAAAACATTGATTAAATTCTAAGGACAACAATGCATTTAGAAATTATCCAATTGATATTGAGTTTTTCAAGAAGGACATACTCTTTGGCCTACTGGAACGTTGGCTAAATGGACAGAAGGATAATTATTTGAAGCCTTGGACACGTAACAAGAAGCCTAAGTCTAGAAATTAACACCAAGTAAGCTTATGATTGCTCTCCATTTTCTAAATCCTGTTAGCTGAAATTATTTTCCTCAATCTGCAAGATATACAGAAGCCGCTTGGCCACTGCAGATCACTAAATGGGAAAGGATTTGGAAAAACACCTTCTCCCTAGTGCGGAATGCTTCTCAGATACAGAAGAAGACAATCAGGGTAAATATAACTTTTTCCAAGTGTATTGGAGAAGCAAAATTTATTCACAATTTCTTCCTAATCTTGATAAAAACACTCTCAACTATTTTACTTAGATGGAAGGTGAACTTCAAGCTAAAAAACAAGTAGAATATGGAAGAAATTTTGATTAAATAGTCCCAAATTATCAGATGAAACCATGTGAATTTCCCCCTTCTATTTGTTACTGCCCTCTATTTCTTGCCACATTCAATTGGACTGAGAAATTGGTTTTGGAGATGAAGCCAGTAAAGGATAAACTAGAAGGATTAGCAAATCACTTGGAACCCCACGTTGGTTTGAATGAATTTGTTTCTAAGTAGCTCTATATTTGCTCTGTTGTCACCCAGAAAACAATATCAAAAGCTCTAAACTTTAGGACATTTTTATTTATTAATCAATTCCTGCTAAATAAAACAATTCAATAGAACTTTATTACTTCCCTTGAGCTTCAAATATCATATGAAATGTTTAAAACAAAGTTTCTTCCAAAAGATATTAGAGAAATAAAATTATTCAAGGCAAGGTTTTCTTTGTGTAAATTCATTCATTCTACAAAAGAAAATGTGAACCTCCCCAATTATTTCAATGTCAAATTGATTTATTAGAAATATATAATTGAACTCAATTTCTATGTGGTACAATATTTCCAACATGTCCAAGCAGATTTTTGAATCTTCAGTTAAAATTTAGATTGAAATTTAAATTTCCTACATCAAATTAAGATTTATTAAATTTCACAAGAAGAAAAAGAAGACATTAAAAACTGAATTTAATCCTTTCAAAAAATAAAATTTGTTTCAGCCACAAAGTAAAAAAACAAAAAAGGATGCTCAAACCTCTTGTAATGATCTAATAGGAAATAGAAAGAAAAAAAAGCATCAAAATCTTGACTTATACAATCCAGTTAATGACTTGTATGTGTCAGGTTTGAAACCCCAATTCTTCACTCCTATATATATAATTCAATTTCCCCATAATTCCAAATCTTCTGTATTCCATCCATGCACTAGAATTACTTAGAATCCTCAAGAACTGATACAAACAACTCTTCTCAGGTTCCAACTCAAGTTAGAAACAGAGTTTTCTCCAAGTCAAAACAAAACCAAAACAAGATTCAGGTGCTACACCCGCCGGAAGGTGCTGCCATTTTTTTCATGGTGAATGGAATCTCTGTTTTTGGATGCCCTCTTGGTTTCTGAATTTAAAAATCATAAACTCAATCCTTCATTATCTTGAGTTAAATTAGATTTATTAATTTGCTCTTGAGTCATTGGCTCAAAAGATTGATCTTCTAGAGGGTCTTCATCTTCTGGTAAATCTGGGAAAGTTTTTTTTGATGAAATTTTGGATGAACCTTTTAAAAGAAATCATGTTGGATTGTAACTCAGGTGGATATTCACTCCCAATGGCCATAAGCTTGAATTTCATTTTGATGACACCAAAGATCCTTCCAATCACATTTCTTGCTCAAGAACTGCACAGGTTAAATAATTCTTCTTTATTTTTGTGTTTAAAAAAATCAAAATTGAATGAAAATTAATACTAAAATTGATAGCCAAAAAAACAGAAATGAAAAATGAAAAAAATGAAACTCCCTTCTTCAAAAATGATCCCAATATTTCAAATTATAAATAATTCCTATGTATGAAACCAGAAAATTATCACACAAAGAAAAACCAGCATCCTCCAAAAATTATTTACCTTCAGGTATTTTGAGTGAGCTTTCTCTTTCAATTTACCAAATTCTTTCATCTGAAATAATTCCTTCCATCCAGATAGACCATAGGTGAATTCAATTTCAAAATTTCAAGCTTCCAAGAAATTTTGTAAAACATTTTGTTTGTGTTCTATGAAGTTGTCTCCTTTTGAAGCTGGAAACATTATTGTAATGTGAGTGCCATCTATTTCCCCAATACAGTCTTTGAAAAATTATCTGAATTTGGTATTTTCTGAGATGAAGGTGGAAACCAGAGTGTTCTCAGTGAGAAGTTTAATTAATTTTTCAATCAATTCTTGGTTGGAGACCAGGTTGGTGACAAATTTGTTTATTCTTCTAAAAGTGATATAAAACATTCTTTTTTCATTCCAAAGTTTTCATAAATTGGTAGGGGATAATCATTTTAAATCATTTCTTGAATCTGTTGAGATCCAGAAAGGGAGGATACATTCTTTGAGATACTGGAAGTTGCGTGCTTCATCATTGTTTGAATGTATAGATTATTTACATTCACAGCCATGAGGCTGTCAATTAACAGTAGTTCACACTGTTTTTCATGTTGTAGCTGGGAATTTTGATTGAGGTGGTGGGTGGTCATAGATGAAGGCATGGTGGCAAATGGGGGGATTGGTGGAGATTTAACTGCATTTTTGTGGCTAGTTTTGATGATGCAGAGGTGGATATTTGACTCCAATCAAGGTTGAAATTGATGATTTTGATGATGCAGAGGCAGGATTGACTGGCAGAGGGTTTGAGTTTGTTGTTTTGAGAGCTTGAGTTATTTGTGGGGTGAGTTTGTCAAGTTGGTTGGGGTTGCACATAAATTTTCAAAAGGGGGTGTATTTTGAAACCCCAGAGTGTATGATATTTGGGACAAATTTTTTTGGGGGGCTTGTCTGCGCCCAAATTCACATGCAAATACCTGTTTGTGGTTGCCAAAAGCAGCCTAATGTTTTTGCATATGTAAGTTTTGTTTTCATTTTTTTCATACTTTTCAAATACCTCTTTGTATGTATAAAATATTTATTTTTTACTATCACACTCATACAGGGCCAACAAATTCAAAAGGTCCAAAAATTTAACAAGGACAAGACATGTAACAAGGACAACAATTGAGAAAGGGAAAAAAATTTGACAAAGACAAAAAATGTAACAAAGACAGAATATTTCACAGAGGAAATTGAAAAAACATGTAATTAACACTAATTGAAAATTCACATAAAAGATCTTCCATCCCACTTTGATGTACTTCCCCTCAACCCAGAAATCAGAAAACATTAGTTTATTTTCACTTATAGCTTTAATGAGACTTTTTATACATGTACATTCAGAAGAAGAATGATGCACTTCCCAAATTCATCACATAGAAGAAGTTCCTCATCCCCTTACTTTATGGTTCCAAATTTGCTACACCAATCACATTTGAATACCCTTCTTTATGATACCCATCACCATAATATGGGACAAGTTTCTCCTCAGGTTGGTCCAAATCAACCCATCAGTATTGCTGAGCCATCTTCACAAAATATGGATCAAAGAGGTCAAAAACTACCAACAGGAGACCAAATAGTTTGAATATGGCAGGAAGTTATGGTATTTACTTTTTTTCTTCTGATTATGGGAGTGAAAGTTTTCTGACTTAATTTTATTAAACATAGGTAGTTACAAATCTCAATTGAGCCATATAGATGTAATGATTAGGTGCTCAGATGGCTCCTTGAGGAAAATTAGTGAACTGAGACAAATTTATGAACCTCTGCACTATTTTATTTTTCATCCTTATGATGAATATGATTGGTTTCCAGAATTGACAGAACAACCAGGAAAGAATATTTACACTTTCATGAATTATCATTCAAATTTTCTGGCAATTTGTAACCCTGATTATTCAATTTGAAACTGGGGTGGTTGTCTGTTACAACACTATTGTGTTGAAAAATAAATAAGAATTTAGAAAGAAAGATTATCCTATGCTTTTAATCATGAAAATAATCTAAGGCTTGAGAACTTTTATGATGTTTTGGATTCCATCAAAAATGGTGTTGACATGGGCCATGTAACAGTTATTTTTTTTTCTATTTATTATAAAACATTCTGAGAGGCTTCCTTGGCCAAGTGTTTACCTGAGGAAAATAATGATTTCAAAAAAAAGAAGTTTAGAAAAATATTCAAACTTCTGAGCTAAGGAAATTTTTTTGAATGTTTGTCAGCCTGCAGAAACACACTGTGTATTGGATGTTTCCTTCACTTTTAAGGTTTTAGGTTTCATTCATTCTGAAATCAAAGAAAAAATATTTCTCAAAAATGGAATGTTAATATCCTTAACCCTTATAATATTTCAAAATGATGGAACAAGTGTTGAAGAAGCTTTTCCTGATCTTTCACAACATGATAAATCAGTGGAGGAAACAGGAAAAAACAAGAAATGGGTCCTTGCCAAGAACAAAATTATGCTATAAATCAATCAGATGTGCTAAAAATATCTCTTCTGAATCATAGACAGAAGAAAATCTTTGATCTGATCATGAATGCATAAAAATTTCCTCAACCCTTGAATTTGGTATTGATTTAACTTGTTTTTCTTAAAGAAATTACTTCATAAACTTTTTCTACCTTCTATTGGATCATCTGGAAAAATATCTATGGCATGTGCTGGTAGTGGAATAGCTGCCATGAATATACCAAATGGGAGAGAATATCATCTCACCTTTGGAATTCCCCTGAGTGTTAATCACCGCTCTGTATAAAAAATATAAATCAATTCTCAAATGGATGAATATCTCATAAAGGAATATTTGATAATCTGGGAGAAAGCACCCATGGGTCATGTGCATGCTGTTGATTTGGTTGAAAGGCTACTTCAAGAACTCATGGATTCCAACCTAAATTTTGGATGAAATTTGATGTTATTTTGTGTATAATTTAGGAAAATTTTACTATTGGTTCAAAAAATTACAAATTGCCAAATATTTGATGAAATTTTGGTTAATTATTCTTTCTGGAGACTCTTTCAAGCTTTCCATCTGATTATCTGAATTTTGAAGATGTTCTGAATAATATATAGGTTTCAAAAAAAATTCTGCGTCTTGAGAAAAGTTTTCATTCATTCCTTTAGTGAAGATCAAGCTTTGGATAGATTGATCAAGAATTTCTTTTCCAAACTTGCACCATTTCTACATTGAAAATTATTTTCTGATTGACTGTTTTCTTTAATTTTTAAGTGATACAGCAGCCTACAACATAAATAAATTGAAACTGGATTCTTTTCAGGTAAATGAAGAAAACAAAATCATGGCTAATTATTAAAGCTTTGAACCTGTTTAACATGATACTCAAAATATATACCAACAACAGTTCCTTAACAAATTATTTCTTCTCAACTTTCCTCCTAATAGATTTAATCTGAATTTTTTCCCCTGTAATGATTCTGAGGAAGATGGACTATAAAATTGGGATTTGAAATCAAAATTGATTGATTCTTTTGAGATTGGGAAGCAATTTTATATTTTTCAATATTGCAAAAGATTCTTTAATAGGAAGGATTTTTTTCATTCCCTGAATCCCCTTGGTTACTGAATCTGATGAAAATTGCCTCTCTTTCAAGATTATTATGAAAAATTTTCCAGCTCATTGTGCTTTCTCATGGAAAATCAAAAAATCTCAAGGTCAGAAAATTTCGAATTTTGGTCTTTGTCTTCAAGATCCATTTTTCAGCCATGGTCAGTTAGATGTGGCATTTCCAAGGAGCAGATCCAGCCTCTCAAAAAGTGTGCTGGTCACACATAGAACTAAGTGAAAAAGTTCATTTGAAACTGATAAAACCATTTAACCTTAGGTTTTTGATGCAATGAATACCAGGATTGATGTGTTTGAAATTTATATTGTGTTTGAATTACCCCTATATTGATGAAAATTGACAAGTATTTTTTAGCTTAACCATGATTTAAGTTAAAATTAAATTCTTTATTCATTTTCCAAATTTTTCCAATCAAACCAAATTTCATTCCCTATCCAAATTAAATAACAATCAGTCCCTAAATTTTGGGGAAATAATCTAGTATGTTTGTATATTTATACCTGTATAAATAATTAAATAAATCAAGTTTGGTTCTTGAAAATATAAAGAAAAAATGGAGATGAATTTAGTGAAATTTTATATAAAATTAATGAAGCTGGAGACTATAAACTGGTTTGAAACCTCAAAAATTTTTGGGATGTTTTCAAAAACATTTTCTAGTTACAAAGAGGTGAAATACTTATTAAAATGGTATCCTTTCCATCCAAAAATTTAGTTTATTCTCCCTTTTCATATAATTAAATCAAGATTTAAACTTATTTTATTTTCTAGATTAAATTGAATTCTAAAGTTTTATATAAGGTTATAATTTTGAATTTTCATAGAACCTGATTGGGCTATACAAGAGTAAATTGAAGGAATTTGTGAAGAGATTTCTGTTTCAAAAGGAGCTTTATCTTTTTTTTTAAACTTTTTTCAACACAGTTGCTTAAAATTTGAAAGGTAAAAATTTCTTTCCAGAGAAACTCCTTTCAGGCTCAGTTGAGAAATTCTTAAAATAATAAGGCCATAAAATGTTTTTTTTTTGTGTTTTTTTGTGTTTTTTTCTTTTTTTTTTTCAAATATATTTCAATTAGTTTGAATTTTATCAGTGGTTTCCTTATAAATCTGGTTTTCAGCTTAAAATAATTTTTTTTAATTTCTGTGGTAGTTTTTTTGTTATTTAAAAGTAATTTTTAGTGAGTTGAGAAGTTGCTACACAAATTTAATAAAGATTTAGATTCCTCCCATGAATGTTTTGGAGGGATGATTGTTTAGTTGAGGAAAACATGAAGTTTGTGTAAAATAATTCAGCTAATGATAGCTAATTTATTTAATTTTATTTTTAGTAGCTGAGTTGAAAAACATAATGCATTGAAATCTAATTCCAATTAGAAGGATGTGTTGGAGTTCAATGAAGCAGATCAAACATCCAGTGATTCAAGAATTCTTTCCAATTTAAATAACAAAAAAAATTGATTGGTAGACTCTCCTTATAAGAATGAAATGTTTGGTTTTACTTGATTTTCAACTCATTGATTCAAAATGAAAACAATGAAGCAAAAAATAGGAAGATAATTGCGAAATGGGACCTTCAAAAGTAAAGTAGATATCATATATTTTAACAATTTTTCAAGCCAATTTTTCACATTTATCAATCAGAGGTGAAAAATTGAATGCTTTCTTCATAGATTTGAACTAAAAGGAAGCTCTCTTGGAAAATTATAATTATATATAATTCCAAAGAATATTGGCTTCATTCATTATGGTATTCAAATCATTCATAATTAAATTTAAATACAAATAATTGAAATTAATGACAATATTAAGATATAATTTGGTTCTGAAAATTTCAAAATGAGTTTTAATTTGTCTGGATCCACACCAACTCACACTCTTTTTCCTATTTTTGAAATTAAGTGGAGTTTTTAGGTTTCAAACTTAAAATTCCAATTTTTGTCTTGAAATTTGATAAATTGATTCCTGAAGATTTGAAACATAATCTGAAAGGCTCATAAAACAGAATATTATATAATCACTACAGGATATAATACAAAACTCTCCTGAATATTAATTTATGTTGTTGAAAAAAAAGGTCTTTTAGGGAGAATTTCAGAGGCAAGAAGGAATAAAAGTTTACTCTTATTTTTCAAACCAAGCTCTAATAATAGCCATATGTTCATGAGCTTGAGTTAATAAAATAATTTTATATCCTCCCATAATTTGAAAATTTAAGAATCTATTACATTCATTGAAAATATCTGATGAGTGAAACATAGTTTTTATTTGATATGAATCATTACAAGTGAACTGATCAAGTTTTCTAGAATAAAAATCTTAAAAAAAGGCACCATCTCTTTTTTGTAACAATTCAACAAGTTGATGATTGTTTCAATTCATTTTTCAATGAAAAACTTTCCTTGAATTTTTCATGATCTAGAATCAAAGGCTTGTAGTTCCTTTCTTCAATAGATACTCAATAGGTCCTGGAGATAATTCTGCAGAATGAAGATGAATTGTATGATTCTAATTTAGATGAGGTTGCAACCCATCTGCTGTTGAATATGAAAATAAATTTCAAGATTGATGATAAAACATTCATTAAGAATCTCTAAAGGCTTTCAAATCTTCTACTTAATTATAAAATCTGATAAAATCATCCAAACCAGTGTTTAAAAGAAAAATAATTTGGCTCAACATGAAAATTTCTCTTCAAAGAATTTATAATGGTGTGATTTTGAGAGATAAGTGATGACTTCAAGTTCATGTGAATCAACTAATTTTGATAAGCAAAGGGTATTCAAGATCTACCAGTGGTAAAGTGTCATATTAATACATTATATTGTTGGTTGGGATCTTTAATTTCAATTAAGTTCAATAATTGGACAAATTCTGGTGATGAGATTCTAAGATTTTATTTAGTATTTCTTCTAAATCAAATAAGGATTCTGGTTCACTGGAAAGTCATAAAATGTTCTGGTATTTTTAAAAGTGAGGTTGTCCAGGAAAATTAAAAAACAATCATAAGGTGGGAAATGAGGAAAAAAAACAAAAAAAAAAACTCAATTTTTCTGTATTTATACTCAAATGGGATAGATCAGATTTTCAAATCAAGAAATAGAAATGAAATTTCCATATCTTTATAAATGGAAAGCCATTTCATGAGGTGGTTCATCAGCTCATGAAGCACAAATTATAACCAGATTATAATAAGAACCTGGAGGGATTAATTCCAGAATCAAAAGGTATAAAAATCAAAGTTAGAGTTTTCTGTGTCTCACAGGCTCAAATACCAACTTCCAAATATAGTTTAGATATGTGTATCTTACTTTTAAGGATTCATAAAAACTAAAACACACCTTTGTTGAATTAGAAAATTCATTTTTCAATTTATTTTTTAAAAATTTATTGTAATCCTTCCTACAAAAATACATAAAATCACCTTCTATTTCCCTCCAAGAATGCTCATCTTCAAATTTTAAACCAGTTTATCTATTTATGAAAACCATGGTCTTGTATTTTGCCTTAAAATCAAAATCCAAGGCAGAGTTCAAATTTGGTTTTTTCTGTATAGGTTTATTGAAGTTCTTTAAAAATCCTTTATAATGATTATTTTTCCAGGAATTCAATGGTTTTTAGTTTTTTTTTTCTCTTAAAAAAATCCTTCTCATAATTACTATTGTGAAGCTTGATCAGTTGTTTGATTATGCTTTAAATTGAGAAATATAGACTGAAGAAAAAAAAACTCATTCATCCTCCATTTTTCTTGATTTTTCTTTTGAATCTAAGTTTTTTTTTTTTGTTTTTTTGGATCCCCAATTATGAAAAAAAACTACTTGAAACTCTCACAATTGATACAATAAAAATTCAAGAAAAAATACAAGGTTAAATAACTGAGGAAGCACTTACAGCTGTATAGGTGGCATTCTTCTAAGGAAATCAACTTACTCTTTGGATCAAAAATTGAGAAACATGGGGTGTTTTCCTACTTCAAATAAAGAATGTGAAAACCAATCAGACAAGAAAATCAGGATGTTAGCTTAAAGAATGATATCAAATCAAATGAAGCCTTTGGTGTTCATGATTGGATTGGTATGATGGGAACCATGATAATTCAAAAAGTCAATTTCAAGGGCAGGTTTTTAACTCAAGGGCAGGTTTGTAAATAGGTACAAGGGTCATCAGATTTCAGTTGGTCATATTACCCAAAAGAATGGTAAAAGGAATTTTTAATGATGAAGGAAAACAAAAGGGAAAAGTGAGATGTGAACTGATGATTCAAAGATGATCAAAAATTGGTTCAGATCAACCTGGTTTAAGAGATTCATACCAGATCAACCGGTGTCAAATTCTGCAGTCAATGGGCTCAAAAGTGTTTTGAGAAACAGGAGGTTCAAAGACCAATGGAGGATAGTGACCCAATGCACTCAAACAAGATATCTCCAACTCCTTGGATATCATCTTCAATGGTTTAGAATCATTAAGTGCTTAGCAAGATTTTGATCAAGTGTCACACTTTCAAGTTTGAAAGAAGACCCTGAGCAAACTGGTGTGTAAGTTGACTTCAGATCTGTGAAGGTTGTGTACATAGATCCAAATCAAGACATACATAGGTGTATATTAAGAAAAGGTAAGGTGGTAAGTACTAGAGTCATGTTCTTGGTCACATGTGAGATTTTTTTTGAATGACCATATCTCCTGAGAAGTGTAATATGTAGACAATCCAAGAGTCCTGAAGATATTGTGTGAAATGAGTGATGGTGATGGGACTTAATCCAAGTTGAGATGATGATCCCTTGTTGGTGCAAGTGAGTGATCAAGTTATGAGCTGTCCACCCAACCCCCCCCCCTTCTGTTTCTGTTTCTTTTCGAGGGGGGGGGGGGAGCCAATTCCAGTCCCCTCCACAAAAGTTAAAAATCCAACAATAAAAATGAAATACCATTCGAGGGTGTGTTCCTTGTTGAAGGGTCTCCATCTTCAATCATTCAGCCTCACTTTGATTTTTTTTTCCTTGTTCTTGATGGGGGAGGGGGTGACTGCGAGGGGGTTGGCTTAAGAGGTCCCATGAAACTCTTTATTGGGTGTATGGCCACGACCGTGCAAGCTTTAGGGGCTTGGTTTGGAGCCAACACACCAGCCTTGAAACTGTCGGGATGGTAGGACAAGATGTGCATATAAAGTACATCCACCCATACATCCATAATACACAAGTCTGAGGCAGGTCGTTGACCGAAACATGTTTCCATTCCCAACGTATGTCCCTTGTCTCCAGGTTAAGCTGATACGACAACTATTCGATCTCCCCGTCTCGTTTGTTCATTTGTTCTCGTCTTTCGGGTTTCAATCTCGATAAATGCGCCACCAGCTTTTTTGGATAGATTTCGGTCGATCGAAGTCAAGATACTCGATGAAAGTAGCGATTCCCTTTGACTCTCTTCAATATGATTACTATTTTTTTTTTCTTTTTCGTAAAATATCAAAAACAACCTTGCAACGTTAGACCTTCGCTTATTGATTAAAGTCTCTTCAGCACCGGCTCATCAAACTCTTCATCAAAACATCCCATCGATGATCCCCCTCCCGCCCTCAAGGTACCAAGATGAGCATGATGAGGGTCGGGATGCTAACGATAGGCACGAGCGATCGGTGTCGATTGAGTGACGACAAAAGGCTCGCGCTCCTGGGTCGTGGGGTTGCGATTGGACGTGAATGGGTTGACGAAGAGGAAGTTGTGGTGTGTCAAAGGGATGGATGATCCGTTATCCGAGTTACCCAGGTCGGCCTTCCATCCTGCCCAGGGTATCCGAGGCCCCGACGGACAATCTACTTTTTTAAGGTACTCAAGAGACCCAAGATCTTGAGTATTTATGAAGCTTCTTCCAGAGCTCGTCGGTAAGTACTCTTACCGTACCGTATCATGGGATGGAATGTGAGGTGACCCGAATTTGTTTCGATTGGAGGGGGGGGGCGTAGAATGTGTGGTAGTAGGTATGCACGTGATACATAACGAGTTATGTACTTCTTAACTAGGTGTATGTACATACAGCATGTAAGTATGTATATACGATGATTTTTTCTTTCGAGGACTCGCGTGTCTCAGGTTGGATGGCGCAGTAGACTGCGTGCTGTTGTGACACCCCAGAAGCTCCCGGGGGGTCACCAAAACGACCAGCCAGCCCACCCATCGGGGTTTTAGTTTTTTTCCTTTCTATCGTTAACGAAAAATTCAAAGCCGCTGTTTGGGTAGGTATGGTGCATAGGGTATACTTACAGTGCTCATTCGATATTTTGCCGAAAGATCTACCTCGGCTCCCCTGCAAGGGTATGTACATACATCAATATTTATTTCGAACTGGCAGCGCTGATGTAGGTATTGTATGTGTTAGACCCATAGCTTTGCGAGCGATGCTTAAGCCCATAATACCTTTCAACTCGGAACGCAATGGTGCGCTGTTTATTTATTTTGTATTATGTATGTAGCTCGCGAGACCCGTAAGGGCGCAAGCGGTTGCGTATCTAATACATATTTAAATATTATTTTAATAACTATTCGAGTATTAAATCAATAACATTTACTTATCGTCATCCGATGGAAAAACCATTGAGGTTTTGGAGATAAAATCCATCTAGAGTTTTATCTACCGAGACACGGCCGCGGGCAGCCTAGTCGAGCGCACCGATGATTCTTCGAAGACCAAAAGTCATATCGGTCGTGATTATTATGGAAGATATCGACAACCAAGCACAGGCGTATGCAGACAGACCAAACACTCGACCCACACCAGGACCCCAAACCACGAGCTGCAGACGAGCAGAGCCAGATGAGCCAGTCAGCCAGAGAGATTCGGTGAGCCAGTGTCAGCCAGAGAGATTCGGTGAGCCAGTGTCAGCCAGTGTCAGCCAGTGTCAGCCAGTCAGCCAGTGTCAGCCAATCGACCATCAGTCAGCCAGACACAGTCTTCCCATGATCAGCTCTCATGAACTCTGCCTCATGAGCCACCCCAGGGTGCTCTCATCAACCTGAGCTTGAGATCCAACTGACCACTCAAGCAGCTCCAAGCTCAACCATCAACCATCATCCATCACTCCTCAAGACCACCAGTATCATCCTCATCCCACCAATCCAGCAGAACTCCTGTTGTTCTTTCTCATCCAAAACTCTCAGAGCAACTCTCAGGACATCAACCCATCCAATCCACTCTCAGGATTTATCATCAAGTTCCAACCTATCCCTCATTGATGTAGGTAGGTATGTATCTACATACACTCCCTTCCCCTCTTAGCCTGATCCCATCTAGCTTAGCTCTGCTCCTCATCATCTCCTCTTCTCCCAAAACCATCTCAACCCAAGTTCCTGATGATCTTGATTCCCTTTGTGCCCAACAAGCAGGATCCTTTCCAGACTCACTCCCATCTCATCGTCTGACTGCTCCCATTATTATGCACCCTCACCCTTCAACCTCAGCTACCAAGATTGCTCCTCCTGCTCTTTTCTCACTCATCTAGCTCGTTGACTACTGCCTTCTATGATGTGGAATGTAGACTCATCACCAGTCAATCATCAGCACCTTTCAGATCATCATCCATCCATCCCTCATCCTACCCACCAGCAATCCCCACCATCTATGCTTCCCGGTCCCACCTCCCAGTCTATCATCCCAGAACCATCATCATCCACTACTTCCAACCCCCCTCGACCTCATCCCCCCCCCTCCATCCCTCAGCAATCCTCCCATCCCTACGGTATCCATCATCCTACCATCATCCGTAGTTTGATCAGACGATTCTCCCCTCCCTTCAAACCATTCGAGTCCCTGGAACGGGAAACGGATGAGGAATCTGTTGCATCCTTAGATTCACCCATCATCATACCATCCATGCTCACCACCGATCTGCCTTCCAACCAATTCCTCAACCCCTCCAACGCGGACGTCATCATGCTCTCCGCCTCTCAACCTCATCCTCTCGTCATGATGGCCAGTGCCTCCAAACCCAAGCGCTCCGAATCCATGTTTGGACCCCTAGGTGGTGAGTTGACCGAAGCCAGCAGTCCAGGTGACGAAGTCCTCAAACAATTCACCCTCAACTCGGACGCGGAGATGCAAGATTCATCCAGTCTCAAGCGACCCCGGAGGAGAGCCGATAGATCGACCCGGCAAGACGACCTCAACCCTTTTACCCACCATCACCCTCCCGCCTCTCGTCCATCTCATCCTTCAAACCCTTCGACTCATCCCGTGGCCTCTGCCCCAACCTCCGATCCATTCCGACACTCCGCCCGATCTAGCAATCTACGCGAATCGAATCCTCACCATGCGCTTCCATCACCATCGGACGTCGATGAAGACCTTGAGATTACCGTAGGGGTAAGCTCAACTTTGATTTTCTCAAGTCTGTCCTTGGTCTTTCACGGATCCGCTGAGCTTGGCTTTGATCTTTATCTAGCCCAAACCGAAACATCCTTCCACCAATGGAACACTAACTGCAGGAAGAGCTGCCACGGTAAGTACTCTCCTCCCTTCTTCCTTTCCCTTCCCCCCCCTTTTTTTTTTTTTTTTTTTTTTTTATTGGCTAACCTGTCTATTTTCTCTTCATCGGTCGATAGGCAAGGCGAGCTTTATTCAATGGACATCTACATGGCTTACCCTTGGATCGAGAACAACCCTCTGAACCCGTTCCAAGCTCTTCCAACAACAAGATCACTTCACCGAGGTTATACTCCACGCGTCGTCACTCTCCTCATACCCTTGCCTCTCCGACTCGTTTACCGGGCTCTGGTAGCTCAGCCAATGGTGATGATCATGATGAGCCCACAACTCTAGACCCCCATGGCAACCATGCCGATCTGGAACCAGTGAAAAAGTCAAGAACCAAGTCTACACCCAGCTCCTCTCGACCCAAACGACCCAAACCTCCCCCTTCACCTACCGCTCCCTCAGTCCAGCCCGATACCCCACCTCCTTGTAACTCTTCCTCTAAGAATGACGCCAAGCGCCGTACAGCAACCTTATTACCCGCCACCCAACCTGATGAGTTTGGGCAATATGAGTCATCTACCTGTCATCAATGCCGTGTTAAGACCACTCGTCCTAAAATGATTTGCGATCAATCCCAAGATCCGAACTGTGTCGTTCGGGTGTGCCACACCTGCTTGATGGTCCGGACCGTCTACGACGACATGCCCGATCTCCGGCCGCCGATTTTCCAGTTCGTGCCGGGTGGTACGATGCTCTGTGTGAAATGTAGGGACATTTGTCCCTGTGCATCTTGCAGAAGGAGGAGGGGTGAGAAGGAACAGTGTCGAAGGGGTATGGGTAGTGGTCTCAAAGGATTTTACGGTATGAGCACCGAAGAGAGGGAACAGGCATTCTCAAGGAAAAAAGAAAAGCAGGAAGCGGCCAGGTTGAAGAAGGAATCCCGCGCACAGAGTGAGAAGAAGACTCCATCGACGTACAGGAGGGAGTTGACGACTACTCGTGGTAACTATGATGATGACGAGCACGAACGTCTTCAACACTGGGCCCCACTACCCGTCTTTCCCCCATTACCGAAACGACGCAGGAAGAAGAGGAAACGATTGGATATCATGGAAGGTGTTCGATTAGACTCACAAGCCAGTGATACGGATAGTGACAGCAGTGGTAGCGATAGTGACAGTGACACATGTGAAGACTCGGAGAGCGATTCTAGATCACTTTCATCGGTGTCATCATTTCACTCAACGAACCGACCTCATGTTATGCTGGAAACGGTGCCGTTTCAGCTGCCTTTGTCGTCTAATACGCGGCGTACAGTACCCCTACTAACGAAGAGGTGGCGTTCGAACCTCAGTCGATCACTCGAGCAAGATGGATCGAAATTCTCGAATCATCTATATCCAGCCGCCGATTGCAAGTCTCATGGTGACAAAGCACCCGTCGTTTGGATCAAAAGCGGTGCGATGGTCCAGGCACGTAAACCACCGACGACAGAGTTCATGCAGCGGCTTGCCGCAGAGCTCAAGGGTCGATCGAGTGCAGATTCGACAACAGCCCCTGCCGTTGTGGATCCAACCGTCTCATCTGTTCTGCCCCCGAACTCAGTGCCACCGATTGAGGGTCCAGCAAGTCAATCTCATGATTCAGTGGGTTTCAACGATTCCGTCATGGATCTAGATAGGTGGGTGTTTTTGCTTCTCGCGCCTTTTTTTTTTGTTGAAGAAAAAAACCATCTTGATACTTACATCTGATTGGTTGATTAGGACGGCGACATCCAAACCGAGTTCTCCGACGGAGTCAAAGTCACCGAAACACGGTCCCAATAGTGACCTCTGTCTACCGTCAGGACTGAGCGGTGAAGCTCGAATTCATTCTGTGGCCTCAAATTACTCTGAGACGCTTGTTCCGTTAGATGAGAACCAATCAAAAATTACTTGTTCTTGCACGATTGGAAACCTGCAGTGCTCTGTAGAAGCGTTAGACATGCCGCTCGGGCCTCACTCGGAGAAATGTCAACTGTTCACATCGAGTCATTTCTCCAAGCCGATTCCTTTGGGGGAACACATGGTCATGTGCCCGGATGGCCTGAATTCTACTCCGCCTCCATTGATGGTGGGAAGTCTTGATCAAGGGGAATTTGCAGATGACGTTGGCATCAAGTCATTCCGGACTCTCGATGCGACTAATACTCCAGCCCTCCGCTCCAACGAAGATGAATTCGTCCCTGGTTCCTCTCCGGTTGATCATCAAACTTATCTTGCCGGTTTAACGGACGAACAGCTGTCGGCGGTCCTTAAGGAAGGGAACTACGTGATGGCCACGCGAGGTTTTTTACCTTCGACCATCAACTCCGACGGACTGCCCAAGTACGACGATAACCATCAATTCGCTTCTGGTATCTCCCCCGAGTTGTTATCGGCCTCACTGCCCCTAGGACTAGGTCTGGAGTGTGATCCGATCACAGAAGCTTCACCCGAAGGAGAGCCATCATCCCCATCTGGTCCCATGTTGGCCGATCTGTCTGAAGAAGACCAAGAGGCTAGAGTGATCGAAGCCGCGAATTGGGCCGCCGTTTGGGGTGCTACCGATGGAGCTGGTGGGTTTGTTGTCACCAAACTGGCGGGTGATGGATATCAAGCTCAAGTCGAAGAGGGTCAGGCGGTCGAAACCGACGAACGACCTCCAGGCTTCGCTAAGGTTCCCCCGACCGATGTTAACCTCGGCCATCATCCCAACGGAATCGATCCGGCCGGGGTGATCGTCAATGGTCAACAGGTTGATAATCATCATTACGATCCATCTAGTCCTGATGGCTCTCACTGGGTCCTTCACCATCATCCCTCGGGTGCAGATCGGGAACTGTTCCTAAGGGCTATGAAATCGCGGGTGGGAGATGAATGGTTGACGGATGTCATGCCTTTGGATAGCTGTTGAAAGTCAAGGAAACATGAGACTAGAATAGAAAATCATACTCAAAGGAAACGTTCCACTCGAGGAATTTATGTATACATATACTCCCGCATATATATAAATACATCTTATCATTGGCCCCCAACCGTTCATCGATGGTCTCATCCCTTCCCATCCAACTAGCAAACAAAATGCATACATACATATACATACATCCCAGCGTTAGCATTATGTAATCAGAGCTTGATCGGGCGCTCGTTTTAATCTGGACTTAACTTCATCCATAATTCTAAAACTATATATATATACATATATATATATATGCATTTTTTTTTTAAAAAAAAACCAATCATTAAAAAAAAGAAACCTAATTAAGATATATGATGTGTAGCAGGATACGAACGAAGAAGGTTTTTGATTATCATTGTTGTGTTGTGTTTGGTTTGTTCTTTCTTCTCACCTTCCGGCTTTGTTTTTTGTTGTTGATGATCTAGTTAATCAGCCTCCTCACACACACACACATCTTTACATATATATATATATATATATATATACATACTTATATGAATATACATATATTTGAATCAATCAACGGGTTTAATCTCTTCTGCTACCTTCAGAAGCTTTTAACTTATTTTTTCAATTTTCTTTTTGTTTTTTTTTAGGAGAGAGAGAGGAGGCATCCTGCTCGCCTTGCTTCCTCCCCCCCCCTCCCTCCTTTTTATTTTTTGTTGACTTTCTTTCTCTTCTACTTGACTCTACTTCTGTCTTTGCTCCCCCTCCCCTCCCCCTCCCCCCCCTTCTTTTTTTTTTTTTGATCCAAGCTCCCCAACTACTCCTCTCAGACCCTGGGTGATGATTTGATCTTGTTCTTTAGTTTGCTTTTTTTTTTTTTTTTCTCTTTGTTTGTGGATGATCATGATCATGATGATCGTATTAGTAAGATGATGACGATTCCTCTCTCTCTCCCCTCTCTCTCCATATCTTTCGGATCGATGCTCCCTGCCCGCCCGGAGCCTTCGAATGTCGATCCTCTCTTGATTTATTTATTCATCCCCTTTGGGTCTTCCTCCATCCTTTTCTTCTCTCTCACCCTTACCTCTTCGCCCGCCCGCTCGGCTGATCGGCATCCTCACGATCTTCACACCCGAATGACGGCGAGATCGAGCATGAGCAGGAGACCCACGATCCACGAGCCCTCTCGGCCCCTCCTCTTGCCCTTACATCTCCTCTTGCTTCTCGATCGATCCATCAATCATCATCCTCGTCCTGATGATAAGTATGTATGATCGTCATGTGTGTGCGTGTCTCTCTCCCTCTATAAGTGCATGTATGTATGTATGAACATATATTTATATGCATATATATATATATATATATAATGTGTGTGTGTGTGTGTGTGGCATTGGATCTTAGGGTTATCATGATCTCTCTTTTTTTTTTTATATAACCCCTCGTCCCGCCCCGCCCCCCCCCCCAACACCACACCTGCTGGTCTAAGACTCGGTGGATTCATAGAACCCTCATGCTCAACTGGCCCACTCATGATGGATGACTGAAAAGCTTAATCTGACACTTTATGGTAATAACAGTCTTTAGAGACTTTAGGGATGATTGATGGAGAGTAAGTGTATACATAAATAGAATGAGTAAGGTCGACCGACCCACCCGTGCGTGAATCGTGGTTTGTTCACTTCTAAACCCACCTCAGTCCTCCTCTATAGCTCATCTTCATCTCATGTTTCTCCCTTGGCTCCTCCCCCCCCCCCCCCCCTCTCTTCTCTCTTCTCTTATTATATATTTTTTCAGTTTTAACAGGATATCTTGTAAGTTTTTTTTTTTTTTTTTTTTTTTTTTTTTTTTACTCTTTCTTCTTGGTTCGGAGGTTCGGTGGTTTTTGGCTTGAGGATGGACCTCTTGCTTCTCTCCTTCCTTCCTTCCGTCTTTCGATCCCGGGTCTAAGCCTGTCCGACAAACGGTCTCTGGGTTCAAAGTCTGTCTCGATCGACAAATCCCTTGGCAGGCTTGGTTTCTTCACTCATATCCATCATCACCCCGATCATCAACTCCCCCCCCCCCCACACGGGACGTTTTTTGTTGTGGGCCTGATTCAAGTCAGGTACATCTTTGAAACTCTCATATCCAACACCCACCTTTAAATTCAGAAACAAACAAGCGCGCGGTGCATGATAAGCATATACTCCTTGAGTATGTCAACAAGAGTATGAGGAGGTCAATAGGGTCTTTACTTTGACCCTTCAGAAAGACACATCCAGTGTACCCCCTGGTTGAGATCTTGGTCTTGAGTATAGGAAAGATGTTTGAGAAAGGAGGGAAAAAAAAAGATTGATGAGGTATGGATGAAAATGGAGAAGAAAAAACAGAAAGAAAAAAAAGGTATCAAAAAATTGATTGATGATGGTATGACTGAAAGTGTTCTGATGAGAAAGATTTGTGAAATCTGGAGTTTATGAATCATCTGTAGATTTTTATACCTTTCAAATTTATTCACTCTCACATTTTGAATTAAAGAGAAAAAAAAAGAACACAACACCATCAAAAATTTGGTGTGGCTTGGCTAGCAAGTGCCATCAAGGAATCTCTAGTGGAAGCTCTCCCCAATCTATAGTTGAAGCAATCTCTATTCTTCAACCAATTTTTTTTTGGTACACAGTCACTGTGCAGTGGAGCTTGGTGAATGCTTGACCTGAGCTTGGTTGGAGATTGGTCTGAGCTTGGTCATAGATTGGGACTGAGATCCTTGATGGCACTTGGTAGAAAGTGCCATCAGATCCTTTTGTTGTGTTCAAGGAGGAATCTGTTTATCCACAAAGTTGTCAAGTTAACATTTTGTTCAAAATATTTAACCTTTTTTTTTTTTTTTAAAAAAAAAAAAAAAAAAATTCTGTTTGTTTCAGGGCCTTTTGGTATGCTTTCAAACCACAATAACATACAAAGAAAAAATAACATAAAAAAAAACTAAACTTAAATCATCAATTAAGTTTCCACAACTTTCCCACTCAGAGGAAAGGTTGGCCTCACACCCCTATCTATTAAAGCTTTCAAAAACTTTAATCAAGTTGAGGGGAGGAGAATAGGAATTCAAAATGAATGAGATTATACCATTTGATTTTGTTTTACTTTGGCTAGTAACTTGCATCTGAAAAAAAAAGATATTCAAAAAAAAAAAAAGAAAGAAAAGAAAAGAAAAGAAAAAAGAAAACACATGAAGGGAGGGGGGGTGGGGGGGGGGGTTGAGGCACTTTTTCTTTATATATTTTTTTTGGTCATATTTTTCATCAATGTTTTTTTTTTTTTTAAAAAAAAAAAAATAATAAGTTGTAAGAGAAAATTGAATAATTATTATTGATCTATTGGAATTCCTATTTTGATCCCTCAAAAAAGAAAAAAAAAAATCAATTGAAAATAAAGGGAATAAAAAAATAAAGTTAAAAAAACTCAATCATTCAAGTTGTATGGCCCTGATTTCCCTCCCAGATTTTCTAGGGGGGGGGGGAATCCTCAAGCCCAAGATATAGGTTTTTCAGGATAATTGGAATCCATAGATTGGATTGTTTGATTTCAAATGCCTTCCATATTGGATTTAATTTGGTAGCTTTCCAAAGATCAGAATAAAACTTGAAGTAAATTATATGCTTCAAATCCTCCAAAAACATTGGGGAAGATGAGAGTGTATTTTATGGATTTTATGTGGATAGGTAATTAAGAAGGAAATAAGTGGAAGACAACAAGGAAGATAAAATAATAAATGGATGTTTATATTTTTCAACAAGGAGAGAAAGCATGGGAAGAAAAAAAATACAGAAAGCTATGGAAGGTAGTTCTGATGTGTGCTTGATGTTGATTCTGCCTTCCTTGTAAATTTCACCATAGAAATCTTCTGAAAATCTTTAGTTCTGGAAGATTGGGTCATAATCCATTTCTTCAATAATTCCCAGACTTATTAGAAAAAAATCTTCAAATTTATGGATCAAGATGATGGATCCTGCTCTGAATCTACAGTTTGAATCCTCTATGAATTTTTCAAAATGATCTATTTACTGAGTTCCAGTGTCTAGGAAGATCTGATTATTGTATGGAATTCAAATTTGGATCTCAGAATTATTTCATGATGAAGTTCAAAATTGGAATATTTGATAGCTCACCTGGCTGATTACTAACTCCATAAGAATTCAAGAGGATGAATGAGAGAGCTTAAAAAAATAACTAGAAATTTCCAAAAATAAAAAAAAAAATAAATACATGAAAGAAAATTGCAACAAAGATATGAAGAAATTGATGAAATATTCACTTTCATAGGTTTTGGTGAGTGCAAAGATTTGTTTTAATAGAGGTCTTTTGGATTCAAAAATCACAATCATCATCTTCCTCTTTTATTTATTTTACTCTATTCAGTTTTCAAGGACTCTATTCATTTGAAAAGATCCTCTTATTGAAAAAATGCCAGCCTCCTGGATTCCAAGGTCCTTGCTACCTTTTAGCTACCAGAGGTGATAGAGTATGGAATAAATAGATAATTCAAAATAATGCAGCAAGTATCCATATTTATATGGATAAAGCAAGTGAAATTTGGAGTGGTTTGGTTATTTTTGACAGGTATTAATAAATAAACTAATAAATAAATGAAAAGAGGGGCCTCAGTAGTATATTTGTGATCTTTAAAACCTATTCTCCAGGAGCTTAAATTTTTAACCTGTATACCTTGTTACTTCAGAACATTTAAAAAATTTTAAAGGATTTATTTCCAAAAGATAATACACACAAATACATGGTGGAGTGAAAGAGCCTTTTAGAAAAAAATTAATAGCAGAGAGAAGATAAATAACTTACTGGTTTGGTATTATCTTCCTTAGGTACCTGCAATAGTTTATACTAGTTGGTCTTGAGTCTGTTCTGGGGTTAGAGGACTTTTAGCAGGATAAAATCATTTATAAGGGTTTTGGTATGGGGAAAAATTATCAGGCTAAAGCCATAAATCACTTAATTATCTCTCATGATTACTTGATTACAATGGCACAGTTTCTGGATGTATATACAACTGGTGCAACTGGGGCTGGGGTTTAAACATCATCAAAAGTGTCCCTTATTTGTATCTTTGTTGTTCCAAGCCTGTCCTTCTGAGGACTATAGGGGCCAAAGGGGAAGGGTGCTAAGTCTAGCAGGGTAAAAAGTGGTGGGTCAGCAGGCCCTCTAGGTGCTATAGCACTGGTAGAATCTGGATCAGTCTGGAATTAATGCTATTTCCAATAATAATTTGGTAATTTGGTTGGGAAAAGTGCTCTATTGTTCACATGATCTTATTTTAGTCATGGATTTAATGTGAACTTCATATTAATGACTGCATATTAAAAGAGGTATAGTTTACAAAAATAACTTGATTTAATAAATTTCTTGTTTATGTCATTCCAAGTGGGAGATCAGGTCCTGTGAAGTTATTAATAGTGATTCTTCAAAATCTGAATTATTTATTGAAATAATTTATCAAAAATGTTTCCTTTTGTTTTTCATGTAATATTATTGAATATTGAGATTGGTAGACATTCTATAGTCATTAATATGTCTTTAAAATCTCCTAAATATCATAGCAGGTAGGTAATTAAACTCTTCAAAGTTTTTGATGATTATTTTTGAATTTTAATGTATTTTAGTCAAATAATTCATTTAAAATTATTCTCCAGAGAACTTTGGTCCTTTAATTATGTATTAAGTTTTACTAGAGTTTCAAAAAATTTTTGGTGTCTTGATGCTGCCATATATTTCACATTAAGTGGGGTTTTCAGGCCTCCAAAGCTGTTAAATAATAATTTTCAAAGTTTTTATGTATTTATTTAAATAATTTATTTAAATTTTTTACTTTGACTTTTTATGTATTTTTATTTTATTTATCTCCATTTAGTCATGATCTACCTGTGGAGATTCATTTATTCATGCTCTTCCTGTGGAGATACATTTAGTTATGCTCCACCTGTAGAGATATCTATCAAATATGAAGTATCTCTCTGTCTGGGTAGTAAAATGTCTAGGTTGTACCTCAACACCACTATATTCTCTTTTAACAGCAGCTGTTACAGCTGTCATTTGGTGTAGTCTTGTGGCTGCATGTGGGTCTCCAGCATAAGATTGCATGCCCACTTCTTAGGTAGTGCTTTGGCTTTTAGCGCTGTGCTTCAGTTGACAGCATTTTTTTGCGGATTGGTAGCTGCAGCTGCTGCATGCAGGAGTTTTGACAAAACATGTGTTTTCTCCTAACTCCCAAACTATCCCAAACTATAAATAATTTATAAATCCTGACTGAATCTTAGGGGTGAAAACTATACACCATTATTCATGTGAAATCTTAAATTTACCAAAAAAAAGATGCAATGGTGAGTTTGTGGCTTTTGGCCCATTATTTATCAGGTCAGTTAAGGTGGTTAAGGAGCAGGAATTCAAAGGTAGGGTTGCTGAATGAACCTAACTAAAATTGGGCGGGGAATCAAAATCTGCAATCATATTATTGATTTTCCTATTCCTTAGAATTGTTCTATTAATTCATATTATTTCTATTATTTTGTTATTTTTGGGTACTTTGTCAGCTAGCTCTGACATAATAGCAGGCTGAAAACAAATTTTCAGAATTTTAGAAACAAGAAAATACTTGATAAAAGAAAAAAAAATAAAAATAGAAGGCAAATGCAGTTTGATTGATTTAAAATCAGCCAAATCTTCATTCTTAATAATTCACTCTCCTGGGGAAAGTCCATCCTTCTTTTTATTCAAAAATTGATATAAGTTTTTTTCTAAAAAAAGAAGAGAAAAAATAAAAGAAAAAATGAATTTAAATATTCCTATGATTTCTGATTCTGGTTTTAATTTGAAATTGAGATTTTTCTAACTTCCTTTTCCTCAAAGAATTATGATACAAAAATAAAAATTCAATTTGAAAGAAGAATAAATTAAAAAAGAAAGTGATTTCATGAAAACAAAAAAAAAATACTGACCAACTTAGCTTCTCAAATTTTATTTGTTGGCCTTAACCTGTTAATGTGTGGTGGTGAATAATAAAACCCCAAAGGATCCATTTTAATTTAATCTTTGGAAAGTTTCCTTGATTTTTTTGAGAGCTCCTTTGGGTATTCCTCTGATTTTTGTCTATTTATTTGATTTTGGTTCTTGAATCTATGCAAATTAGTACTTCCCTCAAAAAGTATTCTTCCTTTAAGCCAGATAATGTTTCACAACCAGCTCAAAAAAGCATCATAATAAAAAAAAAGGAGTTTAAAATCCCAAATTATCATGAACCAAAAAAATTACAAACCAAAATTAGGTAGGGACACTCACTGGAACTATCCTCAAAATATGGCTCCTTGAAACTTTAAACAAATATACCAAAACACTGTGACACAAAACTGGCCCACTTCTTGGCCAATTTAATATTTCACATGAACTATCAAATTTTTGTTAACTGACTAACATTGATTCAGAAACCGAGTGTTGTGTATAGGTAAGGAGTTATGGACCAAAATTATTTTTCTCCAAATTCCGGCACACAGATTTTCACAAACCTAGAACCCTGAGAGAAGAATGCAGCCCCTGTCTCTCAAATTGCCTTGCATAGAAATATGAAAGCAAGGCCACAGCCAGTACACAGGCTGAAAACTGCAAACAAATCTTTCAGAGAATCAATCATCCCAAAAAGCCATGACAGAATTATGAAAACTGGCATGGGAAAGTAATGCATATTAAATATGCATTCCAATCCATCAGAAATTTCACCAAAACAATGCAATAAGCTAAAAATGATGGAGAAGACATGTGACAACCCCTCAAAATGACATTTTTCACATTTTACCAAAATCCCAAAAAGGGTTGAAATACACTTGTAAAGACTTCTCAAGCCTGAAAAAGTGACACCTGCACAGGCTAAATAACATAAATTTGAGGAAAATTATTTTTAATTAATTAAAAATGAAACAAATCTCACAAATAAAAACAAATCCACTAAAAGGATATAAAAATGCTTCACAGGCTCATTTTTCCTGCTATTATCACACAATAGGGCGTATCAGAGTTAAAATTTTGAAAAATTTAAATCACTTATTTCAGGAAAAATATCAATTTTTCAAAAGATATTATTTTATTAAAATATACATTGAATTCATGGTTTTAATTTAAAAAAATAAAATTTTGAAAAAAAAATGAATAGGACTGAAATCAGCCATTTAACTTTTTGAAAATTTTAACTCTGATACGCCCTAATGAATGTCAGAAAGAGAATATTTCTTGAATTTTGACCTGGAAATCTGGCCTTAACCATCAAAATTAGCCTATGGGCCATGAATCAATGCCCTGATGGCAAAATTACACAGTTTCTTACCCTCCATTTACCCTGAGAAAATGCAAGAAGACCCCTGATAAAATGAGAAGGGATAAATAGAGGCCTCTTTCAGGATGTATATACCCTAGATAATCATTTTCTTACATTCACACACTGTTTTATAGAGGAATTGAATATTTAGAAAGATAGTTAATTTATCAATGGCTTTAGTTCTGCCTTTTTATTGAACAGTCCACCCTTATAAATTAATTTTTTTTTCATGGTAAACCCTCAAAGGATCATAATATGCTCAAAAATCACCCTTTATTAAATTTATTTCAGGGAATATTGTACTAATCACTCACCAAGTAAGTTATTCCTCTCTTCTCTGCATGTTTTTATACCAAGGACAAGCCATAACATGTATCTTCTGGATAATACTTCCTTTATAAAATGGTTCCCAATTCCCAGGTGCAGGGATTACAAGTTTAATCCCCTGAAGAGAGGTGTTAAAGATCCCCAGTTTTTGTTGCACCCCCTTTATTCTTTTAATTAATAAATGATTTATTAATTAATCTAAACTTGAAAATACCAAACTGCCTCCTTGAATTTGATTTATCCATATAATTATGGATGATTTCTGCACCACTTTTAATAATTTATTTATCATATCTCTATCAAATCTGTTAGTTAAAGTATTTCAAGGGTGGTGGTACACAGCAGGATAAGACTTAATTTCAACCATATTAGGAGTGATTGCTACTGTTTTTGTGAAACTCATGTCCCTTAAAATCAAAATTATTTTTTTTTTAGAAAAAGCCTTTTAGTGGCTTCAGTTGAAAGCCATCATGGCCAAGTTGATGGCACACCCCCATTTGTTTACCACCTGGAAAGTGGTGGTTGAATAACTGACATACATCTTGGAGCACTTGTCAACCATGCTTTTTTAAAAAAACACTGAGTTTAAAACCAAACCAAACTCAGTGGACACACCAAAATTATCAAATGGATTGTTTTCTGTTTTATTCTCCATAAATTATTGGCCAAAATCACACATGAATGGGATGAAATATTTGAAGATGAAATCCCTGATCCTCCTCAAGCCAATACAGTCTCATCTCATCATTCATAATCATTTTTAATGAAAGAGTGTATTCTACCTCTCACTATTTCTCAGTTTGAATTGTGATTTTGATGCTTTAAATTCAAACCTGAAGCCTGCAAGGTTTTTTATTTTTTTTGAATCATTTTTGGATGTATTTTTACCAAAGAATCTCACCCTAATATATATTTTTGGTGGAATTCAAATTTTCCATTCAAAAAACTCCCTGCTCACCCATAAACCCCAGCTACCCCCTTCCTTGAACTCATTGGAATCCAGCTCCCTTGAAATAATAACCAACAACTGCCACCAATTCCACATCATCACCAAAACTGCCACAAACTCCACATCATCACCAAACACTGCCACCAGCTCTAAATCATCAACAAAAACTGCCACCACCTCCACATCATCACCAACCACTTCAAACACCTCCACATCATCATAAACCTCTGCAACCACCTCCAAATCATCACCAACCACCTCCACATAATCAAAAAACACCAAAAAAATCTCCTCACCACAAAAATCCACCACCAACTCCTCCCTCCACCTGCTCAGGTCATCAACTTCCACCACTCATCTGCCACAACTGCGCCCGGCGTGCAAGGGGCTGAAGGCACAGGCACTACTACTCATAGAACTCAAGGATGATTTTTTGGAATTTTAACAAAGAAGATGAGAGGAGGAGTAAAAGTTATGAGAAGATGTAAGGATCGAATGGAGAAGTCCAGGAGGAGGTTTTTGAATAAGGGGTTGTTGAATCCTATAAGAGTAACACCAGGAAGGGAAAAGGTGATATGAGTTAAGCAGGCTGGGTGAAGGATTTCTTGTGCTGATATGACACCTACTGGCAGAGGGACTAACCAGTAAGAAGTAGTATACTGATTCCTTGGGGGGAATTAGTCCAGGAGGGAAGGAGAGGCCAGTAAATGTGAGAGCTGAGAAGGAGGCCTTGAGGGATGAGTGTCTGGTGTTGCATGTTGGAGTTCCCACAGTATTACATGTTGACTGATTTGGCTGGAGGCTTTAGTTGACTGATTGGGTGATGAGCCTATTCAGGAACGTTTGACATGTACCAATTTGGACTCCTGTGAGTATGGGCTGAAAAGACAGTGGAGAGTATGTACTATATATATACTAAGTGTAATATGTACTAGCTCATATACCAATTGGGTTTAGGAGAGATAAAGGATGTAACAAGCCATCGAGAGAAGGAGAGATCCTGAGAAGGTTGACTGAATCACATGACACAGTGGTAAGGTGTACATGGACATAGAGGTTATCCCATAGGGGGATTTTTTGAACCTGGTAGGAGAAGGTGGAGACTGAAAGATGTACAGGTGTAATATCCAATTGAAGGTACAGGAGTAAGTGAAGTTGAACTTGAGCTGAATTTGGATCTGATGAAGGGTTGAGTTGGTTTAGTTGAATGAGTGTCAGGACTACGGTTATGAAATCATCTCATCTTGAACCTATGCACCCAACACAAATCTCCAGGTGAATTCCCTCTTTCATTACCCTTGCTGATCAGCCTCCCCTTCATCTCCAGTGCAGGGCAACTCATTTTTGTCACTCACCGCTCCTTGGACCCCCCCAGGTATGGCCTTCCCCCCTTTTCCCTTCTCCTTCCCCCTATCCATTAGCATTTATTTTCTTATCAATAGAAAGATTTATTTCCTATTGATCAGAAAATCAATAGAAAAATTTATTTTCTACTGAGCAGCAAATCAATCTTCCAATCAATAGAAAATAAATTTCTATATTGATTTTCTATCAATTAGAAAATAAATTTGTGAACAAATGGGGAATTTATTTTTCCCTTGATTAGAAAATCAATTATATAATAAATAGGAAAATTGATTCAATATTTACTTGTGAATTGATTTGATATTGATTGTAAAATTGATTTACTAATTTATGGAAACTTGATTTTTCTATTGATTTGAAAAGGGTGATGAAAAATTCCTGAATCCTGGTTGTGTGGGGCCCTACATGGCCCAATGGAAGCGTGGGAGCCCATAGAAGTTTTGTCAGCCTCCTGGATGCCAAGACCCTTTCTATCCTTTAGATACCAGAGGTGATAGAATAAATAATAAATATATTATTTAATAAATGCAGCAAAAATCCGTAAAATATTTGGATTAAGCTTGTTGCAAGGTTAAGTGGTTTGGTTATGGTTTATTGTTTTGAATCAATATGAATAAATTGATTATTAAATATTTTTATAGAGGGACCACAATTATATTGGGGATCTTTAACACCTATCTTCAGGGATTTCAGTATGAAAACACGTAGTCCTGGTTACTTTGGGCTCTTTAGTTTAAAGGATATTTTACCCAAAGATAATATGTATATAGAATACACGGTGGAGCGGCAGGGCCTTGTAGCCAAGCTTCCACGACAGAGAAAGGATAATAAAACTCACTGGTATATTATTAAATCCTTTTGGTATCTGTTTGAGACGTGCACTGATGGGTTAAACCTGTATACTGGGGTTATAAGGTTGTTCAGCAGTTTTAATTGATAAAAAAGAGGTTGAGGACGGATATTATTGATCAGACTTAGCCATAAATCACTTAATTATCTCTTATAAGTACTTGATTACCTTTGAAAGGTTTCTGGATATAAATATAACTGGGTCTCTGCCCATCAATATCCTCAAAAGAGCTCTTTATTTATAGCTTTTGGAGTCCCAACATTGTCCATCTGAGGGGTACAGGGGCTCAAAGGGAAGGACACTAAGGCTAGCAGGGTAACCAGGGGTAGCTTGTCACGTGTTCTTGGTGCTATAGCACGGGTAGCATCTAATTCCTCAGGGTATGGGAATTATTCTACTTCATAATAGATATTAGGACGTGTGAATAACACTAATCTGTCCCATTTATGTATTATTTAATTAATTATTGTTAGTAAATGTTCCCAGTAATTTAATATTTTTATGAATAGAAATTTCTATGGACATCCTGATGTCAGGTGAGTTCTCATTATGTATTATATAACTGGAGTAAAAGTCATGATATTGATTTTACTCCTTATTTTCGAGTTCCAGTTGATTTACTAAGATAATTACTAGAAAATATAAGTCATGGGAATTAATGTAATATTTTTACATCATTAGTTTTATTAGTATGTCAAGAAAATATTGATGTCTAGAAATTCTCATAAAAGTATATTAAAGTATTTTAATATATTTTTAGAAGTTGTCATTGTCTTATTTTCGACATTTTTGGTACTTTGAATTATATTTAATAAAAAATACGTATAAGGGTTATTTAAGTATTTTTATAAAATATTATGTACTTTTAGACTATCTACTATCCACGGGAACATTTATTGCATATGTAGAATGTTCCCGTGTGGGTTGTAGCATGTTTATGGGGTACCTGAGCCTCTCAGGCCGCCTGTCACTCTGTAAACCCGTAGTCCTGCGGCTGCGTACTTGTCAGAGGCCCGGGGCTGCGTACAGAACCTTGACGGAGTGACAGGGCTGTATCTCAGCCGGGCGCGGGTGCATTGGCTGCCGGGGCTGCGTGCGGGAATTGTGACAAAACACATTTCCATCCGTAACTCCTAAAATATACACAACACCTCAATTCTGACTGAATTTTAGGTGTGAAACCTATACGTGACAATGTGTGTGAAATATTTAATTGACCAAAAGCTCAATAGTGGAGCCGTAGTATTTTGGTCTTTCTTTCCTTAATTATTTAAAAATATAAGGAGTGGGATTTCAAGGGTAGGGTCACTGAGTGACCCTACCTAATTTTGGGTAGAAAATCCATTTCTGTAATAATATTTATAGTTTTTCTACTCCTTCTTATGTTAATTGTATTATTATTTTTTTTATGTTATTTTTGTTACTTTTGCAGCTTGCTCTGCAATAGTAGCAAGCCGACAAGTTTCCAAAGCATGCGTCTAAACTCATCCAAAGCATGCTTCTAAAGGCGTCCACTTCTTAAACACGTGCAACCCATGGGGGGCCGTATACCACCCATAAATGGCCTTTTTGGGCTGTGTACCCACTTTCACAGTGCTTTTGACGCTTGGAGGGGGGCATAAAACCTCCCTGGGGGTTGTGCCAAAGTTTTGGCACCCCCTGGACCACATTTGGGTTCCATCAAACCAAATTTTGGATCAACAAATACTATGTGGGACTGTTGGACCACACCTATCAATCATAAATTGACACCAAAGTGAATTTGAAGTGAAATAAAGTGAAATTCAAGTGATATTAAACTGACACTATAGGAAACTGCAAACAAACATCCCATAAAATTGATCTTTCTCAACTTGAAAGCAAGCAAAATTGGTAGTTGTTCAATTGAAAGTTTGATTGAATAATGAAGTAGAATTGAATTATTTTTTGCATTATGGGAACAGTGGCAAGACCTCCTTTTTTTAAAATGGCTGCATTGAAGGACTAACATTGATAGTTCCATGAAAAAAGATGAGGAATAAAAAGGATTTGGGTAATGAAACATTTGAAGCCCCAATTGCATCCTCATCAAGGGTGACAATTGAGGAACAAAATGTTTCACAAATATACATGACCTCTGGTGGTGCGTAACATTTTATGTTACTCTGGTCTTTGCCTTTTTTAATTTGATTGAAACCAAACTATGAATACGTAACTATGACTATGTAACTATGATAGACCCACTTGCCCCACTCCCTGTGAGAGCTTTTCCTACTGGGGAAGAGGCAAAATAATATTGTCAAACATGGGCAATGAAGCTTGGTTATGCTTTAACAATTTTCAACTAAAAGTGTCATAAATATGTGGATTTAGCCTGTGATAGACATGGTTCCTACTCTGGGGAATTGCTCACCAAAAAGTCAAGGCAAACTTGCACAAGGAAGGTTGGGTGCAATTTTTTAATATGTGCAAGTTCCATGAAGGCAGACCCCTTTTGGCAAATCTCCCACAGACATGATCAAAATAACAATCAACCATATCCACGCCCCTCAGTGCATCCTCACCTGAGCAGAATCTCTGGGATGGCCTCAGTGAATTTGAAAGAAGGCATGCATGATGGGCTCAATACAATTCAACTGAAAAGAAAATTAAGCAAGATTGATGGTGGGGAATATGTTGATGACCAAACAATCTATAACACTAAGCGTAAGGTAGTGCTTGGGGAACTAAAGGGAAAAAGTGTTATGGAGGTCCTCTTTGAACAACTTGGTAATTCAGGTTGGGTTCATACAGCAAAATTCAGTGGAGAGGGTCACTTGGAGGCCCTATTCTTGGCTCACCCAGAGTAATTAAAGCTCTGCAAGCAATTAAATAATATAGCTATGACGGATTGTACTTATAAAAAAAATAAGTACAACATCCCCCTATTGCATGTTGTAGGAATTACAGCCAACTGTAGAAATTTCACAAAATGTCTTGTTTTTATGATGGCCAATGTTAAATTGGTAACCCTGGGGTTGCAAACAGGCCCAAAACGCCTTTTGCAACCCATCTGAGTCGAAAATGGCCGTTTGCAAACCATCTGAGTGGCAAATTGATATATATTTTTTAAACATTTTTTTCACTTTCTTTTATCTTATTTCTTTATTTTATTTTTATACAAAAATAAAAAATTAATAAAAAATATATTAATCCATCAAATTAAACATATGAATATAAAAAAAATATAAACAAATAAAATGAAATAAATAAATAAAAAAATAAATAAATCAATTAATTAAATTAAAAATATAAAAACAAATATAAATAACATTAAATAAAATGAAATGAATAAAAAAATAAATAAATATATCAAAAATAAACTAATTAATGAAATTAAATTAAAAATAAAAAAATATATATAAATAAAATGACTTAAATAAATATTTTTTTTTGCCATTCACTACCCAAAATGGGTTGCATGGCGCAGTTTGTTACCCAGAATGGGTTACAAACGGCCATTAACAAACCACCTGAGTTGCAAATGGCTTTTCAAGACTCAAATGGGTTGCAAACAGCCGTTTGCAACCTAAAATGGGTTGCAAATCATGCCACACAACCCATTGTGGGTAGTGAGCGGGGGTTGTGAGGTTGCAAATTTTACATTGGCCTTTTATAACAATAGAAACTTTTGAGTTCTACAGTTGGTCTGTCAATGCACTAAAGGAGTTGGCTTATCCTCCTGAGAGACTTCCCAAAGTTTTTTTGACAGACAGTGGAAAATCTTTGATCTGTGCTCTAGAAAAAATTCTCCCTGAGTCCAGAAGACAGCGTTGTCAATGGCACTTGTCTAAAAGCATACAAGCAAACTGTAAAGTGCGCTTTAATAATGAAGTTGAAGGGTGGAAAAGATTTATGTCTCTGTGGGCTAAGTATGGGGCCTCAAAAATCAAGGAGGAGGCAGAGGTCAATCATGGGGCACTTAGAGTAAGTGCCAAATCACAGCCTCTGCTGTTAATCCTCCTAGTTTTGGGTTACCTTGCAAATTCTTCAGGAAACATGTTGGATGTTTAGCAAAAACTAGAGGGAACAGTTTCAAATCAAATTAAATTGTTTCAGGCAGCCCTTTAAAACTCTCAAATAAAGATTGGAATAGTTCTTCCTACTGAACTGTTACCATTGGGATAAAAGGTGTCTTTACAGGCAATAAAACTTGCTGTGAATAAATTAGAGAGATTAAAGAGGAACCATGATGGTGAAGTCTGCACCAAGTCATACTTGATGACTATGGGTTTTCCCCGTTCCCACAAAATAGGTGACCTACTAGCATCAAGAGGATCCGTTGTGCCTGAGGATTTTCATCCTTGGTGGAGTTTGCATTATGACCCTTGCAGTTCTAGTTCTGTAAGTTGGTTTAAGTTGTATTTCTGGATTGTTCAAATCACTTTTTGATTAATGCTTTTTGAATGATGATTCCTACTTGACTAATATTTGTTCCTTTTGAATTCTTAAAGGTTGATGTTGATGAAATGCTCAACAATTCTCAGTAACATGAGAAGCTCAATGAAATGATCTTGGCTCATCCTGAACAAGATTATTATGGGCTGTTGAAGCACTTGATGAAGGAGACGGTAAATTATTTATCAAAGCCAAGACTTGAACCTAAAGTCTTGCAATCAAGCAGAGGCCATCCAAAATTGACTGATACCTGGAAAGATCCTTCTTGATTTGAACATTTTGAAAAGGAAATTAAGCAGAAAAAGAGAATCAGAAGGGCCCCAAAGAAGAAAAGATGAAAGATTGAAATTCTTTTCTTTTGTTAAAGGTTCATTTTTTGGGTTTCATAAACTGATGGGAAAATGATTTCTGAAATGCAAGGATTTATCTTCATCTGAATCTCATATTTCAGAGGATGAGACTGAAGAAAAACTTAAAAGGGGATCAGAAATACCAAAGATAGTAAATATTTGATTTTGAGAAATTTTCATTTTTATGGTTTAATGAACTAATGTGATAATTATTTCTGTAGTGCAAGGATGGATCTTCATCTGAATTTCACAGTTCAGTGGAAAAGAATGAATTTTAATTGGGTTTGGTGCCATTGGAATCAAATTCCTTTTAGAAGGATGAAGCAGATGCAATGGAGGAGTCAAACAGAAGCTCATTGTTGGTGAGTGGTGATTTTTTTAATGAGATTAGAATTGTGGCTAAATAATTTTTGATTTTAGGGAAAAAAAGTGAATTACCTCAATTAAATACCTGAGAACTTACATAAGCTCTTGGATGGGGTTTGGGATCTGGTTGGTGATGGAAATTGTGGATTTAAAGTCATTGATAAATCAATTAGGTATGATGAGCATGGATGGTTTCAAGTAAGAAAAGAAATGCTTGAAACATTGAGGAAAAATAAGGGGTGCTATTCTAAGATCCTTGGGGGCATTAAAGATGTTGAAAAGATAGAAAAAAGACTTCATTTTAGTGAAATCAATGAAAAGATTCCCTCTAAAAAATGGCTTTCAAAGCTTGACATGGGTAAAATAATAGCAGATACTTATGGAAGACCAATATTTTTTATTTCATTGGAATCATGTTGTACTTTTACTCCTATGAAAATGGGTATAAAAAAAATCAGATCCTATGTTCATTTGCTTTCTTAACAATAACCGTTAGGGCGTATCAAAGTTAGCAAACCCCCCATTTTTTTTGACCAAACCTGCCATCTTTTTTGACCAAAACCGCCATTTTTAATGGCGGGTTTCTGAAATACACACACCCCCTAACTGGTGTATTTAAAAATGGCGGGTTTCATGAAAATGGCAGATTTAAAACATCAAACCCGCCATTAAACCCGCCATTTATGCATCATCATCCATCCACCATGATGGCATGCAAAACACCCATTCACACCTCCACATCAGCCAATCCATCCCAATCCCATCCCCATTGCTTCACACAAACCTCATCCCCTTTTCCTGGACTGCCAATTCTTCTTCCACAACCCTCAAATGTTATACAAAGATTTGAATCCCTTCTTGATCCTCACCCCAATCTAAGTATATGATTGGGAGGGAACAAGATGGGAGGAGATGATTTGACAAAAAATCTAACCATCTTCAATCAATGTCTCCCTGTTCCCTCCACCTCACCTTTGATCTTTCAACTAACCCTTGACTCTCTCATCATCTTACAAATCTTGTTCAAGTGCACTCTCTCAAATTTGAATGACCCCATCTACTTCATCCACCCTCACACTCCTTCAGGATGGTCAATCACCCTCACCCTCCCAAACGTCCCAAGCCTATCATCATCAACATCTCTAGCTCCAATGATGATCTTCCTCCACAAACCATCCCATCCTCCTCCTCCTCTAGACCCCAGGTTTGTCAACCATCCACCTCCCCTCAATCCCCAATGAACTCCCGGATGGATTCAAGAAAAATTGGTCCTAGTTGACCCCACCACGCATGGTAAGACTCTCACCTTGGATCTCATTCATGATCCCTGTGTCCAGCCCGTATAATTAATTGCTCATGATCAACAACTCTCAAGCTGATCTGGAGTTCTAATATACCCCTATGATGGCCAGGTGACAAGTGTCACCAGTACTAGTTGTCTAATTAGAGGCCTTCCTTTCAACTCACGCAATCCTCCAGAGCCAGACGACCGATTCGTATTTGTGTTTGGATGAACGGCTATCATCTCCTCATCACCATCCTTGACAAGTCTAGCCCCAACGCTTCCAGACAGATCCTATGCGGTTCTGCCTCAACCCGTTCAGCTGGCCGCACCCCTCACCCAACCTCAACTGGTGTTGAGAAATCACTCCTCATGGTTCTCTTCTCTCTGACCACTGCGCACCCTCCAAAATGCCGCGCGCCCTGAAGATGATTGTGAACACTCTATTTTGAGGATTGTCCTCTCTCAACCTCGAGTCTCAGCTCCAGATCCTTCCAGAGTCCAGTCCACTTTCTTCCATCCTCAAAAATCCCTCTTCTCCCCAAATAACCTCTCACAAAAACTACTCAAATTGACTTCTTTATTCTCCTCATCTTTCTTTTTCTCTTTCTTTATTCTATCTTTCCTTTCTACTTTTTCTGTTCTTTTCCTAATTTCTCTGTTCTTTTCCCTTAAATCAAATCTCGCCTCAATTCTCAATCCACCATCTCAGCTAACCCAATTATGGTCCATGTGCTCTTGTCTGGTAAGAGACCTATCCGCATGATTTATCACAACTAACAACTCTCAACTCTGACTTCTGTCCGTTTCAGTCATCTACTCATCTCCTCTAGCCTCATCCTCTCTTCTGCCGCTCACGCTGTCCTGTTCCTGATCATAGTTCTAGCCGTTGGTGTTCCTTTCATCTTCCTCGTCATCTATATTCTCATTTGAATCAGTTGTTCTAATCTTCTCTAAAATTCATGTCTTCAGCCCGCTGGTTTTTAGTCCCAAGAAATCAAATAGTGAAATCAACAACTGGCTTGCCCAGTCAGCTGGACTTCCGCATTGCCAGCACACCCTCCTACTTTCCCAGTGAACCTGCCGGCTTTTGGTCCAATCTCAGCCAAGCACCCACCACTTGGCTTGGGGAGAGGTGGGACAACCTACAAGAACTTTTGCCCATCAACCCAACTGCTCTTTGGTATGAACCCAATAGCATCCTTGCCCCCCTTGACCTTTGCACCTCCCTCCTTCACACCCGCTCCCACCCTTGATTATTGCTTTGGTCCCATCAGCCTATATTGGATCAATCATCCCGCCAGCCATCCTGCCTTCTCTCCTATCACCCACACATCCAACAACCCCCGTTCAAGCTCCCCTGACAAGCCTCCCAAGATGACTAAATCCAAGAAAAATTGCACATCCAGTGCTACTCAAACTCTCACTCAGCCTTTGACTAGCTCTTTACCCCTCCCCAATCCTAAATCACTCCCCGCCAAACTAGACCTACCAAATGCTAGATTTGTTGCCAAATCATTGGGAAAGGCTAACTATCAACTCGGCTTGACCGATTTTGGTTATGGCACAATTCAGCTCTATCGCGATCTCAAAGAGACTGACAATCCCAAGAGTCAAGCATCCCATCAAAAACAACCTCAAAACTCATTCCTCAAGTCCAATCATCCAGGCTTTTTTTTCATCCCACAACAAAGGCAAGAATTGGTTACCTTGGGGTGTCACTTTGCCAAGTAAGACATAAATAGGAGTGAGAGAAACCCAAAAGGAGATATAATGTCCTTGATGCTCTCAGCTTCACATAACTCTTCATCATCCAATTTGGCCAAGACATGAGGAAACCTGTTGATGGGTCCAAACCAATTGATTCCTCCAACTTCATTGGATAGCCTCTCCAAACGACCAGCATTCAAGATCTTGTACAGCTTCTTGATCATCCCATCATCAAAATTCAACTCCCAGCCCCATCTTTCATGAAATATGAGTATCCGACTAAATAGAGTTTGTACGTACCAATCGCGTTGTTTGCGCCTACGAGTCTCAAGGGTCTTTCCAAGGGTTGATTCAGGTATCTTGCCTAACAACTTGACTAAAATTGACCAACAAGTGGGAAGTCGTACTTCCTCAATCAAGACTCCGTTTGAAGATATTTGCAAAATAGAACTCATCATCCTGGTCAGGTAGCAGAGCACCTTGCCATATGCTATTTGACCTCCTCCTGCCCTTGCTCCGTGCGCTTTGCATCCAGTTGACATTCTGCCCTTGCCTTGAGCTGCACCCAAAAACAGGGTAATCTAAGCTTCCCTTTATCATTCCTCCCACTCCTCTCCCCATAACGCCTACTAACTATGCACTGGTTACCTATCGCACAGCCTCAATCTGTTGATTGGTCTAAGATTCTGCGTCACAGCCAACCATTGCAAGGCCAAGAGAGACCCGGTGAATTTTTGACTGAGCTGCAGAAAACTTGGATCATTCATAAGCAACCAAATCTTTCCACCACTCTAGGCCATTTGATTTTTACCGTTCATGATCAAATTGGCCTGAGAATCAATCATGTGGACCACCAGCAGTACCAGGTACCTTGATGTACTGCCAACAAATGTATTTCTGTTTTCTTTCATCCCATCAACTTCCACCATCTCAAATTGTCCCAAATTCTTTTTGTATCAGAGACAGGTAAATTTGTCCCTAACAGAGAATAGACTATTCCTTTACCTACTTTGTGTTAATACAATCTTTTCACATAAAATTCACACAAAAGACCCTCTCTTTTACAATATAGGACAGTCTGAGTCTTTTAAGTTCTTTCATGCCCTGGGGCCAAAACATAAAATTGACTCTTTTGGATTCATTTCCAACATTGTACAGAAATCCCAAGACTGTAACAGATGAAAAATAAATTGGAAGTAAGAGATAGAGGATATAGGCTCCAGCTTCCAGAGCTGAGGCAGATGATTTGAGGCTTGGAAAGATGAGTCATAGATGATCAGTGAGGAATTTTTATGTGGATCTTGCAGTGTTTACAACAGGTTTGTATAAGGCACTATCACCTCAAAGTTTCTGATTTTCTTATGGATGGATTGAGTATGAGTATGAGAAGCTAAAGATTGAGGTTTTTAAGTATCTGCTTACTGAGGTTGCAGAGGGTCACTTGCTAGTCTGTTGTGGGGAAGAGAATGAGCTTTCTTAGATGACAATGTGGATGCCTTGCTTGTCACATCATAGGAGCATTGGGTGATGGCATGGCATTTCCGGTGAGTCCAGGATAGATGACCTGTTGGTAGGATGAAGGAAGGTTCAGGGATGGCTGTGCTGAGTTCTTTGGTCTGTTTAAGGAAAGTGGAGTATTGGAGAGTCAGTTCTTACAGATATAGGATAGCAATGAAGAGATGAGAGCAATAAAGTGACAAGAGTGATCATGTGACAAGAGTGATGAATAGATGAGAGAAATAAAGTGATGAGAGTAATGAAGTGATGAGGATAGTGATCCAGTGAGAGTTAGATGGATGTGATGAAAGCAATAAATGGATGAGATTGATGAAGTGATGAGGATAGTGATCCAATGAGAGTTAGTTGGATGTGATGAAAGCAATAAAGGGATGAGAGTGATGAAGTGATAAGGACAGTGATCCAATGAGAGTTACCTGAATGTGATGAAAGCAATAAATTGATGAGAGTGATGAAGTGATGAGGATAGTGATCCAATGAGAGTTGGATGGATTTGATGAAGGCAATAAAGTGATGAGAGTGATGAAGTGATGAGGATAGTGATGAAGAGATGAAGAGCAATGAATCAATTTTTTTTCCAATCAGGTCAGAGGTAGAAGGAGGTGGGAAGCCAGGGGTGGATGACGTGGACAGGTGGCGGAAGCCTTTAAATAAATTAGTTGAAAAAATCCACTTATTTCATTTTGAATTTGAAACGTCTGATGTGAAATAAGTGGGTTTTTTTGATTTTTAATGGCAGGTTTGAAATGGCGGATTTGGGTTAAAACTTTTCCATTGAAAAATGGCGGGTTTGGTTAACTTTGATACTACCTATTGGGTCCAGCTTTTTCTTAAGGGAGATTTGATTCCAATCCCGCCCATAGTTTCCAAACCAGGTTCCATGATTTCTAAAAAAGAAGCTTGTTGTGTTGATCACCTCAAAGATCAAATTGAGTTGTATTCTAACTTATAGATTACTTTAATCATTTAGGTTTGGGTTGTGATGCTGATATTTTAATTCTATTAATATAAAGGGCTAACAAATTTTGAACATCATTATGTTGAGTGTTTTGAGTTAAAATTATTATGATGAGTTTTTTGAATGAGATTTTGATGGTAAGTCAGTTCAACTTGGGTTGGGATGATCCAATCATAAGGAGTATTTTTACTTCTTGTGATGGGATCAGCTTAACACTAGTTGAACTTGTTTTTTTGTGGTGTTTTTAATTTGGCGCTGGGAAAAAAACTTGTATTTTTTGGCACTTTTACTTTAGGGCTAATCACAAGTTCAAGTTGTATTTTTTGGCACTTTCACTTTAGGGCTTGTCATGATGAACTTGTATTTTTTTGGTGTTTTTAATAGGGCTAGTCAAGTTGAACTTGTATTTTTTGGGTTGGTTGACTTCATTTTTTTATTTTTTTTTATTTTTACTTGTTTTTATTTTATTTCTTATTATTTTGTTTTTTTTAAACCAAAAAATCAATATTTTTCAATTTTTAGGGTGATTTCTGTTTTTATTGTATTTTTATTTAGTTTATTATATATATATATATATATATATATTTTGGGCCCAAAACACTTTTAGTTTTGTGGCACGGCAACACAACTACATTAAAGCCATGTAGAGCCCCACACAGCTTGAATTTGGTTGGGATGTAGGCCACACAGCAGCCGACTGCCATGTGGGGGCCGCACAACTACACTTGAGTTGAGTGGGGCCCTACATGGCTCCAATGTAGTTGTGTTGTCATGCCACACGGCTCAAATGAGTTGTGTACACAAATCATTTGAGTCATGAATTTATCATTAACCATTTGAAAATGATTGCTAATTGATTAGTAACAATGGAACACTTGCCATCAATTAGGGGGAGGATGGGGGGATGCCTGTGGACCACATTTGGGTTCTTCAAGCTCAAAATTGCGGTCCTTCCCTACTATGTTGAAGTTTACACTAGACCAAATTTGGTTTCTTCCAGCTTAAATTTGTGGCCCTGGAATACTATATAGGAGTGCACACAGAAAAATTGATTGAAACTGATCTACCTTGCTTTTATTTGTTATTAGTTTATCAAGGTTTTTATAATTTTCATCAAATTTGTTTCATAAAGTGGTCATCATCACATGGCTGACTGACTTTTTTGTTTTTTGTCTTCCATTCTGATGGAGCTCCTCTTTTGTTATAGATTTTTTTAATTTTTGAAATGAATCTCAATCTCTTTTTCATTCCATTTTTGATTAAGTAACTTAGAGGACTTGGGTGACTTAGTTGAAAATAGATGAAAATCAGCTAAAAATTAATAAGAAAAAGCAAAAGCATGCCAAACAGAGGAATAAGAGGATAAAAAATAGGTTCTATGAAGTTCCCCTTGAAATTGATAGTATTGACTTCCAACCTGGAAATAAAATCACCTGATCCACAAAATCTCTAACACCAGTTCTTCTATAATCAGAGATCCATCATGGAAAAGAAGTTTCCTTGCATTCAAACCAATCTTGAGCTCCAGAAAGCTCAAGATTTGGCAAATAATTTAAAACTCTTTGAAAATGGAAAGGTGGTTGTTCTAGAAAAGTCAGAAAAGGGATAAACTGTGGCCATCATTGAATTTCTTTCATTGGATCAACTTACTGAGATACATAAGGAATAAATCAAATTTGTCACCCTGCACCTTCACCAATTAAAAATGTTTCTTAAGCCTTGTTGTCTCTTGAAGAACATGGGGGGGAAACTTGTGGGAAAATGGATGGTAAAATTTGATTCACTCTTCTAAATTTTTTAGAAAATGGGTTAAAAATTGGCTGTGAAATCTTCTCCTTGACAATTTAAGTAAATTGATTTGAAATTGGACCAGGTATCCCAGGTATGGGGTGGAATGTTTTGAAATTTGACCAGGATACTTTTTGAATCCAATAAACAAATCATTAAAGAAAACAAAATCCACTTCTTGGAATTCTGAACCAAAAAAATCCTTTTTATCTCTTGCCTGACATTAATTTTACCTCCAGTGGCTTCTACAATGCTCCCAATATTGACCATGGTGATATTTCTTTGCAATTGTTCCTCCTAGTGGTTCCAACAAAAAAGGCCAAAGAGAAAACTATTAAAAATTTCAATGTATAAAATGTCTGTGAAGGTCAATTTTTGTTTCCTTAATTGGGATTTGGCATTGATATCAAGAAAAAAGGTATTTTGAAACTGCTTTGGGCTGCCAAAAAGTACAAGCATTTTATGTACAATTTGTTCTATTAAATCTGCCAACATACCAAAATGACTATTTCCAAGCAAATAAATTGGGGAAACAGTAACAACAGCAGGGAATTAGATATTGGGTGTCAGATCTCTGATACCAGGAACCTTGCACTCCTTTAGCTAAAGAGAGTGATAGAAGATACTGGAATAATAATAATAATAGTATTCCAATGATAAACATGTGAAAAGCTCAAAAAATGAATATTTTAAGAGCTGGTGCAAGGTTTGATTGGTTTGTTTAAAAAGGGTTTTGAATATGTTATAAAAGAGGGGCAACAGTATTATACTACTGGAGTTCTTTACAGACGAACAAACTCTCTTCAAGGGGCCTCCTTAGGCAGTTTAAGAACCTTGGAATGAAGATGGGTGACTTAGAAAGGGCTTATTCCACTGGTATGGCTGGGCAAAAAACAGCACAGTGACCAAGACAGGAAGGGAACACTCACTCTGAGCAATTTACCCCGAAAATCCTGCAATAATAGCAAGGGTTTCAGAGAAGATGGGGTAGATTTGCTGAACTAACTTCAATGGGTTGATTGGTTTTGAGAAATAAATAATAATACTACAGACTAAGTCATAAATCACTTTCTTATCTCTTTATAAGAACTTGACTAACAATGACACGGTGTCTGATTGATAATAATAATTCCTGGTAAACTGATGGGGAATAATAGGTCCAAAGAGGTCTGTATAAATACCTTTTTGGTGTAACTATGAGCTTCTCAGGGCCTGTAGAGAGGGTTCTGTTCTTGGGCTGAGGGTGGCAAGCCAGTCAGGGAATAATTAGCACGTCTGCTTGGTGCTGCCAATCAGCTGACATCAGATCTGCTGGATATCTGCGCTATTTTAGCCACAGAATCTGTTAATCTGTTATGGCGTAAATGTGATCATTCTGCACTCATCCTTCATTTGTATTATTAATATTATTTTAAAGTGGACAGATCTTGAGGTTTACTAATTTTCCATCATCTGCTGAGCACGTAGATAGTTTTCAATAATTTTTATGATGACCTCTAGTATGTGTTTGTGGTCTTTGAAGATCAGGATAAGTGATTTACATGGTAATACTCAATATTTGGTTTATTATTAAAAAATAATTAAACTTAGTTTATTATTAATTTTATTTAAGTTTTATAGTTTTTAGACTATTAATAATGCATATGTCAGGTTATTACAAATGTCAGATAACCCTAACTAGGTTGTAGCTACCTTGAGAGGTACCTGGTTGTCAAGTTTGTCACAACTGATCCAGGCGCAGGGATCAGTCAATTCAGATGCGCGCGGGGTAGGATCCGCTGCGTGAATGGCAAAATTAGCCGCGCGCGTTACCTCTGTACGCGGGAATGTGTAGCTATGGGTACGTAGGACTGTGTAAGCATGTGGGGCTGCGCGTGGGAATTGTGACATAACACATTTCCATGTGTAACTCCTAAAATATACACAACACTCCAATTCTGAGTGAAATTTATTTGTAAAAACTATAGGTGAAAATACACATGAAATATTGAAATGGCCAAAAGGTGCCATATTGGTGTCGTGGCTTTTGGTCCATTTTTTTTTAATTATTTGAAAATAGAAGGAGTTGGATTTCCAGGGTGGGGTCAGTGAGTGACCCTACCTAATTTTGGGTGAGGAATCCATTTATATAATAATATTTGTGGATTTCTCACTCCTTCTTTAGTTAATTTTACTTTTCTTATTTAATTGTTTTTATCATATTTATTCTGTTACTTTGACAGGTTGCTCTGTACATAGTAGAAAGCTCACATTGGGGAGATTTTATCTAGGAAAAGATGTGTTGATAAAATAAAACCATTTTTTTGTTTGAGGTTTTAAAAATACTATTGAAAATTTTTGTAAACCAAAATGATATTTTTTCAATTGATTCAATTTTACAAAGTATTTGTTTAAAATCCAAGCATTTGAGCTATTCAATCCATTTCATCCACAGGCCTACTGCTACCCATAAATGCAGAATCTAAGGAAATATCTTTTCTTTTTTTTCAGCTGCCACTCAATCCTTCTCCATCTGATATCTTTAAAACTCCAGCTGTTTTTTTATTAAATTAAACTGAGCATAAAGCTTTTGTTCTTCAGCCCTTTGTGAAACTCTGTCTGTTTCTTTATCTGTTTCACTTGGAGGGCCCATTTTTAATTTTGGAACTGAATTTTTTTATTTGGCACTTCAATTATACTGCATTAAATCTGGGAATTAGCTGGTTTGAAAGGCAATCCAGTGAGTTAGTATGTATAAATTTGTTGATAGTGGGTTAAATATCTCAAAAAAATCTTGATTCTCAATTATCTCTTCAAAACCTTCAAATCTGGAATGATTCTTTTACCTTTGAGGGCTTTTTGGGTTGATCTTGCTTGATTTAAATGCCTTTCTATCCCCCCTTACCAAGGATGACTGCAGCTGAACATCACCAATTCTGTTGGATGGTGAAGTTGGAGGGCCCATTGGCTTAAGATTTTGGTTGGTTAAAAAATGGTGGTGCTGTTGAGAATAATTCATCTATTAATCACAAGCAGGTTTGATATTAATTATAATTGATTTTGATAAAAATTGAAGTTTGAATGGTGAGGGAGGGTGTGATTCCTCAAGTTTGATGTGATCAGAAATGACTTGAACCAAGGTTGGAAGCAACCAATCCAAAGAGGCAAGTTTTGCGTCAAAGGTTGTTTTGGAATGGATCATGATACTAATATGAACCCCATTAGAATTTTCATTGGTGGAATATATTTCTTGGCACCAAATTCTGGCCAATACAAGGTTTCCTAAAAAATGGTTTGTTCTTCAATCAAGGTTTAATCATCCTCCCTGTAACTTGGTTGAATACTGGCTATCATCTACTCAGCATTAATGGAGTTTGATCTTTGAGAATTGAAATTGGCTAGAGGAGTGATTTTAGCCTTTTTTTAAAATATTTAATCCATTTGAACATAGAAAGTACATCTTTAGTCCAGTTTATCAACCACCAAGTTGATAAATTTGGAATTATCAGAATCAGTGAGACCAAATCCAGTTGAAATTGATATTGAGTGTTTTTTTTTTTCATTCTGGGATGGATAGTTCTTGAAAAAATCCCTCATTTTTTTTGGACAAAGCTCAAGCCTCCCTTTGGTTTTATTCTTCAGCTCATTGGATATCAGGAGATAACCACTGAACTTGGTAGATGGAGGTTTTCCAGCACAAGTTTTTTTGTCAGTCCCCAAACAGGAATTTTAATTGGCATTACTCTTCAGATAGTTGAAAAGGATGAGATGATCAGCTTTATTTATTTTACTATAAAATTTGGAAGCAGATGGCAGAGGTGGGTTGAGTTTTGTTGAAATGTTTTTTGTTGAGTTCCTTGAGGAGTTTTTCTTGGGATATTTGCAAGGGGAAGTTTGCTGAGGGGCCATTTGGAAAGTGGAAGAGAAATCAAGTGATGATTTAATGTGAAATAAAGTGATGAGTGCAATTAATTGGTGGGTTTGATGAGGTTTGAGGTGGAAAGTATTAATTGAAATATAAAGAATTATATATATGTTGATGAGGTTGGAAGTAGGAAATAGCAATGGAAAGATGGAGAGCAGAGGGAGGGTATGTCCAATGATTTTGGAGATGGAAGGAAGTGGGAAGCAAGGGGTGAATTTTTGGTCAAATTTGTTTTTGGATGTTTCATGAATAAGATGGAAGGAATTAGTAAGTAGGGAGTGGATGGTGTTGTCCAATGTGTGTTGAATCTTGAAAGAAAAGGATGGAAGGGAGTGGGAAGCAAGAAGTGGATTGTGTGCTCCAAATTTGTTAGATGTGGCATGAAACCTATATAATTTATTTGAAAAAAACAATTTGTTTTCACATAGCTGTGACACATTGTAAAGAATTCTTTGGGATTGGGTAAAACTTTAGCAAATACCTTGATGATAGTCACTTGAGGCGGAATTCAGTACTACAACCATTGATATGATAGAGGAATAATAAGGGTGATTTTGAATTTCCTTCACCTCTGAGTATCATAGTAAGCCTCAAAAAAATAGAAAAAACATATATTTTACTGATTTAAAAACAGATTTTCTGCCATAGTAGCCTCTATCAGACCTAGGATCAAATTTCTCAAGCATGATAAGGAAGAAGTGGTGGAAAAAATGGGTGATTTGAAGGATAGAATCTGAGTAAGGGAAGAATATTTATCTAGTCTTGTCAGCTCTCTGATATCATGAACCTTGCAGTCCTTTAGCTACAGAGAGTGATAAAAACAATGGAATAATAATAATAAAATTTTTAATTGGTTTGGTAAAAAAAGGTTTTCAATATGTTATAAAAAGAGGGGCCACAGTATTATACTACTGGGGATCTTTACAGAAAGACAAACTCTCTTCAAGGGGCCTCCTTAGGCAGTTTAAGAACCTTGGAATGATGATGGGTACCTTCTAAGGAATTATCCACTGGTATGGCCAGGATAAACAGCAAAAAGGCAAAGGAAGGAAGGAAATAACTCATTCTAAGAAATAATTCCATAGAAATCCTGCAAATAATCAGGTAAAGGGTTTCAGATCAGTTGGGGTTGATTTCTTGACTATACTTTAATGAATCAGGTTGATTGGTTTTGGGGAAATAATAATAATACTGCAGACTAAGTCATAAATTACTTTCTTATCTCTTTATAAGAACTTTATCAACAATGAAACAGCTTCTGATTGATAATAATAAATTCCTGATAAAGCTGATGGGGAGAAATAAGTCCAAAGAGGTCTGTATAAATACCTTTTTGGGGTGATAAAGAAATTCTGGTTCTTCTCATGGGCTGGGGCTAGCAGGCTAGCCAGGGCAGTTTTTGCACGTCCACTTGGTGCTGCCAATCAGCTGACCTGAGATCTGCTGTATTTCTGTACTATTTTAGCTACAGGATCTGTTAATCTGTTAATTATTTAATTTTGATCATTATGGAATTATGCTTGATTTTTACTATTAATATTGAACTAAAGTGGTTAGATATGGATAATTATTGATTTTAAATCATCTACTAATCACTTAGGTAATTTTTAATAATTTCTAAAGCCACTCCTTGTGGTGGTTTGTGGCTTTCAAAGATTAGGATCTGTCTGTGTTGCGGTAATCCTTAATATTTGATTTTTATTTAAAATACTTTAAAATTGATTATTTAAAAATTTATTCAAGTTTTGAGGTTTTTAGATCATTTTTCATGCATATTTCACACTATTGCAGATACCAGGTAACTCCCACTAGGTTGTAGCTCTTGTGAGCGGTACCTGTTGTCAGATTTGTCACAACAGATCATGACGCAGGGATCAGTCCATTTAGGTGCGTGATGGGTAGGATTTGCTGCGTGCATGGAAGTTTTTAGCTGCGCGCGGGACTTCTGTACGCCTGAATCTGATGCTACAGGTACACACGGGCTGTTTAGGGACGCGGGACTGCATGTGGGAATTGTGAAAAAACACATTTCTGCGTGTAACTACTAAAATATACACAAAACCTCAGTTTTGAATGAATTTTAGGTGTGAAAAATATACGTGAAAATATGTGAAAAATATTAAATTGGCCAAAAAGTGCCATGGTGCTGTGACTTTTTGGTCAATTTTTATTCAATTATTTAAAATATGAAGGAGTTATAATTCAAGGGTGTGGTCAGTGAGTGACCCTACCTAATTTTGGGTGGTGAATCTTTTTCTGTAAGAATATTTATAGATTTCCTGCTTCTTCTTTTAGCTATATTAATATTATGATTTATTTGGTTTATTTTTGTTTATTTTTGTTTTTTTGTTTTTTTGTTTTTTTGTTTTTTTGTTTTTTTGTTTTTTTGTTTTTTTGTTTTGTTTTTTTGTTTTTTTGTTTTTTTGTTTTTTTGTTTTTTGTTTTTTGTTTTAATGTTTTAATGTTTTATTTTTGTTTTTTTGTTTTTTTGTTTTTTTGTTTTTTTTTTTTTGTTTTATTTTTGTTACTTTGAAAGGTTTCTCTGTGATAATAGCAAGCTGACAAGCCTTATCCTTCATATATTTTTTCTTTTTTATTGGTTACTGATGAATAATCCTTTGATTTTATAGGTGATGATTGAATAAGGTTGAAATGGTTGAGCCTATAGTTGAGAACTAATGGTGGTGAAGATAGATGATTATAGTATTGATAGATGGTTGATGTTCATAGTATTGATGGATGAATATGAAAGTATGGATGGATGATGGTGATAGTATGGATGGTGATGGTGGATGATGACAATGGATGATGGATGATTATGATGGATGATTATGATGATGATTGATGATGATGATGCTCAAGGTAGGTGATGATGATGATGGATGATGGATAATGATGGATGATGACGGATGGTGATGGATGGTGATGATGATGATTCTAAAGGTAGGTGAGGATGATGATGATAAATGATGGATGATGATGGATGATGATGATAGATGGTGTTCAAGGTAGTTGATAATGGATGATGGTCAAATTTATGGGGTAATGTTTGATGAATGGTGGTGATGGTTGATGTTCAAAATTATGGGGTAATGGGTTGATGAATGGTGGTCATGGATGATGATCAAAGGTATTTGGTAATGGTTTCATGATGTTGGTGATTTTCTTTATAAGGGTTGGTTATTTCTCCTGATGGTTAAAATCCTTTTATAGGGGGTTTAATATATTTTATAAGGTTTTGATATTTTTATAAGGCCTTAGTACCCTTTTATAAAGGTTTATTATCCTTTATAAAGGGTGGCCTCCTCAGTCTGGGAACCTGGAGGGATGGGGGGAAAATGGCTGAAGAGAGGCCCTCTATTTATAGAAATGGGGTGATGTGCCACCTTTCAACAAATCTGTGATGGGTGGTGAAATGTGTTGCTGGCTGACTTGTGGTTCTAGGTTTGTGGAGTGGTTGAATTGTGGGTGGAATAGTTGAACTGCTGTGCTGGAAAATTAAATAGGTTTTATATTCTGTCTGACTTGTGTTTGAGGCTTTTCTGGATGATTAAATAATCAATTCTGGTATACATATAGTTTTGCCCAATTGCGGATTTTTGATTTAAGCTTTCACTTGCATTCTCTAAGAGTTTACCTGGTATGTGTCTGTGCCCTTCACTGGTTTCCATGCATCCTTCACTGATTTTTAACACCTGATTGGGATATGGGTAGGACAGGGTTGTTTTGAGCTTTATGTTCTAAGTGAAGTCTTCAATGTGAAACCCTACACAACCCATTCACAAATCAAATTGGGTTGTGTGGCATGGTTTGCAACCCATTGGATTTGTGGAGTGCCATTCACAAATTTTTCAAAACTCCAGTGTTTTGAGAAAAAATAAATAAAATAATTAAAATAATTAAATAATCAAAAAAAAGAAAAGAAAAAAAGAAAGAGAAAAAATAAAAAAAATTTAAAAAATTTAAAAAAAAGAAAAAAAAGAAAAAAAGTAAAAAAAAAAAGAAAGAAAGAAAAACCCAGGGGTTTGCAAAAGTTTTGAGCAAATTTGTTTGCAACTCTTTGAGTTGTGAACAGTGTTTCAACCCCATTTGCAACACAGGGTCATGAATTCAACACCTACCTTGCATCTTCTAATCCATGATAGATAGAGGGGTACTTTGGCTGGGTGAAAACAGGTCAATTTTGTGTAGAGTCCATTTTTGAGGTTAGTTTTTAGTTTTGAGCTTTAATTTTACTATAAAAAGTGATTGTGATTAATAAAGGTTAGGTTTTGGAGCACCACAAAGTCTGAAAAGAAATAAGTGGAATTTTTTGATTTTTAATGGCATGTTTGAAATTGGATTATTTTTCCAAAAAAAACCATCAATGAAATTGTTGGTTTGTTAACTCTGATACATTCTAAAAATAATAAAAAATAAAAAAAAAATCAATTCAAATAATCTAAAAAAAATACTAGAGAATAAATTTTGAAAATTAATAGTAGATTTATTTGAAGCTTTTTTGAAGCAACTCCAAAGGAGAAGAATTTTTGTTAATCAAATTGAAAAAAAACAGCTTTGAATCAATTAAAGAAATTTTGAAAAAATTTATCTAAAAATTATTTGGAGTTTCCCCAAAGAAGTTTTAAAGAAAATGAAAAATTATATGTAGAATATATTCAGAAAATTAAATTAAAAACTTTCTCAGAAAATAATTTGAAGCTTGCTTCAATCAGCCTCAAAAGAAAATCACAAATAAGTTGTATAAAATTTAAGCAAACCTGCCATTTTTTAATGGCAGGTTTCAACCCAAATTTGCCATTCCAAAACCACCATTAAAAATAAAAACAACCCACTTATTTCAGATCAGGCGTGTCAAAGTTAACACAAAATAAGTGGGTTTTTTCAAGTAAAGTACATAAAGGCCTTAAACAGCTCAACCACATGTCATTCCACATCATCACCCCTGGTCTCAACCTCTCACCTCATTGGAAAAAATTCTACCTCCAACCTCATCCAGAAATTTGATTGATTGCTCTCATCAATTCATCAATCTCATTTCTTCTGCTTCAGCACTCTCATCCTCTCATCACTTCATTACTCTCACCTTGCTTTGTCACCGTCATAAATTTATTGCTTTCATCAAATCCACCCTCTCATTTATTCATCACTTCATCACTTCATCCCCCCTTTCATCACATCATAATTCTCATTGCTTTATTGCTTCATCACTTCATCCCTCTTACTATTTTTGAATGGCCCCTCAGAAAACTCCCCCCCTAAGTCCTATAAACAAAAGCAAAAATCCCCCAGGAACTCAAAATCCAACAATTCCCCCCCATCAGCTTCCAAAAGCTCAAGTTAGTTCAAGAGAGCTGATCACATCATCCTGGTCAACTGGCTCAAAATTCTGTCCAACTAAAATGCTTGCTTTGGATCCAAAAAAGAAACACGCATTGGCCAACCTCCATCCTCTAAGGTCAATGGTTATCTCCTGATGGCCAATGAACTCAAGAAAAAAACTAAAGCTAGGCTGGATCTTTCATTAAAAAATATTTGGGAGCAATTAAAGAACTATCAAGCCAAGTACAAAAAAGCCCACTCCATGTCAATCTCCACTGGCTTTGGCATCACCAACTCTGATAAAGCCAAAGGAATCACCTTGGTCATTGATAATTTGGACTCCATTTGTCCTTTTTATGTTCATATGGATGAAATCTTTGGAAAGAAGGCCAAAATCACCCTGTTAGCTGCTTTTGAGGCCCAACAATTTGAATATATTGAAGCTGCAGCATTGGCTGTGGATCCTCAGCCTAGGAATGATGATCAAGAAAAACCTATGAGTGTCCCCAATCTGATGTGGAGGAGGATATTCCAACACAACCAGCTCCAATCATGTCTACATCAGCATTGAAAAACCCTTCCTTGCACCCCTCACTTCCTTCTTTAAATTGCTCTCTTCCTGGGGTGGAAGAACTTAAAAACTTGGCCAATGAGGAGAAAGTTATTTCTGTATTGCCACTACCATCAACATCTGCTCAAGTAAGGACCTGAAATCTTTTCTCTTCTGTCTTGTTAATCCCAAATGATTTAGATTTTAAAAAAACAGCCTCATCTGTTCCTGATTGGCCAAAAACTCAAGCCAATTGGGCCTCCCACATTGCCTTTGAATTTGATTGAAAACTTTCCCACACAAACCTCCTCATCAAAGGGAAAGTAAAAGTCCTGCAATTCCATCAAACTCAACCCTAATAGCCGTCAAAAGCGGAGAAACACTTCAAATTTTTCTGGCTTTGAGGATATCATGAAGAAGAAAGATTCAAGTAAGTCAATTGGTTGATTGTCCTTGCTTTCAAAATCAAGCTGATTCCTATTCCCCTCCTCCAAAAAACAGTAAAATCAAAAATTGAATGCAAAAAACTTCAATTTGAAAAGTAGAAGTGGGATTTTTAACTGGATATGGATTTTCAAAAGTTGAAAGATGAGAGTTTGGATAATCAACACAAGTTTGATGATAATTGGAAAATTAAAAGGGCTGAGCTGGACTTTCAAAAAGAGGAAAATTAAAAGGATTGACAGGAAGAGCAACTGGAAAAGGAGAGGTAAAGACTAGCTATGAAAAAAGAAGATAGGTTATTGGTTGCCATGGCATGTATTGGTAGCAGTAGAACAGTGGAAGAAATAAAGGAAATTACTCAACTTCTTGGCTTTTAAATATATCTACGTTGATAAAAATTTGAGAAATAAAAACAAAGAAATTGTTTTTGATTGCAACAATGTTTGAGAGTATCTTTGACACCACCAATGAACAAATCTTTTTTATTTTTATTTGTATTTTTTCCCTAAGGTATATTTTGCCACTGGCCAAGTCCTTGCCAGTGTTTTGAGTGGTTTTGTTAATTTGGATGGACATGGCCATCCTGGTATGAGCGGTCAACTCCACAGCAGGAAAAGTACAGTGCTTTTACTTACTTGCTGCCCAACCCATTTTGACAATGCCGTTTTGTTTGAACTCAATCCCAAAAACCAAGTCAGGGAACACAAATTGGCCATGGGATACTTGATATTCATCCTTTTTGTTGATAATTTGTCCATTCAATTTTTTTGTTGGGACAACCAGTAAAAAGGAATAGGAGGAGACATCACCTTTTTCAATATGGGGAGAGTTGTCAAAGGAGTCTGAGGTGAAGGTGATGTGAGGGGAGCAGTCAGGAGGAGTGAGGCCAGATCCAAATTCCAATGAGGCAAAGGAAGGGATATTGTTGTGCATCAAAGCTTCACGGTTGGAATCAAATGCACCTTTGGCTAATTTTTGAAACATTTTTCCCAATATTTGAGAGACCCCGTCAGACCTAAAATTCAAAGAATAATACTCTTTAGGGGAGGATTTGAAAGATTCTTTCTTCAAATATTTTCCAAATAGTTAAGAAGGGTGCATCAATTTTTGCCATCCAATTGCCCACCTTTTCCCACCCCAAGATCTTGGGGGGCCCACAGTGTTGAAAAACTTATTTGATTGTTGAAGGAATGTTGTTAATGAGTTGATGTCCTTCTTCTCTTTCTCAGAGAGTTCATTCAAAGGGACAAATTCAATGATTACAACCATAGCCTCATGATCTGATCAATCTTGAACATATACTTTTCCAGAGCTGAAGAAATGGAACGGTTTGATGTTCTGTTTGGCCTGTTCCAAATCTTCAGGGGAGGTTTTTTGACTTTTATTGACAATGGAAGGATACAGATTCAAGGGATGTTATTTGCGTGAAGACCAAACAACCTTTTCATTAATTGTTTCCTCAGTCAATTCCGATGGGATTTCAGAATCCCCCATTTGAGCACTTTTCTTCCCACTTCTCTTTTTTTTCAAAATATCTACTTCAATCTTTTCCCCTCCCAACTGTATACTTTGATTAGGGTGAGGACCAAGATGGAAATTCATTAGTTGTAACATTTTGAGTTTGGTGGGAGAAGAATGGGTGGTCAAGAAAAGGTTGTCAAAGCTGTGGAATGTTGGATTGCATTTCATGGAATCAAAAAAAAAATCATTAGTCTGGTATAATCAACATAGATGATCAAACAGCAGAGAAAATAACAAAACATTACCAGTGAAATGTCCTGCACAAAAGAAATCACAAAGAAAAAAATGTCACTCACCTTGTTACTCATTTGATCAATTGATTGGTCAGGAGGAGGAGTTATTGATCAACCAATTGATAGCTGATCAATCAAACAATTGATAGATGATCAATCAAACAATTGATAGCTTATAAATTGGTCAATTGATAGCTAATCAATTGGTCAATTGATAGCTAATCAATTGGTCAATTGATAGCTAATCAATTGGTCAATTGATAGCTAATCAATTGGTCAATTGATAGCTAATCAATTGGTCAATTGATAGCTAATCGATTGGTCAATTGATAGCTAATCAATTGGTCAATTGATAGCTAATCAATTGGTCAATTGATAGCTAATCAATTGGTCAATTGATAGCTAATCAATTGGTCAATTGATAGCTAATCAATTGGTCAATTGATAGCTAATCAATTGGTCAATTGATAGCTAATCAATTGGTCAATTGATAGCTAATCAATTGGTCAATTGATAGCTAATCAATTGGTCAATTGATAGCTAATCAATTGGTCAATTGATAGCTAATCAATTGGTCAATTGATAGCTAATCAATTGGTCAATTGATAGCTAATCAATTGGTCAATTGATAGCTAATCAATTGGTCAATTGATAGCTAATCAATTGGTCAATTGATAGCTAATCAATTGGTCAATTGATAGCTAATCAATTGGTCAATTGATAGCTAATCAATTGGTCAATTGATAGCTAATCAATTGGTCAATTGATAGCTAATCAATTGGTCAATTGATAGCTAATCAATTGGTCAATTGATAGCTAATCAATTGGTCAATTGATAGCTAATCAATTGGTCAATTGATAGCTAATCAATTGGTCAATTGATAGCTAATCAATTGGTCAATTGATAGCTAATCAATTGGTCAATTGATAGCTAATCAATTGGTCAATTGATAGCTAATCAATTGGTCAATTGATAGCTAATCAATTGGTCAATTGATAGCTAATCAATTGGTCAATTGATAGCTAATCAATTGGTCAATTGATAGCTAATCAATTGGTCAATTGATAGCTAATCAATTGGTCAATTGACAGCTAATAAATTGATAAATTGATGGCCAATAAATCAACCAATCAATTTAACATTGATTGGTCAATTCTTGGTTTTACAAAAAAAAATCATCATGGAATTATTTATCACCAATTTAAAAAACATATGCTACTCATCAAACTGAGCAAGTGTGAGGGTTAGAATCCACTCTATCATGGCAGAAGATGAGGGACCAGATGAGACAGGGATGACTTGAGGAGGATCAGGAATATCATCTTCAAATATTTTTTCCCAATCATCTTTGATGTTGGCAAGATGTTTGTGAAGGATAACCCAAGTGATAATGTCAGCTCTCTGATACCAGGAACCTTGCAGTCCTTTAGCTACAGAGAGTGATAAAAGAACTTGGAGCAATAATATTCCAAAGAATAAACACTTTAAAGCTCCAATAATGGTATGGTAAGAGCAAGTGCAAGGTTTATTTGGTTTGGTTATAAATATTTTAAATATAATATAAAAAGAGGGGCCACAGTATTATACTACTGGGGATCTTTACATACTAGCAACCTCTCTTCAAGGGGCCTCCTTAGGCAGTTTAAGAACCTTGGAATAAATATGGGTGCCTTAGAAAGGACTTATTCCACTAATGGCCGGGCTTAACAGCACAAGTGGCCTAGACAGGAAGGGAAACACTCACTCTGAGCACTTGACCACGAAAATCCTGGAATAATTGGAAGGGTTTCAGAGCAGATGGGGTTGATTGCTTGACTAAACTTCAATGGTTGATTGGTTAATAAAGGTAAATAATACTACTACAGACTAAGTCATAAATCACTTGCTTATCTTCATATAAGCACTTGATTAACAATGACACCGTGTCTGATTGATAATAAATAATTCCTGATAACTGATAACTGATTTGAAACAGAAGGGCAAAAAGAGCCTGTTTAAATATTCTTTTTTTGGGTGCTTGAGGGCCTCTAGAAGGAGTACTAGCCATGGGCTGAGGCTAGGGGGGCAATCAGGGCAAGATTGGCACGTCCTCAAGGTGCTGTTAGCCTGCTGACCTTAGATCCGTCAAGGAACAGCTCCTTTTTAGCTGCAGGATCTGTTAATCAATAGATTAGTCATTTTGCTGATCCTGCACTGATCCTCAATTTGTACAGTAGGTACTGGTCCAAAGTGAGCAGACGTAGATTTTTATTGATTCTCCATCCTCTGCTGATCCTGTATGTAATTTTTAATAATTTTTACGACCAATCCTTATGTAGTTTCGTGGTCTTTGAAGGTTCTGATCAACTTATTTCGTGGTGAGTCTGGATCTTTATTTAATTAATAAAAAATACTAAAAATTAGTTACTAACTAATTTTAATTGATTTTTAAGGTTTTTGAACCATAATCTATGCTCGTGTGGTAGCTTTACATATGTAGTGTAGATCCTACTATATTGTAGCTTCTCTGAGCGGTACCTGGATGTCAAACTGGTCACTTGCAGGAGGCGCGGGGATCAGTCCATTCAAATGCGCGTGGGGACTGATCCGCTGCTCAGATGCGCGCGGGGGACTGTACCGCTGCGCGCGTGACTAGGTCACGGGATTACCTGCGCGGGAGTCCAGCGCTGTAGGGACGCGGGGCTGCGTGCGGGAGTTTGCGTACGCAGGAGACCAGCGCTGTAGGGACGCGGGGCTGCGTGCAGGAATTGTGACAAAACACAATTTCCCATGTAACTCCTAAACTACACACAACACCTGGATTTCGACTGAAATTTAGGTGTGAAACCTATACATGACATATCATGTGAAATATTAAAATGGCTAAAAGGTGCCATACTGGTCCGTGGTCATTTACCATTTCGTATTAAATTAATTAAAAAATATAAGGAGTAAGAATTCAAGGGTGGGGTCAGTGAGTGACCCTACCTTATTTTGGGTGGGGAATCCATTTCTGCAATAATATTTATGGATTTCCTACTCCTTTATTTTATAATAATTTTATTTATCTTTGTTCCTTTTAATTTTGTTAATATTATTATTGTTGTTGCTTTGTCAGGTTGCTCTGTGCTAAGTAGCAGGCTGACAGATAATCTGGTGTGATGAGAAATCCAGGAAACCTCAGGAAAAAGGGAATTTGTTTTTTGATTTTTTATATAAATGTTCTTTCATCCAGCTTCAAGCAAAAAAAAAAAGAAAAATTGTGTTACTATGGGGACTCTTCCTCTTTCCCTATCCCAACTCCTCCCTATCCTAACAGTCTAGGAAGGGATCTCCAGGGCTTTCAAATTCTCACATCCTCTTTTCAACCCTTCCTTGTTATGCTTGCCGCCCAAATTCTGTTGGCCAAGCACGCGCAACCAATCACTCCCTGCCTCATTGTTTCCATTATCATCCTCATTGTTGACAAAAAAAAAGTCCCCCAATTGTCCTCATCCAGTTGGCTTTCTGCATTGCCAAAGACCATCAATCATGATCTTCATCAATCTCTCACCAACTGTTGCTCTTGATCCCCATCAATTCATCAATCCTCCTCCACTGCGGTTGTTGGAGCCGTCACTCACAACCTCAATCCTCCCACCCCGCCATCCGTCTTAACAATCATCCAAGCCAGCTTTGATCTTCCCACCAACACCTTTTATCCCACTCTCATTGTAAAAAAACCCCCGCCTTGCTCATCTGATGGATTTAAAGCTGTCACTGGTGATGGTAAGTGCCTTTGCCAGCCAATTTGAGGATTCTCATGAACAACCCTCCACCCAATCCTTTCTCCTTGCTCCTTGCAACTGATGTTGCCAAAAGTATCATCATCCTCCCTCATTTGGATTTCCACTTACTTTCTGAAACCCATCACTGCTCACACAATGCTCACCATCCGCAACTTCTGTCATGAACATGCATCTGCTTCCCGCCATCATCCTTGAAGTATGCTGGTTTCCTTTTTTCTCATCTATCATTTTTGTTTACATTTCATGATCTTCCTGCCACCATCATTTGTTTGTTATTGTCATTACTACTATCTCATTATAAAAAAAAATCCCTCTCTCATTGGTAGTTATCACTTGGAATTAGTCTACAGGGCCTCTTGCCCGTAAAAGGAGGGGCTCTCCCCTGCCTTTGGCCCGATTCATGATATATTATCATCAGTATAATCAATCAATAATTGCGTGGGGCCCTTCCCCTTTATCCAAGAATCCTTATCCTGGGTATATCTATGATTTCACCTTGACCCTTTAGCCTCCATACTCAAATATTGATCTGTCCCTCCATGGGCCTTCTTTGTTATCACCAAACAATAGCCTTGCTGGTTGAAGAAGAATTCATTTGATTGAATTCTTGAGTTTGTTGTACAGCTCTTAGCCCTTTCTTGACCATACTTTTCTGATCATTCTTTTGATCATCCTTCTGGAACCAGAAACATTTAACTGAGAGGTTTCTTTAATCTTGAAACCTGGAGTTTTAAACCTCCCTTTAGTTCTTTAAAGATGAATTCTTCCATTCTATTCTTGATTCCCTTTAGAAGTGTTGGGTTATTCTTGTTCAAACTTGTTACTTCATTGCTTCTAGAGATTCATGAAACAAATTGCTTTGTTTTGAACAGCCACCCAAATTTATCTGGTACCCTTCAAGTGCTTGATTGCAGAGATTAGGGCAGTTTCATTGAGAACCTGTAGGTTGGTTGGCATTGACTTGATCTTTCCTAATCTTCTGCTGATTACAAGAGTTATTAGCTTGTGAGTGTTGTTACTGAAAAATGCCCTGTTCTATTGAACTCTGAAAAAAACTTTAACTTGTTTGTTCAAGTCTTCTCCCAAAGCATCTTGCCTCAGATATTGTTGTTTCCTTGCTACCAATTACAATCAAACTTATCCCTTCCCATTGATTCCTCATTCATAAGTTTCTCGAATTTGATTCTGGCTACATTTAAATATTTTTTTTAACTCTCAGGAGGGCAGCCTAAAAATCACCTTTCACCTCCACAGAACTTCCTGCAGCTCAGCACTGTTTGGAGTCTTACACCAGTTGATGAGGATCTACATCTATTTCAAGTTTTTCAGCTGGTTTTGGATCTCCTGTAATCCAACCCATCTTCCTTTCAGGTTTCCTATGGCATGCCCAATCCAAACTTAGAATTGGGCAAGATGATAGTTGAAATCATTTTTTGCTTGATTGTTGGATGAAACATTGGGGCATTGCTGGAACCACATATTTCCCGCTAGAATAAGCTGAATAGGCCAGAAGCTATTGATCTTGGTCAAAGTAGCTCTCTAGTTGTTAGGAAATCAGCATCCAATTGAAAACATATGAATCATGACATGAACCTTGAAGACCAGCATGGAGGAATATGACCTTCTTGTTTTTATCACAAAAAAGTTGTAGTGGAACAGATTATCTATACAAAAAGATAAAACATATATGGTCATTGTGTTATCAAATGTTTTGGAAAATCAATGAATTGATTGCCTTTTTTTCCAATCAAGATAGGGGTTGCCATCTAGCTTTGGTTTTTGAATAAAGGGGATATTGGTTCCGTAAACAAAACCAATAAAACCAGGAAAGCCTTCAGTCAGAATTACTTGAGATATCTCCTTGTGTTCTTTATTAGTTGGCCAACAAAGGACTGAGCAAAGGAAACATAGGCTAGCAGTCATGACTCTTTTGGTGTATAAGTCAATGGATCCATAACTGACCAAGATTAGATTTTCTAATTGATGAATTGCTGCTACATTTCCATTTGATCCCAATCTACAAAGAGAAATGGAAAGTTGGATAGCTGGATCACATTGAGGATTCCAAGAATTTTTCTGGAAGATTTGGTGGTCTTCAATCATCTCCAGAAGTTTCATGAATGAAGGAAATAGAGTTTGGAAAAGTTTCTGGAAGCTTAAGTCAGGGAGGAGATGAAGATTTTGCCTTTCATAAATAGGATTGTGGAGA